>OZ024877.1:50296210-50896210 GCA_964017185.1 Rugalucina vietnamica
GTGTTTCATTCCACCGACAAAGATCGTCGTACGGAAGTGGCCATGCGCTGGTATGTTATCAAGGTTTGCGACGAATTGTAACATCGGCATTTCGTTTTTACCACAAAGATGTTTACAGGGATAAACGTATCCGTAGTCCGGAGAGTCGGGCCCAGGGGGATTGCTGATCTGTCCGGGGTCGACCGAAGGTCCGTCCGTTCCAATCATCGACACCTGCCTGTCCAATAAAGCTTGACAAGCCTCGACGCTGTAGCTGGGAAAGTTGAAGGAGTATACATCTCCAACTGTGCTAGTTCCGTACACCAGTTTCCGGACGGGGATACCGCCGGCCCCAACCGGTGTTTATCACGACTATTGCCCCAGCCGGGATTTTGCCGAATTTGGCCTCGTAGTCTTCAATGTCCTGAACAGTTACGGCGTAGTTCGATACTCCGTGCTCATCTAGATCTTCTTGTACCCGATCGACAACGTTTATAATCACGCCAGGCCGATCAGTCGCGATACCGGGATTTCGTTGATGTCCTGACGGTTCGGTGCGGCGAAACTCGGCGCATCAAGATGGGTGCCCATGTGTTCAAAGAACTGGACCTTCTTGAGAGAAAGCCTGGAGTTATATTGATACAGAATTTAAATACAGACATCAATGACAAAAATAAATTATTGTTTGATCTGATGGTGGATAACCATGATAACTGAACATTAACACCATTAAATGAAGATTGCTCTTCTTTAATAATGGAATGCCGCGGACGACTGGAGACTATTTCGCGACTATTTCGCGGCAAAGAGTAACGATATAAACGCAACTTTTAAATGATGAATATTATTGTGAACTGCAAAAACTAGGTCTTCGGCTTTCAAGCTTTGATCAATAAGCACCTGGCCCTAATACTCTTCCGTATAAAATACACCCAGGGGTGCAAAGTTGTACACGAGGTGAAAAAATACACCAGGGTGCAAATGTTGCACAGGGACATGGCTTAGACTTTCAAATCTCGGATTCAGTAATAAACACGGGCAATCTGACACTAGAATAAAATTACACACCATTTATCCGAGGCAGGACCCCAGTAACCTTCTTTCAACAAAGTGAGGTTGTAATAGTCATCATCTGTCACTGGCGGTTCGATGGTCTGTAGGGGCCATTTAGGGACGTTGCCGTTCATTAAGTGTGTGAGATCAACGACGGTTCGGCTTTTGTATTTGTTTGCGGTTTGGTCCGGTCTTCGGCCCGGAATCTCGCCAGTGCTTCGCGCTTCACATTGGACAGCAAGAACCAAAGCTATGGCGAACGGGAACGTCCTGACAACCGACATTCTGTAAAGAAATTCATGCAATGAGCAGGGGTTGGCAGCCCGTCTTTCTTTCTTTTCAGAAAGAAAGCAAGAAAGAAAGAAAGAAATTTTCAGTACGTCACAAAGACACAATTTCATTCACCGTTAAAAGAAAAATAAAATAAAAAGAAAACAATAAAAAATGCATTTAAACAGGTTTGAGTAGATATAATATTTTACAATATTTTTTCCTTAAATTAAAACCCAAGTGACAAAGATTGAATAAATAAATAAATAAATAAATAAATAAATAAATAAATAAATAAATAAATAAATAGATAAATAAATAAATAAATAAATAAAATTACTTAATCAATTAAAACATAAATTAATACCATTAGATCTAACTAAATAAAGTGTTCAAAGTTGAACTTGTTTTTGTAGAACTTACCTCTATAAATCAGTTCTTTGCAAAAGTAATAACTAGCCTTTGGGTTTCGTAAATGATCCCGTTCAGTGGGGAAGTTTTTACGTTTATATACTCGAAATAAGATCAACAACAAAAACGAAGAGTCACATCATGTCAATTCATGCCAATTCCAGCAAAACAGCATGTGCGCCCACTCGAAACGGATTCAGGCCAGTTCTGATATCCAGCACGCGTGTTATATGTACACACCGTATCGTATACGTAAGAAATTAAAATACTCAACACATTAAAATTCAACTGTAGCGTTTGAATTTGATGTTTTAAAAATTCTTTTAAAGATATGTCTTGCAGACTGCTTGTGTCATGAATGTGATGAAATGAGAAAACGTAATTTTATTCAAAACAATAACGCCAAAACATCAAAAAACATTACAAATTATGTGGCGTAAACGTTGGGGCAAATGTGAAGATGCCAAGTATTGTAAATGCAGAAGGACACTTCTTACCAAATTTTAATTCTTATATCTAAATAGCACTGGGCCGATGTCAAAAAGAAACAACCTTGACATTGAATACACACATAACTTCATTAATAACTCAACCGGTTGTTGTACATCACGATAACTTGTTCATGTAATCATGGTAATGTATACCACATTGAACCCCACTTTTTACCTAGCAAAACTGGGTTATATAAAGATGAAGAAATCTTTTTTTTTTTTTTCAGCTGAAACTTTTCAATTTTTAAACCTCAAAAAATCTCTGTTTATTGCATAGGCATGTTTTCTTAACTGTCTACCAATTTTCAGGTCACATGCTATAAAACTTAAGTTTACACTTCCCCCATTGAAAAGCCCATGTGACCAAAAATTTTAATTTGCCTTAAAATAAATATGTCAAAATG
This sequence comes from Rugalucina vietnamica, assembly GCA_964017185.1. Lineage (NCBI taxonomy): Eukaryota > Metazoa > Mollusca > Bivalvia > Lucinida > Lucinidae > Rugalucina > Rugalucina vietnamica. The sequence continues at coordinate 50,298,819 of OZ024877.1, forward strand.
TGCCCATAAGTAAGTAAGTAAGTAATTACTTTATTTACCGAGGGTAACTCGGTTGGCTATGCCCATTGTCAGTTTATACAAAATCATGACAGGTCAGAGTCACCGATGCGACATGCCAAGTTTCGTTGATGTAGTCTGTTCCGGTGAAAACTTTAAGGGGTTTTACCATATATGGGCGTGGCAGTCACCTGGTGTGTCATCTATCTATCTATCTATCTATCTATCTATCTATCTATCTATCTATCTATCTATCTATCTATCTATCTATCTATCTATCTATCTATCTATCTATCTATCTTTCTTTCTTTCTTTCTTTCTTTCTTTCTTACGCCCTCGCGGACATTCTAGGCAGGGTGAGCTAAAATCCCCCGCCATGTTAATGACATCATGTTGGGAAGAAATTGGAATCGAGATACTTCGGATGACATCGTGTGTACTTCTCAAGAACGTGTAAAAAATGAGGGCCCCCGTCCATTGGGGCCGTAAGAAATAGATGGGCCGGCTGATTTTGCCTGCAGCCAAAGCTTAAATACTACTGACTCCCAATTTGATTACTGGTTAACAGTTTAGATGTAGTGTGCCTGCCCAGAAAAAAAAACTGGTTTCAGTTCAAACCATCCATACATCAGTACATATAAGCCAGTTGTTTATTTGGGTGCTTATGTTTTGAAGCACGTTTTGAATGTCATGACATCCTAATTTTGGGCCGTAATAAATAAATATTGAAACTCAAGTCGTGTGTTGTTTGAAGTTATAAAACTTGAATTTGATTTGGTGGTGGTAAGTTTGCCAAGTTAACCCATATATGACGAATGTATTTTCCCATCCTTATCATTTGGGTGAGTCCACTTTCATTTTTAGGGTCATCAGGAGTGATTTTTAAATTTTATTCAATTTTTCAATGAAATTCCATTCCTCTAAGCAAACAGAATAGCCCCAGATGGCACCTGGGTCTATACTGTTTGCCTATGTCCCACAAAAACTGTCGGACATTATATAAAACTTGGGTATAAGGGGGTATACATTGCCAGGTCATGTTTTCCTGGACCCAGTTGTTCAAAGCATCGTTAGCTTAACGATATCGTTAAGACATAAATTTGTTAAGCAAATATCAGCTAAAGTAACAAATACACTGTTATTTTTTGTTGAAAAAATGTGAGAATCCTTTGCAGTGCAAAGGATTCTCACATTTTTTCAACAAAAAAATAACAGTGTATTTGTAATATTCATGCTTGAAATTTTAACGAATCGTTAACTAACGACATCGTTAATTTTGAACAACAGGGCCCAGATGTACGGCATTTCAGAGATACGAGTAAGATTCAGCATCAAGGTCTATCTGTATTTGTTTTGTATTAAAGCACTTTTTCAAGGATTGTACTTTAATGTGGTCAATCGCCAATAAAACTTATCAAGGTTATATTTTTAATATTTTTCGAGTGTTATATGGCTCCCTGAAATTTATTATTGCCCGTTATCAAAGTCAGATATAAATATTTTCTGAATCTCTCTCTCTCTCTCTCTCTCTCTCTCTCTCTCTCTCTCTCTCTCCGCATATGTACTTAAGAACAAGAATGCCATGAACTGAATGAGTGCTTTAAAGTAATGCCATATTAACTTTGATGTTGCGTGTTTCGGTAGTTGCGAAATACGTGTTCATTGCGTAGTGGGTCATGACCAAAGGGGCGTCGTTCTCTTTTATATCGTTGGCTGATTCTTCTTCCTTGTATCACGTGTGAATTGCTGTACTGCTTCGGCAATTAATGTATAATCTTTCAGTTGGAATTTCTATAAAATACTTGTTTTGTTTGTCTTTTACACGCCAATCCATCAAAGCTTTATCATTTGACTGGTTGGGTGTTTTAGCTTAAAAGACTTAATTGTACTGAAATGGGGAGGACAGATCCATGTTTACCGTCTGATTAAACCATATTAAAGGTAAGGGAAAAAGAGTGCAGCGACCTAGTAATTTTGTGCGACGGACACCACAACAAGAGACCGGTGCCCGGCGCGGTTCGAACTCCACTGGTACCGGTTGTGACATACAATAAAACAATTTTAGCTCCATAGAGCTATTGAAGTAACCACTGTCGTCCCGCGTTCCCGTTCCCGTGCGAGTGCGCGTCACACTTGCGGTATAGTTTTCGATGCCATAGAATGAAAGCTAATCATACAGGGCATCTATGGTCGAAATATGAAAGTTTTCTGATGACTGGTTGGGTAAAAGTCTCATAAAATGGAGGCAACGTCCCAACATTACCTTAAGCTGTTGATTGGGACGTTAAGCATCAATTCAGACAGACAAACAAACAAACAATTTTTACATTCTCCCCCATGAACGTAAATTTGAAGTCAAAGAAATATACGAAAATTACGTATGTTGTGATAATTGTTACAAAACGCATATACAAGCAGAATCAATGTAGATCTACATGCAGTCTTTCCAAATTCTTACTTGTCTTAATTTGGTGTGTATGACGCCCAAAATAGCAAAGTTCTGAAGAACTTGGCGAAGTTCTGAAGAACTTTGCGATTTGGTATAAACGAGAATGTGCACTCGAACTTTTCACCGAGTTACGCGAACTAAATAGATTCAGTATCACTTTATTGAAACAAAATGAAACTGGCGGCAGAATTTTGTTACTTTCAAAGAATAGAAAATTGGGTAATTGTGTGACTACCTGACACCTAGTAACGCTAAAACACAAAAGGCTGAAAAACTCGGTCGGTTATCCATGACTATGTCACGAAAACTACTGACACCAATTAGCATTAAAGCGCAGAGGCTGAACAACTCGGTCAGTAGCCTGTAACTATGTCAACGTGTTCTTAAAACATTCAGGCGGCCCATAGCCCTAGAGAAACATTAACACGCCAGCCATTTGTATCCACGGCACCTTTGGTGCCAGGGTATAGTTGAACGTATACTTTCCGATTTTTAAAGCACCGCTAAAAGCCCGGCACTGCGGGCTCAAATATATGGTAAAATCGTCCAGCCTTGGTGAATAATGATTCGGGGATGGTTATATCGTAAATTAACAAAGCCATGTACCGATGGTGGCAGAACCAAGTTAAATGCAAAATGTACTGTCTCGAGTACACCTGAATAAGACCTAATGTATCCCGAGTTCGACAAAAAACATTCTGTGCCTGATATGGGCAGCAAATTGTCATGCGTTTTCGAGGCGCCCGCCTTTTCTCTTTTCTAAATGCGCATCACATGTGGGTATGGTGATATGGGGGAAATTGGTCAGATCGGATTTTTCTTTTTTTACAACTGAAAAAAAATCTCTGTATATTGCATGGGCAAGTTTTTGTAATGATATAGACTGACAACCGTATCATAATACTAAACATAAAACATTAAATTTTAATCACGAAGACCGAACAATGAGCTTAAGTAATTTTTTTTATATCATTATATCAAGAAAACGATCTGGTGTAAACGTGCACTCGCACGAACAACGTCAGGTATGGTAAATATTCTGGAAGGTCATAATAAGACATTAGCCTAAGCAAAATAGAGTATAGTACGGATCTATTCATTTATTTATTTTATTTATTTTTGTTTTCCAAATATGAAGCCGGGGGAAGAGAAATACAGTAGAAAAAGAAAACGGACGAGGGCCGGTAGTGGTAAGCCAGGATAAGTGCTATGAATCCCTTTCTATTATGTAAAAGATGTTTTCAGAATAGAAAAGAAAAGAAAAGAAAAGAAAAGAATAGAATAGAATAGAATAGAATAGAATAGAATAGAATAGTATGGTATAGAATAGAATGGAATGGAACAGAGTAAGAATAGAATAGAATAGAATAGAATAGAATAGAATAGAATAGAATAGAATAGAGCTGAAATGCAATGTAATAGAATAGAATAGAATAGAATAGAATAGAATAGAATAGAATAGAATAGAATAGAATAGAATAGAATAGAATAGAATAGAGCTGAAATGTAATGTAATAAATGACGAGCAACAGAACAGAACATAACCTGTCTGACGGAATAGAATTTTTATGTAACCAATAGGTCTTTATGAGAATAAAAATCAAACATAAAAAATCAGGTCACCGGCACTCAGTTCATCATACATGTGACCTGTTCAAGTTTGTAATTAACCTAATAGGCACCGGCGGCACAGAACTAAGATATTGACCTCTTTTTGACGCTATTTTTGAATATGAAAACTTTGCCCCAGGAGCCGTTCCTCAGTCTAGCCAATTATATTGTATGAAAAATAATCAGTAAGAACTGCCTTCAAGATAATAAGAGAACACGTCATATTCTCTAGATCACTTTGAATGAGGTAAGGAAACCAACATAATTTATATTATTTTATTATTCGTAATTTCTTATTTTAGGTAGGTTTTTCGCAGGCTCTCAGCGTCTCCGTCGAAAGATCTCTCTCTCTCTCTCTCTCTCTCTCTCTCTCTCTCTCTCTCTCTCTCTCTCTCTCTCTCTCTCTCTTTAATTTGAAAATAAAAAAAATATGGCAGACATACTTTTGTTTCTTACATAACTAAAGTTTAAAACCTTGCATCTGATATATTTTTTTTTTCGTATAAAATTTCTGTGAAGGACTAGGATGATTATTTTTATATCAAAATGTTGATCTTAATTTGCCATAAATGTTGAAAATCGGTCAGCAGATAGAGTTTTTGCATTGGCATGGGTGGTGATCGATGATCATGAAAATGCATACTTTTTTAGTTTTACTTGAACATGAAGATTTCGTCTCGTGTAAGTCATTTGTGTCATTTGAGCCACGACGCGAGAAAACCGGTCTTCGGGGTTTCCGACCAGGTCCGACATAAACCGGTCTGTATAGTCACAGAAGCAGGCTAGAGGCTTGGAATTTTGGCTATAAGTAGAAGAGGAATTGTGCTATCTGAGTAGCGAAAACAAAGGCGCTGATCAGCTGTGCAGTTACTGCACAGCTGACCTGCACCTTTGTTTTCGCATATGCAAAAATCCGGTTTTCTCATGATGCGGCTCATTTTATAATGATTTTGAGCAATCGTAATGAAATACTAAGAACTTAAAAAACTAAAATATAACAAAAACAGGTAAATTTTTACCTCCCTTCCATGTGATTTTTGTACAGAAAATCCCTATTCAAAAAAGTTTTAACCAGAACTTTTTTATATTTGTCAATCGATTTTCAAAACACTATTTTGCTACACTTTTTGCGACAAACTAAATGCTCAATTTTGTCAAGAAAATATTTCACCTACATTCAAGCTGTTGCAAAATATCTGCAAAAAAATCTTCAAACACCACTTTGATATCTGATCATATCTGGCCATTGCCGTTGCTTATATACCTTAATTTAGATACAAGATACAATTATTTCAGTTCTGTGGCATTTAAAATTAGTGAAAACGTATTTTAAGCGTTGCTTATCAACTTTTAAATGAAAATTTTCAGGATGGCGTCAAAATTGGCAACGTGTGCCTTGGTCCTGGCTTTGATTTTCCGTTGTGAAGGTCGAAGCATAGGGCTAGAGCGAAGCGTAGGCCGAACCGCTCGAACTGTCGTTGATCTGACCCATTTAATGAATAAGAGTGTCCCCAAATGGCCCCTACAAACTGTGCAGCCCCCTGTGAAGGACTCTGACTACTACAAACTCACCCTGTTGAAAGAGGACTACTGGGGCCCAGATTCGGACAAGTGGTAAGAATACTATCTATTTATACCAACAGCCGGGTTCAACCTAATGCTAATGCATTAGCAAAATCTAATGCCAGAAAAAAGTATTTGCAGTGGCATTAGCTCTAGCTGAGAAACAGCTAATGAAACTGACATTATTTGAGCCACCTCGTGGGAAAACCAACAATGTGGTTTCCGAACAGGTCCGACACAAACCGGCCTGTACAAGCACAGAAAAGAGCTAGAAGCTCGAAATCATCAGTTCGGATTTAAGTAGAAGAGGAATTTTACTATCCGAGTAGCGAAAACAAAGGCGCTGATCAGCTTCGCGGTTACCGCGAAGCTGATCTGCGTCTTTGTTTTCGCCAATGCAGATTGTTGGTTTTCCCATGAGGCGGCTTATTTTAATGCATTGCCCAACCCTGGTACCAATAATTTCACTCACAAACAATATAAAAAATCAACGTGCACAGATTTAACATTTTTCCTTAAAAGAGACATTTGTGTACGTTCATTTTCGATAATCCATGAAATGAGTACGTTCAATGTTGATAATTTAAGAATGAAAAAATTATGCTCACATTTCACAAGTACCCCAGGAGCTAATTTGACACACCTTGCAACCCCACAGGACAAGTTTTCATAGGTGCCAAATCGTTCATTGGGACCTCTGAGATGCAACGAATTTTTGTCCTCAAAGATAAAATCAATTGCACTACGAAAATGCACGGTTCCCATGGCAACCGTTGACATGATTGTAGGGTATGAGGGTGTACATACAAAAGTGATCATATCTCCACTGCTACTTACCCTAGAGTAGGTCTCATTTGAAAGCTAAGACAAAGCCCTTTCATTCCATTGTGAGTAATTTAAATTATCTAATTTACATATTCATGGATTTTAATGAAAACATTAAAAATTGGAGAAATTCCATAGATAAACTAATTTCAGGCGCAAATTACCATTATACTTTGTTATTGAACCAGTAATATCATATGACAAATTTATTAATGACATGGGCCTAAATGAAATATTAATGAAAATGTCGAAAATCATGAAAAAATAAAGGAAAACTTTAGCAAATTGCAAGGTTTTTGGATGGGTTATAAGCTCTATCTTGCATCATCCCCGCCTGGGATAAATTCTTATGTCTGCCAGTGTGGTCAGAAGTACCACATTGATGCCATAAAATGTTAGATGTAAAATTACATAGTTTCTACACCCGCCCCTAGCCTGCACCCGCCCCTAGTATGATTCTAAAGAATATGGAGTACTTACAAAATACTCATATCCCACCAATAGTATGCTCTAGAATACTGTAATTGGTCTGATAGTGATGCATGAACCTAGCAATTTAATTCAACCTTGATACCTAATATTCAAATCATTGAATTTACATATTCATGAAAATTAATGATAATTAAACATAAGAAATCAGAGAAAAATCGTGAAAAAGGGACATACGTACAAAATAAATCCAAGGATGCTGAAAGAGGTATCAAATGAATGGTAATGCAATGTACTATGACCCTAAAGTGTGATATAAGAGTTTTCAATTTCATGAATTTTAATGAAAACTTATAAAATTGGAGAGAAAAATGTTAATTAACCTACAAGATGAACTGTATCTCCGCAATCAAACGCACTAAAACGCTGAAAGTGTCATCAAATGGTTGCTAGGGCAATATTGTACCATCCTGTACTACAATATATAAGCCATTTGATTTTTAGTTGAATTTAGAGAAAAAAAAACGAAGAAGAAAAAAGGCAGTATACACACAAAAACGCATGTATCTTGGCTACTGATAGACCTAGAGAGATATAGTTGGTATCAAAAGATAGTTAGGACCATGTTCTATAACCATGTAATCTGGCATATAAATGAGCCACCTCATGAGAAAACCAACAAACTGCATATGCGAAAACAAAGATGCAGATCAGCTTCGCGGTAACCGCGAAGCTGATCAGCGTCTTTGTTTTCGCTACACGGATAGTACAGTTCCCATTCTTCTTTAATCCGAAATTTCAAGCTTATAGCCTGCTTCTGTGACTGTAAAGGCCTGATTTGTTCGAGACCTGTTCCGAAACCACGTTGTTGGTTTTCCCACGAGACGGTTCAAATCATCAGCTATGTGTTCATAATTGAGGACAGTAATTTAAGGCATCAATCACGGTGGTCCCTCTGACCATACTAGCAGCCACGAGAATTTATCCCAGGGATGCAAGGTAGATATTATAACCCATCCAAAACTTTGCAATTTGTGATAGTTGTCCATCATTTTTCCTTGATTTTCGACATTTTATTAATATTCATGAATATGCCAATGATATCATTTTCATATAGGCCCCTGTCATCAATAAATTTGTCATATGATATTGCTGGTTCAATAACAAAATGTCACAATGATATCTTGGGCCTGAAATTAGTTTAGCTATGGATTTTTAGCAATTTTTCTACCATCTTTAATGTTTTCATTAAAATTCATGAATATGCAAATTAGATCATTTTCATTACTTGCCATAGGATTAAATGGGTTTGTCTTAGCTTTCAAATGAGACCAGTTAATAGTGCAGATGTGATCAATTTTGTATGTACACTCCCATACTTCAGAATCGCGTTAACGGTTGCCATGGAAACCATGCATTTTTCATAGTGCAATTGAGTAAATATTTGAGGACAAAAATTCTTTGCATTTCAGGGGTCCAAATGAGCGATTTGGCACCCTTGAAAAATTGTCCTGTAAGAGGTACAAGGTAGGTCAAATTAGCTCCAGGGGTAAAGAGAAGAGACATTAATGCATTTTGTAGCACCTAATATCGGGCTGTGGACTTGTGGTGTATTCGTAACAGGTACAAAAGGGCCATTGTGCATAGTTTCATCGATATAATCCCGGATTTGCACAACTGGTTAAAACAATATTCCCAGCCTTTCTCTTTATAAATGCGAAAATACATCTTCTGCAGTTTTTCATTTGCTTCTTTATCAGATATTTTAAGTTTAGATCACCCCACGGCACATGTAGTACTTTGTCTGTCCTGGCCAGAAAAAAATAAATGAAAATGAAATTGATTTTTTCCAGGGGCGTAAATATAAATCGTGTCACCTGGTTAATTGGCCATTTTTCGTTAATTTTTGAACAGTAATGGTCATTACATAAAACGAATTGCGGTCGGCGATTTTCAGACCTATATATTTATGATACACAAGGCAACAATTTTGTTCAAAACCTAAATGATTAAATGACTCTGACATTAACTTTTTGGACATCCCTGCTATAGATCTATAAGCTGATAGATTCTACAATCTTTAAATTTTAAACAGAGATCCGCGTTGGGAAAACAATGTCGTGTTTGTGGTACCCGGATTAACGGGGTTCATGTGTTGCCATCTACCCTTACACAGTAGGTGTACACCCCGTTAAGCGTTGTTCATGAAACATTTGAGCCGCCACATGGGAAAACCAACAATCTGCATATGCGAAACCAAAGGCACAGATCAGCTTCGCGGTAACCGGGAAGCTGATCGGCGCCTTTGTTTTCGCTACTTGGATAGTACAATTCCTCTACTTTCTAAATCCAAAATTTCCAGCCTCTAACCAATCTTCTGTGACTGTACAGCCCGGTTTGTGTCGGACCTGGTCGGAACCCAAATTGTTGGTTTTCTCACGCACATGCTCATTTGTTATGATTTCAGGTTATCTCTGAAGAAGGTCCAGTTCTTTGAACACATGGGCACCCATCTTGACGCGCCGAGTTTCGCCGCACCAAACCGCCAGGACATCAACGAGATACCGGCATCACGTCTGATCGGACCCGGCGTAATCATTAACGTCGTGAAACATGTTCAGCGCGAGTTGGACGAGTTCGGTGTATCTAACTACGCTGTAAGTGTTAAGGACATTGAGAAGTACGAAGAAAAATTCGGTAGAATCCCGGCGGGGGCCATCGTCGTGATAAACACCGGATGGGGTCGCCGGTATCCACGTCCGGAACTGGTATACGGTTCGGAGAATATCACAGATGTTTACTCTTTCAATTTCCCCAGCTACAGTCCCGAGGCATGTCAAGCGCTTCTAGACCGTCAGGTGTCGATTGTTGGAACCGACTCGCCTTCGGTCGACCCGGGACAGATAAAAAATCCCCCGGGACCCGACTCCCCAGACTACGGATATGTGTACCCCTGTAAATATCTTCTAGGTAAAAACGAGATGCCGATGTTACAATACGTTGCAAACCTTGACGACATACCTCCGCATGGCCATGATCGCACGACGATTTTCGTCGGAGGGATGAAACATGAGTTCGGGAGAGCCGGACCGGCCCGAGTTCTCGCCATGGTAGACACTGCCGAGGGTGACTCAGTAGATAATGGTGAAGAAGAGATCGATATGGGCGAAGACGTCTAACAGCATGGATAGGGCGGTTGGAAAGTTGACAGAAAAAAAAATGACAATTGACTGAATGAGATGAAAGCTAATAATAATAAAAGATAATTCAAACATGACGTTTTGTGGCTTTATACACGCTTTTGGAATCACTAATCCGATACTGGCCTGTTGTAATAAATAAATAAATAAATAAATAAATACATAAATAAATAAATAAATAAATAAATAACACTGATCTTGTTTTGGCTTTAGCTGTTTCTTTATTATGAACTAGTATCATAGTTACTTGAGTTATGGTTTATTTCCGTTGTGGATAAGAGTAGCTTAACTTGCGAGTTTTCCACTGTGCTTCTATGATAGTTCAGCGGCCTGGTCCCGAGGTTATAAAACTTGTTATGCTCAACTCAGCTGAGCATAAAATTTAAACTGCTCATAAATGAGGAAATAGCCTAAATAAGTTGAAATTTCAGGCTTGGCATAAATGTTAAAATGCCAACAATTGTTGGCATTTTAACATTTAAGAGCAGGATAAATTTCAGTCTCAGCTGAGCTGAGCATGAAAAAAGTCTTTTAACCTCGGGGCCTTATGCGTAAATATGATAACAAACTCGCCAAGTAAGCTGCCTCCCCACCCTATTATTATTATTATTATTATTATTATTATTATTATTAAAAATTGCACCAAAAAATCATAGAACAGCTTATACATGCCTAACGCGATTCATCACGCCCTCTATCGGCAGGCAGAGCCTATCGTAATTAGACGACTGGATCATCCGGGTTCATACATGCCTGTTTTTATAGTCTTATTTTGTCTTTTGTCCATCTATACTGTCCATGTATTCTGTCCTTCTTTCATTTCTTTCTTCCCGGATAGATCACACATTTTCGCGGTAATCCGTTGTGGTTAGCCAGGAGTTATCCCCCGCCGTGACACTAATTGCTGGTTAATCCGCTCCTTGACGCCTCTAACCGCTATATAAGTGTGTTTGGATAACTAGACAGTAAGATAAATAAATCATTTTCCGCCGGAGAAAGATGATCAGCTCTGATTTATGGTGATTATCTAATCTAATCATCACCTGACAACCTGCCAAATATTGCGGTATATTTCAGACTTTCTTTATTCAGTTATTCGTCCATCTGTCTGTCAGTCATGCCCGCGGGTTCTCGTGCACTGTTACTGCAACTTGTGCCTTGTATGGGGCCTATGTGACGTTATTGTTAGCAGTAAATAACCTGTTTGGGCTGCTATGGCTAACGCTCCTTCTCACGTTCATAAAACATGAAGAGATATTTTTTGGGTTTGCCGCAGTTGTTTATTTACGCCCCATAATTTTTTTCAGTGACGGAGAATGGAGTATTGCAAAAAATGTAGCATTAAATATAATCGTCACTTGTGGAGCGATTGCTTACTTCATCATTTATAAATTCAAAAATTCATATTTCACAATCGCAATCATATTTGTTTATTTTGTTACTTTAAAATCATTCACGTCCAAGATCGAGCGATTTGGTCATGTCACTGACGGCTATCCAAACCAATTCCTGTTCGAGCCTTCAAGACGAAAATCACTAATACTTGGTGCGAATTTCTAGCAGGAAAACATCTAATAAATGCTAGGAAGGAAAATACACATGTATAGCCATGAAATTTTCGAATACCCTTAAAATAACCTCACAGGTTCGACAGGCATGAAAAAGAGCAGTCATGCATTCTTGAAAATTGGAGACGGTTCGACCAGTAAAAACAATGTAATATCTGTAGTTTCGCAATTCTCACGTATGTCTTGATTAAGGACCGACACGTTTTTCTCACCGGTGCTAAAATTAATGACACTTAAAGATGATATGAGCCGCATCATGAAAATACCGGATATTTGCCTATGCGAAAACAAAGGCGCAGATCAGCTGTGCAGTAACTGCACAGCTGATCAGCGCCCTTGTTTTCGCTATACGGATAGTACATTATCTCCTCTTGTTACATCTAAAATTTCAAGCTTCTATAGTCTTTTTCTGATACTGTGCAGGCCGGTTTGTGTCAGGCCTAGTCGGAAACACCTGAAGACCGGTTTTCTCGCGTCGCGACTCAATTATATCAAGAGAAATCTTGTCTGCAACACAGATACCGTCGATCTACTATTATGAAACTTGGTAGCTTATATTTTCATGTCACTCTTTTTTCATAAAGTTAAAGTTTCGAGCCCATGCCTACTTATCATCTTGGGTGGTTATACGGACTCAGTAAAACCCCGAAAACGTTTTTGTCGTTGCGTAGCTCATGGGATAACGATTTTAATGGAGCCATGGTATGAGCCGCCTCATGGGAAAACCAACAATCTGGTTTCCAAACAGGTCCCACACCAACCGAGCTGTACAAGCACTGAAGATTGCTAGAGGCTGGAAATTTTGGATTTAGAAAGCAGAGGAACTGTACTACCCGTGTAGCGAAACCAAAGGCGCTGATCAGCTTCGTAGTTTCTGCTAAGTTAATCTGCGTCTTGGTTTCGCAAATGCATCTATTGTTGGTTTCCTCATGAGGCGGCTGGTATGTATAGATTACTCAGATAGCGTCAAATACGTTGTTCGGAATCAGCGTTGACAAATTATCCAATCAAATTCCGAGATTGAATTAAAGATCACGTGAAAAACGTCATGTTTTATTAAAATAGATTGTGTAAGTAAAAAAATAATCGAATCTGTTATTCAAACTATGCGAATGCTATTAACAGACTTAAACAGACTATAAAAAGAAATAGCGCATCGTTGTGAACGATTTCATGATTTCTATCATCTTTAATTATCCGAAAAACATGTCCGTGACATATATACCCCTATAGAAAAAACTGAAGTTTGCAGGGGTATACCTAATTTTCTTATTTTTGATTCAAAACATACATTGAGGGTACTCTTTAGAACCACCTTAATACATTTTAAAATCATCATTTTTTTTTTCCAATGAAGTTTTCAATTTTTAATGCTGTAAAAATTCTCTTTATATTGCATGGACAAGTTTTTGTAATGCATTTTTGGAGCTTTTGGATCAGCACTATTTTTCTAGGCGCTGTCTGTTTTGCAAGTTACACTTACACTTCTCTGGTTTGCATGGAAATGGTGGAATCGCAGAAACCATGAGCCCACCACGAATAACAACTGCAATTTAATACTTAGTATCACCTTCGGCGAGAATCTGTTGCAGACTTTACCTACTTGAAGGATGATAGCATACCAAAGGTGCAATGGTCCTGCGAACACTTACCAGGTCCCGAGGTTATAAAACTTTTTTCATGCTCAGCTCAGCTGACTAAAATTTATCCTGCTCATAAATGTTAAAATGCCAACAATTGTTGACATTTTAACATTTATCAGCAGGATAAATTACAGCCTTTTGTGATCTAAACCTGAAATTTCAATTAATTTTGGCTATTTCAGAATTTATGAGCAGTTGAAATTTCATGCTCAGCTGAGTTGAGCATGAAAAAGTTTTTTTAACCTCGGGACCAGTTCATATAATTGGGTGACTGTGTCATCATCAACATTACTTCCTCTTAAGGAGATTTACATGATAATAATACAATTTGAATATACAAAACGACAAACATCAACATTAAAAGAACAACAACAAAAATTGGGGTAAATGGGAGCTTTAATTACTGACAACGGCTCCTGACTACAAAAGCGCGCTAAACATTATGCAAAACCATTAGCACTGATAAACTGAGTAACTTATTACGCAACATCAACGTTATATGCCAAGTAATTACTAATGTGCAACTTCAAAGTTCATTTCATTCAAAAATATAAAGTCCCACCATCCCAAGTCGGCCATCCAACCGTAACATGACGTTCCTGGTCTCAGGGTTAGGGCTGCATAAACTATTTTCATCATTTCCATGGATGTAAAATATGGAATCGGTAATGAGAGATGTCAGAATTGTTCACTTAAGCCTCTGTCACATATTCACGTATCAGCGGCGTATCGCTCGCGTATCTATGAAAATTGCGATACGCCGAGGTCTGAGACGTATTTTGTTCAAGCGACGTATGTACTACGTACGTGTGACGTACCTGCTACGTTCCTGTGGCGTATCGGTGACGTATCTGTATTAGTATGGAATTTCTCTTTCGTATGTACGGCGTATCAAGGTGTATGTGCTACGTACGTGTGACGTATGTGTGGCGTATGAAGCGTACTCGTAGCAGGGTGCGATATAGGAGTCCAAATTTCCGTCCGTCCGTCAACATTTACGTCGAAGTTTGGTTTTCCCTACATCAGTGATAGCTGCGAGTATGCAACCTTGCATAGTCATTGTCCTTGATATACCCTTCAAGCACGCACTTTGGCCCGGTGCCCTTACCCTATACTTCACAATCCGTTGACTTTGTTATTTTGTGTTTGGTCTTTACGTCGAAATTAGGTTTTCTCTGCATCAGTGATAGCTGCGAGTTTGAAACCTTGTATAGTAATTGTCCATGACATACCCTCCTTGACATGCCCTTGACCTTTATTTCATGGGCCATTGACTTTGTTGATTTTACGTCGAAATTTGGTTTTCTCTGCATCAGTGATTGCTGCAAGCGTGAAACCATGAATAGTTTAAAACTGTCCTTGACAGAACAGAACAGAACAGAACATATCTTGATTAACTCTCAGATTGTACAATACAACATATGAGATAATATACACTGATCATGGACAAAAAGACAATAATATAATTAAAGATACGTGCACAGTTTAGCGGGGACACCGCATTTGATACTAAATAGATACATGAACCTATTTAAACATGCGTAAAACAATACCTTCCAAGCTCCCCATCCTGGTCGTAGAATGTCATGAATAAAGACAGAGGCTACACCAAGCGTAGCCCTGAAAGAACCCTGCACGCCACCCCGGCACGTGAGAAACATATGATCCATTATTTCAGAAAAAACGAAAACACTTATATAGAAGCATTAAAGAGATTCTCTTGGTATGCCACAAAATATTCCTAATACTCCTAATACGTCACACATACTCCACAGCAGCGAAACGTACGTGGCACATACGGAGCACATACGCCATTGATAAGCGAGATACGCCACACGTACGTCGCTGATACGCCGTAGTACGAAAGGAGAGTCGAGGATACGCCACACATACGTCACACGTACGTAGCAGATACGAAAGGTACGCTGTACATACGTCACGGTTACGTGGCATGTTAACCGCGACGTACGTGTGGCGTATCAGGAGTATGAGCTACGTATCTACGGCGTACCTGTCACGATGCTTTCGTATGTACTACGTATGTGTGACGTATGTACGGCGTATCGGACCTGCCACGTACGTGCTACGAATTTTTAAGTGCACACATAAAAAACGTAGCACATCGGCGTTTGAGGAGTATGAGCTACGTATCGAGGAGTATGAGCTACGTATGCTCACGTATGTACGACGTACGCGTGACGTACCTTTCGTATCTTGATACGTCGTAGATACGTGGGCCGATACGCGATAGTGTGACAGCACTATTACTCACGACAGGTGTATAATCATAAGTATTATCGGAGTGTGTTCGAAACAGCGGTGCACCATGTTTAAGGTTAAGTTGATCTAGATCATATTGCCGTCTCATATGAGCTGAAAAAATCTTGAAAAGGGACGTTAAACTGAATCAAAAAAAAAAGAAAAAAAAAAAAGAAAAAAAAAAAGATCATATTGATCCTGATAATTGTTAAAAATGTAAACGCTTGTATACCGACAAAATAAGAAACGCAAGGGTATTGTTCATCAAGATCTTATGTACTGATGTAATGTCACAAATTCATTCATATAGTTTCAAGTACATATTATTAGCTCACCTGAGCCGTTAGGCTCACAAGATGAGCTTATAGTATACCCATGCTCCGTCATTCGTTGTCGTTGTCGTCGTTGTCGTTCACACTTTTCAATCATCTTCTTCTGAAACCGCTTGGCCAATCAAATTCAAATTTCATGTGGAGCATCCTTAGGAAGGGGGAACTAAAGTTTGTATAAATGGTCAGGTCACATGACCAAGATGGCCGCCAGGGCTATAAATAGCAAAAAAACCTTTAAAATCTTCTTCTCCAGAACCAAAAGACCTATGATTTTGAAACTTGGCATGAAGCATCAAGCAATAGAGCTCTACAAAGTTTGTATACATAATGGCCCTGGGATGACCTTGACCTATTTTACGGCAAGGTCAACTTAGGTCGCCCATGCATTTGAATGAGGTCAATAGGAAAATGTCATTTAATGACAGAAAACTTGCTAGGAATGAGCAAATGGACACAAGATTTATGTTTATGAAAATATTTTGGGCCCAGGGGGGTTGTCTGCCCCTGTCCCGGGGCTATATAAATGTATATGACCAAAATATTCAAATATCTTCTTCTCTGAAACCGCTAGGCCAATCAAAGCCAAACTTTATGTGGAGCAGCCTTAGGAAGGGGAATGAAATTTTGTATAAATAGTCCAGGTCACATGACCAAGATGGCCGCCATGGCTATAAATAGCAAAAACCTTTAAAAAATCTTCTCCAGAACGAGAAGGCCTTTTGAAACTTGGCATGAAGCATCAGGCAATGAAGCTCTACAAAGTTTATATAAATCATGACTCTGGGATGACCTTGACCTATTTTACGGCAAGGTCAACTTAGGTCGCCCATGCATTTGAATGGGGAAAAATAGGAAAATGTCATTCAATGGCAGAAAACTTGCTAGGAATGAGCAAATGGACAGAAGATTTATGTTCATGAAAATATTTTGGGCCCAGGGGTTTGTCTGCCCCTGCCTCGGGGCTATATACATGTATATGACCAAAATATTCAAACATCTTCTTCTCTGAAACTGCTAGGCCAATCAAAGCCAAACTTTATGTGGAGCAGCTTTAGGAAGAAGGAATGAAAGTTTGTATAAATGGTCAAGGTCACATGACCAAGATGGCCGCCATGGCTATAAATAGCAAAGACCTTTAAAGATCTTCTTCTTCAGAACCAGAAGGCATATGAAAGGGTTAGATTGCAGAAAACCTTACCACATTATCACGACTGGTACCGGAGATAGCATGATTTGAAGTTTTGCATTTTATCTCATGAATATTCATTAGTTCCACTTTGACGTCATAGAAGAACAAAAAAAATTGAATACCATCGAAACAAACAACTAAAGAAACAACATATCATTTGAAAACAATTATCAATCATATATACAATTTATTGTTTCATTTTAAGAACTTCTTATGACCATTTGGTTTTTAATTTTTCACCAAGGGAGACTACTCTCACATGAAAATAATGCTGTTATTTTCATATGGTCCCATATCATATTACCTATAGGACTCACGGCTTATCAGTTACTAGCATCTAGTAAAAATACAACATGAAGTATAGGGAAAATCCCGCCCACTTTTTCAAACTCTTGGCGTGAGTCTCTATGGTGATATGAGGCGAATGGAATATTTTGTTTAGTTTTCCATAAACAAAACCCAAGAACAAATGGGATCATCAGACAAAGAATAAAAATGGTCTACAAGAACTTTTGTATGTATGCACTATGCAGCAGGTCGTAAAGATGGATTGAGAAGTGAAACTGTACGAAGAATCGAGCGGTTTAACAATCAGTTAAGTCTTTGAATCAAGATAACAGGAGTCTTAATTTTCATGGTCCTAGCTTATATTTCTGCCATTAAGCCTCACACAAACCCACAACGAAAATCCCAAGTAGCATAATGACGTCATATTTTGGCCCACACACAAATTATTCCTATATCCCCCTTTTTATCTTTGATCGTATTTCATATTCACTTCTAGCATGACGTATTGTTGTTTGTTCAGGTCATGTAGTTCTAGTAAAAGTCTACTATTTCCGACGGTAAAATGTTATTCTTGGAGAATTATACTTTCCACGTGTTATTTAGCAGAGGAGAAGAACATATCTTGATGCTGATTTTCCGGCTTATGAAAATATTGAGCTGTATTCTTTATCTGTAAGCCGTAAATTGTCTGTTATGAGAATGTTGAGTGCTTCAAAGATGTCTGACACATTTATGTACATGAAGACAATGAAATTCTGAGAATTTGATCAAGACAAAAGATTGCTTAATCATCGGAACGCGGATAAAAGATAAAACAATGTCTAGATCATGTTTGAAACCCCTCTTTCAAGATTTGATTGCCGTTCTTTCGAGACAAAATTTTAGACGAAGCTATTTTCGAACAGTTTCCTTCCGTATGTCCGTCCTTCCGTCATCCTGTAGGAGTAGGTACCTTGTGTGCACAACTCCTCCTACAGTTTTATTCCGATTCTTTTGAAATTTTACAGATGTCTTGACCATGTTTTGCCGAAGTTGTGCATGTGGTTTGGATATAATCCTCAGATTAACTTTTAACAGTTTTTACGCAATTTGAACTTAGTCGTTTTTCGGGTACTTTGACAATGAAAGTGAATGGACAGTGGGTACCTTGTGTGCGCAACTCCTCCTACAGCTTTATTCCGATTTCACTGTGTGCTTAATTCGTCCCGATTTTAAATATTTCGTTTCATTATTACTATACGTCTCGATAGGATTTGGGTTTTTTGATTCTGGTTTCAGATTTATTTTCTACAATTCCTTAGAAATTGGGCAATGATTTGATTAGATTCTCAATTATGTGACGTCATTGAAGGAATTTCAAGTCATAAAATACGGTAGTTTGAATGCAATTTTATAATAAGTTTTTATTTGATTCATTTAAAAGTAATATAAAATTTGATATGCAGTGAATGTTATTGCCGAGTCTGATGTGGAGTTTTCCTGTGTCAAAATTATAGAACAAAATCCGTGACCAAACAGTCAAACAAAACCTTTTTTACATCGGGACCAAGTAGACATCCAGTGTGAATGACCAAGTAGTTGCTAAAGAATTTTAATCCATCAAACATGTCCGTGTATTGAATACCCCCTTAAACCCTACTATTATATAGCAAAACTGGGGTATGCAGGGGTATACCTATTTTTCTTATTTTTGCTCCAAAACATAGATTGTGGGTACTCGTTAGACCTCACCGAGGCGGTTCTAATTTGTACACACAATCTATGTTTTTAGCAAAAATAAGTAAAAATATCAAATTTTTCAGCTGATAATTTTCAATTTTTAAAGCTCAAAAATATCTGTTTATTGCATGGGCAAGTTTTCGTAATCCTAATTCTCTCTGACTTGTCTGAATAATGATTGCCGTCTAGTTAAGCTGAGTTCTGGTTATCCAAACGACACGTGGTCAACCTCACGGAGGCACATTAGCAGTATTAAGCGCAGATTTCTTTTCAGCAATAACTGATTTTGCTCTCCGTAGAAGAAGACTCATTTTAGAAATGACCCACCACATGGGAAAACCAACAATCTGCATAGGCGAAAACAAAGGCGCAGATCAGCTTCGCAGTAACTGCGAAGCTGATCAGCGCCTTTGTTTTCGCTACTCGGCTAGTACAATTCTTCTTCTACTTAAATCCGAAATTTCAAGCTTCTAGCTCTTTTTTTGTGCTTGTACAGGTCGGTTTGTGTAGGACCTGTCCGGAAACCACATTGTTGGTTTTCCCACGAGGCGGTTCAAATAGTTTCTCTAGTCTGAATGTATATAAGGACTGGACAAAAAGCAACGTGTTTATAAAATCATTTTATTTACAAAATATAAAATTAAAGAGACTTTTCTCTCTCTATTTGGCACGAATAAGTAGTTCTACATAAATAAAAGTAATCTGAGACAGAAGACAACGACAAAATTATAACAACATTTACAAATAAAAAAAATCATTTTTAAAAATCATATCTGTAGCAGGTGTTCAACTGTTTTGGCACATTGTTCAACCAACTAAGTTTCGAGCGAACGGGCATATGCCTTATGCAAATGCATAAAACAAGTAGCACATTAGTCTAATAAGCTCTTGATAAAAGCATATAAGCGAAACTCTGTCGACGTAGACTTGTGTATAATTGCAAAAAAGTGGATTTTGTTTGTTTGATTTAATTATTGCTTAACGTCCCATTCAACAGTTATGGTCATGTCGGGGCGTTAGCTGATAAAAGGGACGTAAAGAAATAAATCAAACAATTATGAATACTTTTTGCAATAAAACGCAAGTCTGTGTCGAGGGATTTTCGCTTGTGTGACGAGGCCTTTAGTCTATTATGAATTTTAGGCTGTAAACGATCTGTCACTTTTTAGATGAAAACTTCTGAATTGGCGGTTCCATCTCTCTTTTTCTTCTTTCAAAGAAAAAAAATCGAACACAGCAAAGTATTTAAAAGGTTCGTCGTCAAGAAGATGCACTTTGCAAAACCGAGGAGAGCAAACCCGGACTACAGTGGCATAATCGGTGCCCGCGCACACATTTTTGTAATGAAAGTAATGGAATACGTAAATGTTATTATGAAATATGACATCAGCGGTAATGTTACTTTGTACTTAGGGTCATTTCCTGGCATATATTTCCGAAATAAAAGCAACCATTTTTCATCATGAAAACATGTCCGTGCAATGTATACCCCTTTAAACCCCACTTTTATATAGTAAAACTGGCGTATGAAGGGATATGCCTATTTTACCTATTTTTTTTCTAATTTCTGCTCCAAAACATAGATTGTGGGTACTCGTTAGAACCGCCTCGCCGAGGCGGTTCTAACGTGTACCCACAATCTATGTTTTGAGCAATAATAAGAAAAATATTTTGAAAAATCTGATGTAATTTTAGATTGTTTACAACTAAAAATGCAAGGGCATGTTTTCGTAATGTATCAACCTTCAAGAAAGAGCTCTTTCACAGATTACTCGTGTTTTATAACGAAGTTTCCAATTCCAATTTCACTTTTTCGGCACATTCTTTCTTATACTGCTACACATAGAAATACCCTGACTAGAATTAATCCACAGTTCAAATTCTTCATCACATGGAACACTTTTCATAGTACGGTGTATGATAGAGTGGGGTGTTCACAGAATTAGTCCCATAAAAGTAGGGCTTTCTGTCACAATTTGTACTCTGGCTGTAGCTAGGTGTCTGTAACCTCATGCCTGAAAAGATAAAAAATAAAGTGAATCATTAATTAATTAATTAATGTTATTTATTCATTTATCTATTTATTTGTTAATTTATTTATGTGCATGCAACTAAAATGAAAATATGACCCTCCATCGTTCTTGAACTACGTATAGATTCTATTTTGATTGATTAAACCAGTTAAATAGTCCCTTTTACAAACTAGTAACTTTCGTTTCGTTACTTTCGTTTATTTATTTATTTATTTATTTATTTATTTATTTATTTGTCGCCCAAGGTTTTCACCACATACTGCTGGCATGGCCATTTAAAAAAATATGAAAATATGGAAAATTGTCATGGATCTATGAGTAAAACGACAATAAGAAAGCTTCATGAAATTCCCACCTTAGCGTGTGGCTTGACAAGTGTGTCGATGCAGTTGAGATTACCGGGATTACCCCCTTTCTTATCTGAGCAAACAGTAAAGTGTCTATTTCAACGCTTATCTGGGCTTAATCAAGTGGCATATGGGCGCTTATATGCCATTTTGGGCTTAATCGATTCAAATTAAATACATAATATCATTTTACCACCATGATATGCCACCATGTATAAACATGATAAAGACTGCCACCAAAAACACGTAAATTTGCGACTTGCAATTAAGTCATTTTGATTACCTCCCTTCGATGAGTAAAACAATCTTATCTAGATGCAACCAGTAAAATAATAATAATAATAATAATAATAATAATAATAATAACTGATAAAGAAGATAACGAATTGAAAATATAAACACTTTACACGACAGATACAGATACACTGTGTACATCATCAAGTAAAATGACTGCCATCACAGCATGCTAATTTGACAAGTGTGCCGATCTACTAAAGATTATGTTTTGATAACCTCCCTTGGTATTGCAAAAAGCAGCACTTATCTAGACATAATCCATTTAGTAACGTAACCAAATTAGCGGCGGAATGCCTTGCTGGACGGAGGTGTTATGGAATTACGTTCAAGCTACTTGCTATATCTTCATGCACTGCAGGCCAAAGGGTTCAATAATGACAGTAAATTGGATGTATAAATTAAAATAACGAAGTTAAATACTACTACAGTGAGAAATATAAGTCCGATTTCAGAAAATTTGCTCAAAAACGACCACTTCGTGTGATTGTTTTTCTAACTGTATCTGCCAAACATTTTCCCGACAAGACTGGTTCAATGCTTATGAAAGCATTTCAAGTGAAAGATCATTTATACTAACTCACAAAGTTGGCCACAACTGATAAAAAGTTAAAGCTAACATAATGCTATCTTCATGTGTACCCATCAAATTCAACAAGTTGAAGCATTTTTGTTTCAGTAACGCTTAGTCCTTTTTATTTGTCACCAAAATGTATACAAAAAAGTACTGCGCAAGTTTTAAATATTAAAAGTAGTCACGCATACACTTTGAATGCAAGTTGTAACTTCAACACAGAGAAGCTTAGCTTCTAGTACATGTATATACAATGTTTATGTTAATTTTGAACTGTCCAGAGAACATATAAACATGACCCTGCAATGCTGCAGAGATATGTTTTGATAGAGATTAAGAGCCAAGATAACCTATGAAGCTGGCTGAACAAATTTTGTTCAGTTTCTTGCCTTAATATACCATACTGACTAGGCTACTACTACTACTACTACTACTACTACTACTAATACTAATAAAATGAGTTATTTTACTGCTAGTTCGAAAATTAGTTTGAAAATTACTTAAAGTAATTTTCAAACTAGCAGTAAAATAACTCATTTTTCAAAGTCTTTTTGTCATACCGGTAGTTACGTGTATGTTTATTTGCACAAAAACAAGTTGTCAATTTATTATTTATAAATCGTTTTACGGAATGGTAATAGACAGGCCTTCCAGGCGAAGGAACGCGAAGAAGCAAGTAACTGGAACTTTCACTTGACCACAAGATGACCGCAATATTAGTCCGGTCACTTATAAAACACGTCCAAAATACAAGAAAGAAAACATCAACTAGGTCTGACTATAGCTAATCTCGGTCCAGAAAAACACTTGTGCAAATGCTTCACAATATTATTGTAGCCGCGTCATGAGAAAATCAACGTTTTGCATAGGCGAAAACAAAGGCGCAGATCAGCGTAACTGCGAAGCTGATCAGCGACTTTGTTTTCGCTACACGGATAGCACAATTCCTTCACTTTCTAAATCTAAAATTTCCAGCCTCTAGCTATCTTCTGTGCTTGTACAGCCTGATTTGTGCCAGACCTGGTCGGAAACCCAAATTGCTGGTTTTCTCATGCTAAGGCCCATATTATTGTAAGACCAGCAGTATTTGTTCAGGCAGTAATGTCGGATTGTAGCACACTCATCTTGATTCCAGAATTGACCGGTAATTTTCTAAACTAATCTATATGTATTCTGGTTTCTGATCAACGAAAAAAAAAAATAATCGTGTGCAAAAACGTAATTTTAGTTTACGCATTCAAGTCTGGTTTAAAATAATCAAACTTTTTTTCCAAATTCAAAATAAAAGTTTGCACTGCATTGATATACAGATGCATAAACATACGTGTACTATACAAAATGTGAAAGGTAAAATTCGAAATAATGCTCCAAATTTCATAGAAATATTAAAATTCCGAACATTTCATATTGGCTATTAATTCAGTAGTATTATACTTCCGATTCCAAGATTCTTCATTTACGGTAGTGAATAGCCTGTTATTATATTATGCTCATAAATAAACAATTTTCTTGTGTTTATAAACAATAATTAGGATTTGACATTTAACTATATACTGAGAGATAACGTTTTTCGTTCTTTTCTTCGCCGTATTGTCAAGTTTCAGATCAGGCGATCTCGCTTCTGGGCTTACGTAGGTCTTCTTTTATTTTTTCTCAATTTTGTGTATTCATCAGACATTGAAAAATAATCATTGTTGGTTCCGATACTGTATTTACGTGTACGGACATTTTGGGTCTCTGGACAAGACGGTAAGACAAGACGGTACATCATACTGCTCTGTCACGTGTTCTTTCTCTGCATGGTTTGTAACAGAACTTTGTTACAGAAGTGTAACGAACAGCCGAGCCGAGCAACAGCAAACCCCTTCGGTGGAAAAGCATGCTCACATTGCATATTTCCGAGGGAGGCTATCCCGTCACATTACGTGGAATTACTTCTCCAGGAACATGTTTTACACGGCAGTAAAATCTCCAGGAATTCTTCCACCTCATATAATCATATTTCACAGTTATTCTTGGCTGATCCTTGATTAGAAACCACATGACTCTCCGATAACTCCAGCATTCCCTCAAGTGGAGAACCGGTAGTAATCACTGCAACTACTCTGATTACTGTCTAGCCTGCTCGTGTTCCAGTCTATCATGGTCTGATATGATAACATATGTTTTTGCTGTGCGCGTAGGACAAAGGCACAGATCATCCTGCGTAATTATGTAGATTTATCAGCTTCTTCGCTGTTCGTTGCATTTAATGCATCAGGTTTCCATGTCCGAAAATTGATGCATCGTTTGTGGGTGAACATGCCCTCTTGAGTTCAAACCGATCGAAACCCGCCGGTTCATATGAACATAAAGCAAAATACAGCAGATAGAAAGGAGACATTGTTTTTTGATCAAAGTCTTTGTCAATTGACAGTCTGTCCGGATCAAGAACCATTAAGAGTCTAAGGACTTTTTAAACCTATACCCAAGAACAAAACACCTGATTCTAACGTAAGAGTTGATGCCGCTTTTAATATTTTTGATTTACAGCTCGTTTCCTAGAATATATCATGTGTCTGATCAGGTAGACCGCTGTTCGGATCTATCTGAGCTATCGTAGATACGGTATCTATATCGGTAAGTGGTTGTTCTGACAACCCTGTTAATTGATCAATTAGTCAATCACTTTCGGCTTTAATGCTACTGGTGCAGATTATGAGCACGAGAAAAATCGGAGAAATACTGATGTCTGTTTGTTTATTCATTCAGTTTTACGTCCCTTTCAAGATTATTTCAGCCCATACGAGACGGGCCAATTAGTAGGTGGGGCGAAAACCTGAGAACACCAAGAAAGACCACCTGACACACCCCGCAAGCAGAACTTGGCTTGTCTCACATGTGGTTTAGAGCGGGGCTCGAACCCACACCAGACACAGCGGTGAGATGATCGAGTGATTAAGACCAGCGTTCTTAACCGCTCGGCCACGGTGGATTTCTGTTTGTACTGAATGGACACCATGTATCATTTACAAAAGAAACGTCTCGACGTTAGGTCTCGGACCTAAGCCGCGCCTATTTTAGAAATATACTTCTTATGATGATATGGCCACCGAACTGTTGTGTAGCCTATTTGACTTTTAAGTTTCTGTCTGTTCATTTCGAACTATTACTCAAATGCTTCTTTTCCATATCCACCGAATGAAGTGTGTTAGGAACATCTAGAAATTGAATTTTAAATCTAGCTGCAATCATCATAAAATTACTTGGTGAGAAAATGAAATGCAAAATAAATAAATAGATAAATAAATAAATAAATAAATAAATAAATAAATAAATAAATAAATAAATAAATAAATAAAAAGTGAAACCTTCTGTATCTAAAATAAATAAATAAATAAATAAATAAATAAATATTTAGGGTTACGGTAACAGTTTTCATAAAATACATTAACAACCGATTTTCTTACAATTGTTGGTATAAAAATTCTGAGTGTTTCATAAATTGTTGTAAAGGTTTGGTTTCATCGTAATCAAACGTCTACTTTACCGGAATTAAAAGTAAAACAAGGTGAGAATTTGCGAGTTTATGCAACAAATTAGTATGTCGTAATGTTACCATGGTGTTGCGCGCGCCTCACACTACGTTTCCATAGTTATCAGTTACCCGGATATTAATTGCACGTGCAGGTTGCAGTCACCTGGGGTGCTGACAGAGGGGTGCTGTTTATGAAGATTTAATTAGTTTGTAAATATCTCATTAATAGAGCTAATCTTATGAGATTCAAATAATAACATCTTTACTATGAAGTGTCAGCATATTATGGCACAATACGGCTATTTATTGAAATGTTTATGTTTCCAAATTAACTCTCGTTCCAAGGAATACAGATGCTTGCATTGCCATTTACAGCACGATAGTCATGGGGAATTGCAATTATTATACTGTATATAGTGAAACCCCAGTACACTTGAACGTCCTTAAACTGAGTATATAAAAATAAAATGAAATAAAATATTAATATTAAAAGCCAATTTTTAAACATTACTCGACAACAAACTAAACACGACAAAAAAGGAAGCATAACATGACGCCCAGTTTGCACCACTATTTGTCTTTGTATGGCTAACTAGATTTCTATTCCTACGAAATCCCGTTACATAACACACAGGTTGCGTCAGAACCATTTGGAACCAATGCCATTATGAAAACTTGCCCATACAATATACAGAATTTTGTTCAGTTGTAAAAAATGAAATTGTCATCAGAAAAATGTTGATATTTTTCTTATTTTTGCTCCAAAACATCTATGTTTTGGAGCTGCCAAAGGCGGTTTTAACAAAATAAGAAAAATAGGTATACCCCTGCGTACCCCAGTTTTGCTATATAAAAGTGGTGTATAATGGGGTATACACAGACATGTTTTCCTGATGAAAATGTAATTAAAAGTGCACAAAACATCAAATGGGTACAGTTTACTCATCATTCGGGCCATTTCGTTCATTTTCAAAATATATGATGATAAATAAATAATGCACTTTGATTCATTTTTCTCGCATCGACTATTCTGTCAAGGGAATGATTTACCTATTCACTACGGTGTGTTCAAAAGGTAATTCAGTTTTTATCAAAATTATCTGCATTTGCCAGATTTTGTACTTCAGTTTCACAGCAATTCCTGTCAGTATAGTCATTTATTTTGTCACTGATTATTCAAATTTATCTTTTACAGTATTTTCTATTTCATAACATAACAAAAGAAATAGGTTTTTAAAGTACTCGCGTTATAACTATACAGGTACGATTCTTGGCACAAATCAATATACCCAATATGAACCATTGCCGATCCCCAATCTGATCTGTACTTTTTTCCAGGTAGGACGCGCCTTATCAGCATCTAGAACCTAGTAAACCTACATCATAGAGTGTAGGGAAAATCCCGCCCACTTTTTCAAACTCTTGGTGTAAGTCTTTACGGTGCAGGACTTTTTACTAAATCATGATTAATCGCTTAATTGTACAATATGCACCGAGGAACCATGTTAAATTCTCAGCAAGTCTTTACATCAGGAAAACATGTCCGTGAAATGTAACCCCCCTTAAACCTATTATATAGTAAAACTGGGGTATGCAGGGGTATACATATTTTTTCTTATTTTTGCTCCAAAACATAGATTGTGGGTACTCGTTAGGACCGCCTCGGCGAGGCGGTTCTAACGAGTACCCACAATCTATGTTTTGAGCGAAAATAAGAAAAACATCAAATTTTTTCTGCTGAAAATTTTCTTTTTTTATTGCTATAAAAATCGCTGTATAATGCATGGGCAAATTTTCATAATGTATGTTCTAATAGGATTCCAAAAAACGCAAACTGATGCAATATTTCTTGATCCAGAGTTCAGATACGACATTAGACTTATTCATCTGTGTTCAGTTCTAAGCAATGGTTGAGCCTCATAATGAGAAATAGCGAATCATAGAATGTCTTCAATGGTATGTCACCAACCAAGAATCACGGCAGCGGCTTAGGGAGCGACCATTTGATTTTTTTTTTTTATTTGGGGGGGGGGGGGGGGGGCTGGAAGATGTTTTCTGGCCTGGATATTTTTTTCACTCGCGACGCGGTCCTGTCTTTTTATTTGTATATAATGCAATACATACAATAGAATTTACCCTGTCCAAGATATTTTTTTCGGGCAAAACTCGGTCCTGGAATTTTTTTTCAAAGAATCTCCCAGCCCCTCCCCTCCCCCCATAACAAGAGGACCAATGGTCCTGTAAACGCTCACCTGAGACCTGAGATATATACCAATAAACTTGTTTGACTAGAATGGTAATATACATGTATATAACCCCAGTGCATGGTCAGAGCAACCTCTGGAGTCAATTTCTTTTTTAAATCATAAAGATTCAGTCCATTAGCATTTTACTGCAAGTTTTGCCCTTCAAATGACATTCTAACAATTTTCACAATTCAAATACATGGGCAACCTAAGTTGACCTTGCCGTAAAAAAGGTCAAGGTCATCCTAGGATCATGATTTATATAAACTTTGTAGAGCTCCATTGTCTGATGCTTCATGCCAAGATTCAAACCCATAGGCCTTCTGGTTCTGGAGAAGAAGATTTTTAAAACTTTTTGCTATTTATAGCCATGGCGGCCATCTTGGTCATGTGACCTTTACCAATTATATAAACTTTCATTCACTCTTCCTAAGAATGCTCCATATAAAGTTTGGCTTTGATTGGCCAAGCGATTTCAGAGAAGAAGATGTTTGAATATTATGGTCATATAGCCCCGGGGCAGGGGCAGACAACCCTCTGGGCCGAAAATATTTTCATAAACATAAATCTTCTATCCATTTGCTCATTCCTAGCAATTTTTTGCCATTAAATGACATTTTCCTAGCTTTTCCCATTCAAATGCATGGGTGGCCTAAGTTGACCTTGCTGTAAAAAAGGTCAAGGTCATCCCAGGGTCATGATTTATATAAATTTTGTAGAGCTCCATTGCCTGATGCTTCATGTCAAGTTTCAAAATCATAGGCCTTCTAGTTCTGGAGAAGAAGATTTTTAAAGGTTTTTGTTATTTATAGCCATGGCGGCCATCTTGGTCATGTGACCTAGACCATTTATATAAACTTTTTTCCCTCTTCCTAAGGATGCTCCACATGAAGTTTGGCTTCGATCGGCCGAGCGGTTTCAGAGGAGAAGATGTTTCAATATTATGGAAATATACATGTATATAGCCCCGGGGCAGGGGCAGACAACCCACAGGGGCCAAAATTTTTCCATAAACATTAATTTTCTGTCTATTTGCTTATTCCCAGTAAGTTTTACCCATTTAATAACATTTTACCGTTTTTCCCCATTCAAATGCATTGGCGACCTAAGTTGACCTTGCCATAAAATAGGTCAAGGTCATCGCAGGATCATGATTTATATAACTTTTGTAGAGCTCCATTGCCTGGTGCTTCATGCCAAGTTTCAAGATCATAGGCCTTCCGGTTCTGGAGAAGAAGATTTTTATGCTATTTATAGCCATGGCAGCCATCTTGGTCATGTGACCTGTATCATTTATATAACTTTTTCTTCTCCCTTCCTAAGGATGCTCCACATGAAGTTTGACTTTGATTGGCCCAGCGGTTTCAGAGGAGAAGTTGTTTGAAAAGTGTGGACGACGACGACGACGACGGACGGCGGAGCATGGGTATACTATAAGCTCACCTGTGAGCCTTCGGCTCAGGTGAGCTAAAATCAAATGGTCGCTCCCTTAGCTAGACGGGTTCCCGGACGTACATGTACTTGATACATGTAGCTAGCAAGAATGAGAGTATCGAAACCAGTCTACGGCTTAGCTGTCCAGACTGATGAGCGCAATGTGGCGCCCGCTGCATCTTGTTCACATTTCCAAAATTGTTGTAAAAGTTCTAAGCTGGCCCCGAGGTTATAAATCTTTTTTCATGCTCAGCTCAGCTGAGACTAAAATTTCCTGCTCATAAATGTTAAAATGCCAACAACTACTGTTGGTATTTTAACATTCATGAGCAGGATCAATTACAGGCTTTGTTGATCTAAACTTGAAATTTCAATTTAATTGGGCTATTTTGTCATTTATGAGCAGTTTAAATTCTATGCTCAGCTGAGTTGAGCATGAAAAAAGTTTTATAACCTCGAGACCAGGTCTTCGCGGAAGCCTTTAAAACCACTAGACATGCTCTAGACATGATGGTTTTCACATGACAATTAATGTCTGTTTTTCCCAACAGATGAAACTTTTCAATGCTTAGAAAACGACAGCCTTTCTGATGTTTGCTTATCATGGTGAAAAATCATAAATTTTCATGAAAAGCTAATTTACAACTATGGGCCTGAGAATTTTTTCAAACAGTTCCTCTTTTTTACCGTTCTTGTATTTTCATCACTTTGATATTAAAGATAACACCGTGTCTATTCGAAACGCATGAAAAGAGGTCGTAACGCATGATCGGCGGCATTTTCACGTATGATTGCGGTAGTTTCCTTCGGATTCGCCGCCATTTTTGGAGGAAACTTTAGCGGTAAGTTTTTACAAACTTTTATTTGAATTATTTAAATAGACCTTTCCAACGAACGATCTAGCCTATCCGGATCTACATACATGCCTCTAATTGCCGAGTGTTCTACTGATGCATAGGCTTCGATAGGACTCGCAAACATTCGAGGAGATTATTGTTTTGCAAGTTCGGCCATACACGAAAATAACATTCGCCCAAAAACGTTTCGTACTTTTCTCATTTTCTTCAAAGTTTTGATTAACTGTTGGATGATTTTGCTTTTTGACATCACACTTTAACTTAAGAAGCCAATTTCTCATGATTTTTTTCCCGAACAACCACGGGTTAAAACAAAATACGTCAAAATTAAAGTAACGCACGATAATACGGCAACCTGGTCTTTCGAACTTTGCATGTATTTACAATGAATAACATATTTTAAGGGGTAAAAGCAAGCCAAACGCTCATTTGTCTCCAGTTTACACGTTTGGTGCTCGTCAATTGTACAAAGCTGAATCCTTGCTGTAAAACAGTAATTTGCTGACCATGTTGCTCGGTAGCTCTGTTGGCATAGCTATCAAAGAAGCAGAAGAAGAATGTGGCCCGACCAGGGCACGAACCAAGGGTCTCTCTCTTACCGTTTGAGCATATAGTTAGTCCATTACTTTGAGACTGTCAGTAATAAATTACAGAGAGATTAAATCAAATAATGTATATGGACAAACCTCCTCCCTTTCTACAATTTATCTATATTCTGATGTTGACCGAGTCATATAAATTACTGGAATGACCCCGAGTGGGTACTCTGACATTTTCGCCATCTCTATACATAGGCATGGCCTATTTTTTTTTTTTTTTTTTTTTTGAAAAGACAATAAACAATTATAAGACTTCTTTTTCTAGAGTCAGTAATGCCATTTCCAAGCCAAGTAGTAAAATAGTAGGTAGTAAAATAGTTAAAAAAATCGAAGGGGGTCAAAGTACGAAACTATCCCCTGCTACCTAAACAGCATGACTCTAATATATACCAAGTATAAGCTTTTCAAAAAAGCTTGCGATGTCTCAGCACTTTTTTCAGTGTATGACCACGTATACCGTGACCAAAAGGACTCTTGCAGCTCGGCTCGGCACTGCTATAAATAGCTCTAAAAATAGTTATGTTCTACGGTGCCGTAGATACGGAAATACCATGATGAATACCAATAATGATCTAAAATTGAGTTCCCTTGAGCTATGCAAAAATTCAAAAGAAGAGGTTGGGCCAGACAAATCTGTTTCGAGTAATAAATTCTCCTCAGTGACCCTGAATAAACTGACAATGAACAGATAAAATATGTACAGTAATTTCAAGCTTCAGCAATGCAGTCAATCAAAAGACTGATATAAATCAAATGGTATCCGAATAGTAAAACCTGTAAAAACTCAACTCAAATTAAACCATCAGTCAATCAATTGTACTTGGGAGGGATTTAATCATTGCTCAATATATCAGTATTTACACAGAAGTGTGCTACTTTCGTTTTCATGAAAATCGTCTTTTTTCTCTTTTCTTTCTTTCTTACTATATATACTGACTTACTGACTATCGATTGTGAATTCTTTTAATCGATTGCCGCTGTTGACTCGCCGCATAACACTTCTAGATAAGGCTGTAGCATGTATGTATAGGTGGTACCCCCCCCCCCCCCCTTATAATACACCATCCTGGCTGCGTGAAAGAAACATTGAAACAAATCTGAAACTGTTTTATTATTTGGGCATAAATAGAATACAGTATTCACAACTTGTGGTTAAACGACCACCGACTTCTGGTCATCTTGATTGGACCTGCCCGAGCCTTTCCTGATCTTTGACTATTCTGCTATTGATGATGGTTGACACATGATCATACACTTAAGATAGCGATGTGAGATTGCGAGCATCTTTTGGAAAAGCTTAACTTTTGTTGAATATACATTGTGCAAAGATGATTGAGCGTATATGCGGCGTGACTATTTATGCAATGCGCTCTAGACCAGGGGTCCATAACCAACTCGCACATGCACCTGGCACATGAACACACTATGTTAATATGACCTATGTTTATCTCATCAAGATTGACACAGAGATTGACGAAAAAGAGGACAAACAAAATTTACGCGCATGCCTCTTACAAAGATTGGCTTTTGTTCTATTGGCTACCGACCTCAGACCTTGCTGCCCTCATAGTCCAGAAGCACATGATACGGTATTTTATTTAAGATTAAACTATGGAATGTTAATTAATGTTAAAATAAATAAGACGTCGCACAGAGTCAACATTCATAAATTGTTGAAGCCCTTTTATATGCTGTTTATGGACAAGGGATGGAATGCAACTTCAGTAAGATATTACACCTGGAAATGAAGTAACCTGGACCTTACTTCAAACTACAACGGGACTTGACAACAAATGAGCATTTGGCTTGCTTTTACCCCTTAAAATATGTTATTCATTGTAAATACTTGCAAAGTTCGAAAGACCAGGTTGCCGTATTATCGTGCGTTACTTTAATTTTGATGTATTTTGTTTTAACCCGTGGTTGTTCGGGAAAAAAATCATGAGAAATTGGCTTTTTAAGTTAAAGTGTGATGTCAAAAAGCAAAATCATCCAACAGTTAGTCAAAACTTTGAAGAAAATGAGAAAAGTACGAAACGTTTTTGGGCGAATGTTATTTTCGTGTATGGCCGAACTTGCAAAACAATAATCTCCTCGAATGTTTGCGAGTCCTATCGAAGCCTATGCATCAGTAGAACACTCGGCAATTAGAGGCATGTATGTAGATCCGGATAGGCTAGATCGTTCGTTGGAAAGGTCTATTTAAATAATTCAAATAAAAGTTTGTAAAAACTTACCGCTAAAGTTTCCTCCAAAAATGGCGGCGAATCCGAAGGAAACTACCACAATCATACGTGAAAATGCCGCCGATCATGCGTTACGACCTCTTTTCATGCGTTTCGAATGGACACGGTGGATAAGATTTAAATTAACTGTGCGTTGAAAAGTTCTGATAATTCTAGGAATTATCAAAGTAGACATCACAAAGACAATCAAAAGCTACTAGTTCTGTGAAAAGAAACAAACATGCATAAACCTTGTATAGGGTGAAAAAAAAATGACGCTTGAAATAGTCAATGTTTTCAGATATAAGGTTGCTTATTATAAGGCCTGAATTAAAAAAATGTTTGTTTGTCCTTTACCTACCAAGTATTTTAATCTTGGGTAGGTAGGTAGGGAAAAT
This sequence comes from Rugalucina vietnamica, assembly GCA_964017185.1. Lineage (NCBI taxonomy): Eukaryota > Metazoa > Mollusca > Bivalvia > Lucinida > Lucinidae > Rugalucina > Rugalucina vietnamica. The sequence goes on from OZ024877.1 coordinate 50,332,415, forward strand.
ATATAATACAATATTTTGCTTCCCGTAGAAAATAGAAAATTAACTTTCAATTGGTCTAGTAAGAATGAACTTGTATTTTGCATGAAATACTAAATGTACATGTACTTGTAATACAGACAAGTATTAAATGAAAAGATATTTCACAAAATTTCCAGGAAAGGCAAATTCAACAAGTTTGTATACTAGCTTTTGAATGTTTTATAAAGACCAAATCACACAATTCAGCCATAGAAAAATCAAAATATTTTCCTCATGAAACTGCAATATAAGGGGCTTAATTGTGGGTAGGTAGGAAAAGGACAAACCAACAATATTTTCAGCCTAACGCGCCGTTATTTTCAACGTCATTTTGTCCAAAGCGGCTCGTATATAGAACCCAAAGCCAAACTAGACATAACAATGATGTTGTTTTCAATTAATTCAATAATTCTACACGAACGTCCTTTTCAGGCAATTTAAGCCTTTTGATAGTTTTCTGACTAAAGCATACATGTTCAGAAATACATTTGATCGTAGTACGTTGCATACATTCATCCGTTTTAGGAAGAAGGGAAAAAATACAGAACAAAATCATACGTGAATGAGATACTAACACACAAAATTCTATATGAAAAGTGTCGGAATAAAACTGTCATTCTTTTTTGTCTCTAAAACATGATTCCATTAATTTTGTTCAAGAAGTCAGACATTTTCAGAATAAAATTGTAACGGTAGTTGAACAAAATGATTTCTTATCGCAAATTTCGAGGTTTAACAAGTTGGCAGATGAAATTTATAGTCGTTTTTACTTTTAATTAGCGTGTAGATTTACAGAATTCTGTGCAAGCAGTGCTCATTTAGCCTACATCTTTTCAACTGTATGCAGTCAAAACAACGAGGGCTTTGTGGGGGAGTCATGTATTAACGTTTGTCTGAACAGCTATTATAAGAAGATTCTCAACGAAGTTTGCATGAAGATGTACAGCAACGTTGAACAAAAGAAATAAACGTCTCCATATAAAAATGTTAATTGCAATAAATTAGTGGATAAGTTAGACTCGTAATTTAATAATTTGTTAACGAGAATACAACGTTTCCCATCATTTTTTTTTTTTTTTTTTTTTTTTTTTTTTTTTTTTTTTTTTTACAAGGTGACATTTAGAGTTGTAGAAATAATAATAATAATAATAATAATAATAATAATAATAATAATAATTACAAAATCTTGCCCATGCAATATACAGAGAATTTTTTGAGGAGTAAAAAATGAAAAAAAAATCCATAGAAAAACTTTGATATTTTTATTATTTTTGCTCAAAACACAGATTGTAGGTACACGTTAGAACCGCCTCACAGAGTACCCACAATCTATGTTTTGAATCAAAAATAAGAAAAGTAGGTATACCCCTGCAGGCTGCAACCCCTATTTTTTCATATAAAAGTGGAGTTCAAGGGGGTATACTGTTCAAGGACATGTTTTCCAGTTGTTTGTTGGTTTTGTTCAAGATAACACCATACCTGCTAGGGCCAAGTCCATTGGTTCTGACGTCGTTGTTGTGTTGTTACTGTGATACGGTGAACTTTCGCTGCTGTTGGGCGACATACTGGGTACCGAACCCGTACTTCCCGTAGGGCTCAGTGGCTGCTGCTTGACGTAACGCTGGCTAGGCCATGTCGACGTCAACGTGGACGGATAGTTTTGAGATACGTTTGAAGATAATGCGTCCCTTTCATACACTGATAGAGGATTAGTTTGTGACGCCGCTGCGATGTTTGTCATTTGAGCATACGGGTCATTGTTCACGCTATTTGTCATAGCACAATTAGGACCGAAACGTCCATTGACGTTAACGTTGACGTTAAAACTACAACTGGCAAGGTTCGCGTTATGCTGTTGCATTGTATGGTAGTTTGGCTGCTGAATACCAGAATTAGTACCAGACATAATGCTAGTGTCGTAACTTTGTGCAGGATTAACACCATAAGCCATGTTCATAGCCGCCATGTTATTCACATTTTGATGAAATAAATCGTAATGCGGACTCAACATTGAAGAAGGCGTTCCCATGCCGTTATACATCCCGAAAGACTTGAGTCCTTGACATTTACGTCGGAATCCCCTCGGTCGGCGTCGGAATGAACCCTCCTCGAACATGAATTCCGCCGACGGATCGATCGTCCAGTAATGTCCCTTTCCCGGTCGACCCAACCCTTTGGGAAGCTTGATGAAGCATTCATTCAATGACAGATTATGTCGAACTGAGTTTTTCCAGCCCTGGTACGACCCTCTGAAGAATGGAAAACGCTGTTGTAGAAACTGATAAATTTCACTGAGCGTACAACGCTTGTTTGGAGACGCCTGGATCGCCATTACGATCAACGCGATATAAGAATATGGTGGTTTCTCCTGCCGACGAATTCCAACGGTTCCTTTCTTTTGTGATTTGTCGGCGCCGTCGGCTGCATTCGTCGTCGACGAAGCCTCTTCTGGGACGCTGTCGTCAGTTTGGTCAAGCTTTTCAAGACCGGCGTCGTCACTTTCGAGGTCGTCTAAATTTTCTAAGTCCGTAAGCGGCTTGATGTCAGGAACTAAATGCTGTCCATCCATTATTTCGAAGAATATATTATAAAATTTTATTGAGTTATAAATCAAATCTAAAAATTGACAAGATTTCGATTAGAACTGAAAATGTTTATTGTAACATAGAAAGAATGATACTTGTGTACAAACAATCTGACATTTGCTTATTTTTGCAAAGAAATGTTATTGTTTTCAGAGATAAATTCATTTGTATATATCCAATTCACTTTTGGAATAAATATTTCCACTGAAAATCTTTCACTATTTGTAACTCGTGTTTAAATTTGTTCAAGCGTTTCTATGTCGTTTGTTTATCCAAATATTATTGCTTAGTTAATGAATAAACAAAGCATAGTTTTCACTATAATCCCAAATGTTCATCTGTCTGTTTGTATTTAGATTATGGTTCAGAAACTCCGGAGATTAGACTGATAATTACACCTTTTTGGCCACTACCCACCCCGATACTCAGCTTCCTCAGCAGCCTCGTTTTGAGATAAGATTAATCAAGATCTCGTTCACTTCTCGCGTAATTACAAAACGCGGATTCTGATTGGCTGCAAGGTCTCGCGCAATTACCAAATACCTGTCAGTCATATGATACAGGCAAGATAATGTAAGCAATCCATGCAAATAGGAGTCAGAAATTTTCTGTTATATCACTTATTTCTTATCTCTACAAGCTTTCATATGGTACATTAGTAATCAACGAGACTTCTACATCAACTGATAAAGGAATCTCACCGAAATTCCACGCTTCAAATCAGTAATTTCAAAGACAATGCAACTTTGCATACGTCAAATCAAAGTTATCAAAACTGTTAATTTTCGTAGAATTGACAGCAGTATAAATTTAACATTTTTGGAAATCTTGTAAATTGAGATGGTATGCCATTAAATGTCAAAGATGGTCAGTTTTGCAGTCTTGGACTCAACAAAAATAGGAATTCTGAACAGAATATACACGTGAACTACTATAGGCCCTGTTCCCACATTAAGCAACAAATGAGCCTGTACATGAAAAAACCAACAATTTGCATATGCGAAAACAAAGACGCAGATCAGCTTCGCGGTAACCGCGAAGCTGATCAGCGCCTTTGTTTTCGCTACACGGATAGAACACTTTCTCTTCTTCTCAAATCCAAAATTTCAAACTTCTAGCCTGCTTCTGTGACTGTACAGCCTGGTTTGTGTCAGACCTGGTCGGAACCCCAAATTGTTGATTTTCTCATGCACAGGCTCAAATAAAAGTTTCTTTTCTTTATATTTGATCGGACATAACGGAAAATACATGACTTATGATAACATATCTTGCTGGGCACAAGATCCTTTTTGTGGTTCAAAATTCTATTCTATTTCTACACAGAATGGGAAAAGACCAAAATTCTCACAATATTATCAAAACTTTGACAGCTGGTCAAAACAAAAATTGAAAATAATCAAAATTTGTTGAAACATATACCGTAATATTATTTACATCTTAAGTAGGAAAGTGTGTCACTAAACTAGAACTGTCAAAATCGGGCTTATCCGGAATATTAATCCAAAATTTCTTAGAATCTTTTCAACTTATTGGATCGTAATCTAACCTAGTATAAATAAATGGGCCCAGACAGGCTGTAATGTACGTTATCAAAGTCACTACAGGACTTCACAACGTCGTACTCCCTTTCTTTGTGCTGTTTGTGATTGCTATTACCCCCCCCCCCCCCCCCAACTGATTCTTGGCCAACGTTCACGACACTTCCAGTAAATGTTCTCCTCTAAAAGCATTAAGAGATTTCTGCCTGTACCTCGGCGTTACCACATGGCGTAACGTCTATCACACTGTGCAGCAGCTTCATCAAGTTTGTTATTTGAAACAACAAATGCATCTCGTCAGACCCACCAGAGTGCTATTAGAGAGAGGTTAGGGGTCAGAACTTAAGCTATTTTCTGGAAATCAGATCCTTACCGCACAAGGGCCAGCTGATGGCCTGATGACGTATTGACAGCGGAAGTCAGTAGGGGTCAAATATGATCTGTGATCCACCATTCATCAAAAATCGAAAGGCCGTTGACTTATGGCTTCGTTATGGTATCTTTGCACGTTTTCGGTGATAGAAAGTGTTTTAAATATACTGTATAAGCACGGACGAATTAATTTGAATGAAAGGTACACACTATGGAACAGGGCTTCGATTTGTTCCAGTATTATTTCATAGGGAAAAAAAATCTAGGTTCGTAATGCATCATATTTTGTGCAAACTCCTTTCCTGAAGAAAAAAATAGATATACCAACAACATAATTGAATTAAACGGAACAAAAGTGTGATCAAATGCCGTTTAACCGAGTCTTTGATGTGAAATGTGCCGCATCACGAGAAAACCGGATTTTCGTCTATGCGAAATCAAAAGCGCAGATCAGCTCCGCAGTTAACCGCAGATCAGCTCCGCAGTAACTGCGAAGCTGATCAGCGCCTTTGTTTTCGCTACACGGATAGTATAATTCCTCTTCTTTTTAAATCCGAAATTTCAAGCTTCAAGCCATCTTCTGTGACTTAACAGACCGGTTTGTGTCAGACCTGGTCGGAAACTCCGAGGACCGGTTTTCTCGCGTCGCGGCTCATTAATAAGGTTAGTTCCAGACTGGACATGAGTTTTCGACGAAGTCTATAATATAATATAATAATTATTATAAGATTTCGCACGTACGTTTAAGTTAAGTTGTTACATCCCCTACGGGCGGTTTGCTTTTATTACGTCAAGGTGAACATTTGTCACCAACATGACAGGCATATGCACCAGCCGGGTTTCGAACCCGCAACCTCTTGATTGCTTAAAAAGCGAATACGTTATCCATTACACCACCGCGGCTGTGGTAGAACTACTGGATGAAAAAAAAAAAAAACACATTAAAAACACATCGCGGAGCTAATATTTGATTGCCAGAGTGGTGACATATACTGATAAAGGCCTGCATATTTTTTACCATTACCTAAAAACCTTATGGAATGGTCTGAAAAATTAACCCTGCATTAAAAATAATAAAAGTAAGGGGACCTGGTAACAGAACATATGGCAGGTACCTTTCTACGATGATCTTACCAAAGCGTCGCAAATGGTACTTTACGAAGAAGTGAACTTTCAGGCGTGCTGGCAAACGGTGAAAATTTTTGAATGTCGGTCATTTAATAGATAGCTTTGGGTCAATGGTCTCTCCATGTGGCTATTGAAGCTGCTGCCATGTTCAGACTGGTAAGATGGCAAGGCTGGCATCATGCTGATTTTGTCGCCTCTCGTCTTGCTTCATCTTGATCTGGTATCAAGGAAAATAATAAGATGTTTACTTGATTTTTACCTGTAGTATAAATTGTTTACACAAGTCAAATTGCTGGAATTTACAAGGCAATTCTGGTCACTCATTACGGACGAAGAGCATTTTCGACAGCTAAGTAATAATAGCTTTATGACGCCTAGCATGCGTGTAATACATGTAGATTGAAGTTTTCAACGACAAACATTTTAGAACCTGTAGTCGGGCACTCTTTTCTTTAAAAGGAAGTCTGTACTGAGCCTTCTGTACCGGTTTTACTACACATCGGTTCTAAGTACATACATATAAGCCTACACCTATTTTAATAACGAATAAATGTTTACCTACCAACTGACCCTCCCTTGTAGCCCTTCTCGATTAAACAACGAGATCTTATCCCCCATAGTACCATGGAAACGGTGTATCAATTTCGACATGACCGAAAAGCTGTTGACTTTGACGCAGTCTTTAACTCAATAATATTTCTTTGTATTAAACAAAAACGATCACTGATTTTTTTTTCCGTAGGCCTACATCTTTCATTTCTAACTTGTTCTGAATTCAGCCGTCAGCCTACATGGAACAATGTAACACTTCTACATATTGGTCAATATTACACTGAATTTTGACGTAGGCCTACATGTGACTCTTCTAACATGCACTGAATTTAGTGTATGCGTGTAGGCTTAACGCTACGTCGAAAGTTGAAAATGCGAAGTTCAAAAATACATATTTAAACACGAAACAAATGGAAAAAAACGATATCTGGACCCTGTTGCATGAACTTGAGCTTCACTAAACCATAAGCTGTCATTAAGTTCAAAAACTTTCTTAGTAAAGATGGCATTAATTTTCTGCTGCATAAAACATTTTTAAAGTCCCTCCGGAGCTTCATTAGCTGATGACAACTTTAAGAATACACTAGAGTTGATTTTCATAGATAAAAAAGTAACAAAATAAAGCTGTCATTAAGTTTACTGGGACTTTAACCTGCAATTAAGTGTTAATAGAGTTTTATGCAACAGGGCCCAGGTGTTTAATAGTTGTAAGTATAGTGATAAAGTTATGAGTTTTCTACCCTGATCGAAAAAACGAAAGAGGAAGTCAAATACTGTGTACATAAAAGTATTCGAAACAACCTGAAAACAAAATGGCAAGTGAAGAATACGTTACCTCTGACAGCCTAGATGTAAAAGTTACAAGGGTTCCAGAGAGATTACAAGAGTATGTGAAGACGAAAGTTGCCGAGTACATCACCGAGTCAAAGGATGTTTCTATGGAAATACACCAAGCCGCTGGACAGACTACTAAGTTGGTTATGACAGTTGGGAAAGACTCGGGTAGGTTTAACGAGAGAGAGAGAGAGAGAGAGAGAGAGAGAGAGAGAGAGAGAGAGAGAGAGATTCATGATTTGTAAAATCGTTTCGTTTTAGATTTATGATCATTCATGCTTTAATTAGGGCTATTACTGTAGTCTAGTGTAAGTACATTGTATATTTATCCCAATAATCTCGTTTTGTTTAATGTTGCAGGCGTCGAATCAGAAAATAAGACAAATGTAAAGGGAACGAGGACCATATCAGTAAGAAACCTCCCTGCATCCGTTGATGAGGACCTGCTAGAAGTATTCTTCGAATCAAAGAAGAAGTATGGCGGTGGGCCCGTTGAAAGTGTCAAAATTTTTGAAGATAGAAACGCTGCCTTAATCACGTTTTGCGACGAAGGAGCTATAGGGACAGTTCTTGAAAAGAAACCTATAATGTATGGAAAGACTGAGTTGAAGGTCGAACCATTTGGAGGATTGATAGCAGATACTGAGACTATTGCCCATGTGGATATCAAAGGAATAAGCAAAACATTCACGGATGACTTGATAAGGGCGTACTTCGATTGTCTTGTACCCTTAAACTTATCGGGTCCTGAAATAGCGAAACGGCTTCAAGTTGGTACACGAGTTGTTAGAGGAAAGGACTGGAAATGGGGAGATCAGGATAACAACAGTGTGGGGACGGTTGTTTCGCTAGCGCCATCAGACAAAAAGTACGATGTTCATGTCAAATGGGATAAAGCCGATAGTGCCTATTACAGAATGGGGAAGCAAGGTTGTTATGACCTTCAGTTGGCGCCATAAATATTTGGTCTCGGTGTGGTTCAGAGATTTTCTCATTGATAAAGCCCAGGTGGCTAAATGTGTCAGCTTCTTGGTGGCTGTTCGTGTTTAAATTTCGTAAATTTACGACATCGCTATTATGTTTTCAATTTCAAAGTAGTGAATTAAATGGTACTACTATATATATAAATTTAGCAATTTTTGATGTTGCATATATTTTTTTATCACCTTAGAGCAATTTATTTTGGACATTTCTTTAATTTAACATGACAAGAACAGTGTCTTAGGCGCACGATACGATGAATTTTAAAACGCCATCATTTAAAGAGGCTTCTGGAGCAACCAAAAAATACAGAAAGGGTGTGAATGCAAAATTCTCAACCAATGAACACAATGCAAACAGCTGACCTTCGTTAAGTCCATTAGGCCCACCATTTCACCCCTTCTTTATGAACGGTGTCGATTATGTGACAAGTGTGATTGGGCTTTTTTGGTAAAAACTTTACCTGCCAAAAAACGACGTCAACGCAACGTCAAGTGGTCGAAATTGCCTTAAATCTCGGGTTACTTGGTTTCCATGGATTTTCATAAAAAAACAAAAGACAAACAAAGCACAATTTAGCCAATACCGCGGTCAGTAACACTTGAAAGATTCAGAGCCATAACGCGTCATACTAGTGAGATAACGCTGACATTAAACTCATTATTTAAGCTCACGTTATGAAGCCAAGATAGGCAATTTTGCAATATCTCTTTATTTTAACATATCGTGCATCAGACATTTAAACTCATTGTCGATTTTTGGGAAATTCCAATTAGAAACGTAACTGTAAGGCGATAATGTAAGAACAAAAGAAATAACGTCCAATTCAAAAACATACGATCTTTATTTCTCGGCGATAAAATTTTGTTTCCAAACGTTTTAAATGTTTTTCATTGTTTTGATGACTAAACAGTTGCTTTAGCATGATGTTGGTTTCCCACTTTAAGCAAACCACTGCAAGTTTTGATCATATGCCTTAAATTGTAACGTCACGTCAGTATCGCCGTAAGGTTTGATTTTTTAGAAATTTTTCGCTTGCAAGTTCTTGCCGAAAGGTAACCACTTACACCCATATTCCAAAATATGACTTTTATTCATTATGTGCAGAGACAGGCGAATGTTACGAAAATTGCTTTTATTTTGCCTAGTATATATAGTCTGCGGGTTCGAAACCTACCTTCGCCAATTTAGGACATCTTTATTTCTCTACTTCATAATTTTTCCGATGTACTTGTATCAGAAATGATCTTGGCAGGAATAGCTGTTGAAGTTTGTATATCTTTGATATGAAAAGTTGGCATCCACAGGATCCAGTTATTCCATGTATATAGACGAGTGTGCTTGCACAACGATAACTAGTAACCTATCAGACGGGTTATGCAGGGAAATCGCCTCTAAAGCTGAGCTATGATAACTCCTTTTTTAAGGAGCGTAGTAGCGCAGTCGGTAGAGGGTATGGCCCTGTATAGCTAGGCGCCGAAGCCGAAGTCTATATATACGAGTCAATGTCAAAATTCGTCAAAATTCTTGTCTTCTCAATATTTTATGAAAACCACTTACCAGATCGTGATTTGAATTTTTTTCATATGATAATACTGATTATGCTTAATAATAGTAAATAATAAGACAGTATTTGATTGGTGTAAAAATACCTGTTTTCTAGATTTAAAACCTCATTTTTCATCATTTTTGCCTGTCCCTCGAAAAAAATTGAAGATTCAGCACAACTTTTGAAAGCCGCTATTAATTTTTTGGTAGTTTTGACTGGGTGTATCAATAAGACCACTATCAAGGTAAATATAACAGGTTTCAAAATGGGATATTTCATTTAATTTTTCATATTTTTTGGCAATAATAAATCCGTCCCTGGATTTATGTCCTTACCGTAACGCAGTGATAAATTGCCAAAATAATACAGGATCCCTCATGTTGGCAAAATTGGTTATCTGTCATGCTTACTGGACACTTTCTATTTACAAGCATTGCATGTGTTTTAAAATGCTGCTACTGAACTGTACAATGAAAATACTGTTTCAGTGAGTAAGCCCAGTAGAGTATATTTTTTGTGTGTCCACTGACCGTAACGAGATATTAGCACAATGAATACTTTGAAAAAGGTATGATTCTGACATATTGATCCAGTTACATTTCTCAATAGCAAACCACTTTTGGTTCCATGTTTTAACGCATAAATTTTATTTAAGATAGAAATAACTTAAAATAAGTCCTTACCGTAACAGTCCTTACCGTAACAATATAAAATGTTATGGTAAGGACTCATTTTGTTACGGTATGGACATCTGCTGTAAAACAGCAAAATAAATCAACCTATATGTTATTTATGTAGATACATTTGCTATGAGAAACTGTAACTTGTTGTAATTAGAGTAATAGGACTATAAAAACCCAAATTTATAAATGAATTTTTAACACAAATACGTTCATAGGAATTATTCCGTTACGGTAAAGACATTTTGTTGAAATACCATGCATTTTTGGAAAATCATTTGGAAATCAAAACCAGAAGCAATACAATTGTAAGTCATGTAAAATATATTATTTTATTGAAAAAGATAGCTATCAGGATTATGATTGAGAACAATCATTTCCTACAAAATGTGTTTTGTCCATACCGTAACATGCTGGTCCATACCGTAAAGATATCTCAGAATGTTTAACTGTACCAGAAAACTTACAAAATTTATTAGACTTAAATCACCATAGAAGATACCAAAATATTTAATACTTATTATATCATTCAATCACACTTGCCTGTATTGCTGTCAAAAAGGCAAGCAATGATATTTATACTAAAAATGTCCATACCGTAACAATTTTATCAATATAAGATCTTGTCCATACCGTAACAGAGAATGTCCATACCGTAACAACATCAGAAAAGTATTTACTGTGTAACATTTTATTAGTTACTTTTCTGTGTTTACCTTCTTTTGCATTCACACCAAAAGGATTTATCAGTGAAAATAAATAAAGATCTTTCTGAATCACTGTCTTCATTTAGCAACAAATTAGTGCGCAAAGTCAAAAATGTCCATACCGTAACATGCATCTTGTCCACTACCGTAACGGTAATAAATTTCTGAAAATATGTTCTTTGTAAAGACTTCATGTGGATTATAACCACACAATCATTATTATCAAGATGAATAACTTGTCTGCAGTATTGTTGTTGTCTAGCAACATGTGTTTTAAAAATGTTATTAAAAGTGGAAAACATCTAAAATCTGTAAAAAGTCGTTTTTGCTTGTATGGTCACTGTTTTTTTCTACTATCATTACAGCTGTACATTTTTTTCTTCAGTACATGTGTAGAAACATTCTGTTTATGAGATTGCATACATCAGAAATAAAAAATTGTTGCACATTTAGAAGAAAAACACAATTTAAAATTTGTTACGGTATGGACATTTTTCCTGGTCATGTGACTTTTGACGATCTATTAAAGCAATCTGATTGGTTGTTAAGATTACCTTTAGTTTGTTTTAATTATTTTAGGGTTAGCTTGTTACTATCAATCAAAAAAAAATTTAACTTTCTTTTAGTTGCTTTTTATTTTTTTCACACATTCAAAATTTGACGAATTTTGACATTGACTCATATATAGGTGCGTTCACTTATTAATATACCACCCCTGCGATATTCAGAAATAAACTGACAACTTTTCTTAATTTTGAACAATCGTCACTTGAAGAAATGGACAACTGGATGAATTTGTTTGTATAATGTGTTAAGTATGTCTTTAAGTATTTACTCTGTATATACTTGCCAGTGCATCTCATAGACTATGTTATAGTGCGGAGAATAGATAGGCAGGACGTCAAAGTGACAAAGACTATGTGTGGTGCAGACTGCTGGACAGACCATAGACTGGTTGCCTAAGAATCCAGCCTGCGAGGCGACCTCAAGGCAAGAAAGCTGCTAAAAGACTGGATGTCTCAAAGCTGAATCAAGACAGCAAGCGACAAGCTTTCTTAACGGACATTAGCAACCAACTGGATGCAATCAATCTCAGTTCAGAGAACCCCGAAGAAAACTGGACAGTCTTCCATAAAGTAGTTCATTCTTCAGCTGCTACTACTTTAGGACATCCATCTCGCAAACATCAAGACTGGTTTGATGAGAATGATGACGAAATTCAGAAGCTTCTTGAAGAAAAACACAGATTGCACAAGGCACATCAAGATGAAACTAGCTCAGTATCCAAGAAAGCAGCCTACAGCAACATTTGTAAGACAGTCCAGACCAAGCTTAGGGACATGCAAGATTCCTGGCTGAGGAAGAAAACAGAAGAAATTCAGTCTTTTGCAGACAGAAAGGACATGAAGAAATTTCATGATGCACTGAAAACCATTTATGGCCCAAAGAGTTCTGGAGCCACCACATTGCTCAGTGCAGATGGAAACACTCTTCTCACAGATAAAGAGACTATCTTGAAAAGGTGGGCAGAACATTTCAATAGTGTGCTAAATCGACCATCAAGCATCAATGATGATGCAATTGACAGACTTCCACAGATAGAGTGCACTGTTCTGTTAGATGAATTTCCAACCGTCATGGAAACAAGAAAAGCAGTTCAACAACTGTCTTCTGGCAAAGCTCCAGGTGCAGATGCAATTTCTGCAGAGGTTTATAAGGCCGGGGGGCTACCCATGGCAGAGAAACCGACTGAGTTGTTTCACTGTATGTGGGGGAAGGAGGCTATCCCACAAGAATTTAAGGATGCATCCATAATCCACCTATACAAGCGGAAAGGAAATCCACAAGTCTGTGACAACCACAGAGGCATTTCCCTCCTATCGATTGCTGGGAAGATACTAGCAAAAATTCTGTTGAACCGCCTGAATGTTCATCTTGATAAGAAGGGACTTATCCCAGAAAGTCAATGTGGATTCAGAAAGGACAGAGGGACGATAGACATGATCTTCACAGCAAGACAGCTTCAGGAGAAATGCCAAGAGCAGAAAGTAGATCTATACATGACGTTTGTCGACCTCACCAAAGCGTTTGACACGGTTAGTCGTGATGGACTCTGGAAAATCATGGCCAAGTTTGGCTGTCCACCCAGATTCATAGCAATGGTGCGGCAATTTCATGATGGCATGCAGGCACGTGTGCAAAATGATGGAGAGTTCTCTGAACCCTTTGAGGTAACAAATGGGGTCAAACAGGGCTGTGTTATGGCACCAACACTGTTCAGCATGATGTTCTCTGCAATGCTCATGGATGCTTTTCAGGACAGTGACACTGGTTTTCCAATCAGGTACCGTTTTGATGGCAATATATTCAACCTTAGAAGGTTGCAAGCCAAAACTAAGGTGCAGACCGATGTGCTAGATGAGCTCCTCTATGCAGATGATATGGATAAGAATGCCAGCTCAGAGGCAAAAATGCAAAGAGCCATGGATCAAGTCTCACAGTCATGTGATAACTATGATCTCACAATCAGCACAAAAAAGACAGAGGTTGTATACCAGCCAGCACCTGGAAAACCGTACAATGAACCAACCATCACTGTGAATGGAGAAAATCTGAAAGCTGTTGATAAATTCTCCTACCTGGGAAGCACTCTTTCCAGAGCAGTGCACATTGATGATGAGGTCACTGCAAGAATTGCAAAAGCCAGTGTGGCATTCGGAAGACTCCGTGCAAATGTCTGGGAGCGAAATGGAATCAAGCTTGACACCAAGCTGAAAGTCTACAAGGCTGTGGTACTTCCAACCCTCTTGTATGCATGTGAGACCTGGACAGTATACCAGCGTCATGCAAAGAGACTTAACCATTTCCACTTAAGCTGTTTGAGAAAGCTGTTAAAAATCAAGTGGCAAGACAATATCCCAGACACAGAGGTCCTGAAGAAAGCAGGGATGCAAAGCATGCATACTGTCTTAAAGCTAGCACAGCTAAGGTGGACTGGCCATGTTATAAGAATGCCTGATGAGCGACTTCCAAAGAAAGTCTTCTATGGAAAACTACAAGAGGGAAAGCGCTCTCAAGGTGGCCAGAAGAAACGCTACACCCTGAAAGCCTCTCTGAAGGATTTTGACATACCAATTGGGTCTTGGGAACAGACTGCACAGGAGCGATCAAAGTGGCGAGGTCTCATCAACAAAGGAGCAGCTCTCTATGAAAAAAAAGAGAATCTGTGAAGCTGAAAGAAAGCGCAGAGAACGCAAAGCCAATACCAATGGGCCACCAGCTGATTCAATGACATTGACTTGCTCTACTTGCAACCGACAGTTTAGAGCTAGAATTGGCCTAGTCAGCCATCAAAGAACTCACCAACACACACAAACCTATTCAAGAAATAATGATGGTCTTTCTCATTAGTGAGAGACGAACAACCACTTGCCAGTGACAATTGTTCAAAAACAAGAAAAGTTGTCAATTTATTTCTGAATATCGCAGGGGTATATTAATAAGTGAACGCACAGGTAGGTCTGTATATCTGCTTTGACGGGCCACCACAAAAATACCCGGTATTTCAAGCTCACCCAAAATATGGGAAAAGCAAACTTTAGAAGTGACACATAAAAATATTCACAAAAATAATCATACCCAAAAGAAATATTGCTGCTTTCTGAAAAAAAACAGTCCAACATGATAAAAGTACAATAATAGACTAGCCAAGCGATGAAACACTTAGAGATGGTACTTCATTAAAATATAGACATGAAATATTGTTTTTTTATATATATATATATACAAAAAGACATTTATGTGATCACATAAATTTGGTAGATCTACTGGATGAAAAAATCTTTGAAAACACATCGCGGAGCTAATATTTGATTGCCAGAGTGGTGATATAAAGGCCTGCATATTTTTACCATCACCTAAAAACCTTCAAACCCGATGGAATAGTCTGAAAGATTAACCCTGCATTAAAAATAATAAAAGTAAGGGGACCTGCTAACAGAACATATGGAAGGTACCTTTCTATGATGATCTGACCAAAGCGTCGCAAATGGTACTTTACGAAAAAGTGCTGGCAAATGGTGAAAGTTTTTGAATGTCGAACATTTAATAGATGGCTTTGGGGTCTCTCCATGTGGCCATTGAAGCTGCTGCCATGATCAGACTGGCAAGATGGCAAGGCTAGCATCATGCTGATTTTGTCGCCTCTCGTCTTGCTTCATCTTGATCTGGTATCAAGGAAAATAATAAGATTTTACCTGTAGTATAAATTGTTTACACAAGTCAAATTGCTGGAATTTACAAGGCAATTCTTGTCACTCATTACGGACGAAGTGCATTTTCTACAGCTATTAAAGTAATAACTTTATGACGCCTCATGTCTTGGTCAATCCCCAAGCATGCGTGTAATACATGTAGATTTAAGTTTTCAACAACAAACATTTTAGAACCTGTAATCGGGCACTTTCTTAAAAAACACGGGGTCTATTCTTCAAGCCAATATGCTCGGGAGTTGTGCTGGTTAAGGTCAGTTTAGTCTGGTGTTTCATTGCTTTCTTCAAAAAGTGAAAACAATATAAGAACTTAGGTCAGCAATGTACATTTTTTGAAGTGCAGTCTCTAGATACATGTTAAAACATCAAATTAACATTAACAAATCTTTGCAAAAGTTTGAGAAACGTTCAGCGGAAATGTTAAAAGCTCATAAAAGCACGCGCCTCATCCGCGAGAACATACATTTTGGTTGATTTGTCGACACACTTGTGATTTTGAGTAGATTGCTGAAGGTGAGTACACTTGTTGGTCTTCAATGATTTATATATTCAAGAAATAACATGTCATTTTGCTTTGGAGGAAGAACAGCATGTAAACATGTAACGTATAAGAATAAAATGTAGGGGTGGTGTGAATGCAAAGCACAAAATCATGGGTTGTGAGATATTTCCAAAAACATGAAACTGGTAAGTTTTCGTTATTATTGAGATTCGTTCGTGATATGGATTCTTTTAACAGGCAATACCATAATATGTGCAGTTGCACACATTAAGACTTTTGTTAAATTGTTACTGTAGATCGAAGAGTAATAGGCGTTATAAGCATTACAACTAATTACGATTAATAGTGAAAGTATAATGATTATGCCTAGATTACATTTGCAACGATCATCGTATGATTTTTCAGTCTGCGATTTTTCCTACGATTTTAGACATCGGAAGTGATCGTTAGCTACGACGTATGTGTTAACAATTCAACGATTTCTTGCCCTGGCTTTCGTCGATGTTTTGAGTCAGAACCGTATGAAGATCGTATGGAAATCGTAGGGTATCCGCACTCTTTAACTGGAAATCGTACGGAGCCCGTGCGACGTCCGCGAGGAGTCGGTATGATTTCTGACTGAGCCCTTGCGGTCTCCCTACGACCGCCGAACTCATTTTTGTCCATAAATTATCATAATAAATCATGCGGCGATCGTGCGATCATCGCAGTGTCTACGTACGGCACGCGCTCGACGTGTCTACGGGCTACGGTTTTGCGACTTTTAAAAATTCGTAAAAGTGCAGACTATTACAAATTCGTAGAGGCTATGATGATAGTTGAACATCGTAGGGTCATCCTGTGGACACCGGACGAAAATGCCAAAATTGGCATCGTGCGATCACCGCACGATAATCGTAGGCCAAATGTAACCTAT
Source organism: Rugalucina vietnamica (assembly GCA_964017185.1). Lineage (NCBI taxonomy): Eukaryota > Metazoa > Mollusca > Bivalvia > Lucinida > Lucinidae > Rugalucina > Rugalucina vietnamica. The sequence goes on from OZ024877.1 coordinate 50,349,048, forward strand.
GCATTAGTTATAGTAGTCATTGATGTGAGGATGAGTTGGGCATTACGTCCACTGGATAATTTAGGTCGAACGGAGGCAAGACCTAGGTTAAAAGTTCCATTTGAAACACTGGAGAAGCACGAGATTGAATCAACGATGATTGAATCAATCATTACAAAATACGGTTTTTGACTCCGCCTTAGCTGTTGACTGGGCGTAAAGCATCAATTCAAACAAACAAACGTCTATGAACTACTGTAAATGCTATCACGCACATGCAAAGAAAAAATACACTAAAACACTATTAGAGTGATAAAATGGGATCGTATTAGAAAGAAGTGTCTTAATCGATCTTTTAACGTTCAATGTATGTCACTTTTACATCCCAGTCGACAATGGTTGAGTGATGTCGGGAGGGATTTAAAGCTCCCTGTGTAGAACCAGATATATGTTCATAAACGTATACGCCCGCCTACAAATGCAATAGCATATTTTTGCTAAAAACATTTGAGCCGCGTCATGAGAAAACCAACAATGTGGTTTCGGAACAGGTTCGACACAAACCGAGCTGTACAAACACAGAAGACGACTAGAGGCTGAAAATTTTGGATATAGAAAGCAGATGAATTGTACTAGCCGAGTAGCGAAAACAAAGGCGCTGATCAGCTTCGCAGCTACTGTGAAGCTGATCTGCTCCTTTGTTTTGGCATATGCGAAATGTTGGTTTTCTTACGATGCAACTCATTCAGTACATTTTAGAGATGTCTTGTAATGCCATTTGCATACATAAACAGGTTAGCAAGCACTTCGCAACTATTTCCTATGCAACGGCGTTGTGCTTCCAAAACAAATTGTTCGCCAGCGCTACGTAACGTTCCCATGAGCCGCATCTCTGAAAGCAACCCGCCGTTGCTAAGGAATAAGGAAGATCAAATGGCGTCATCAATATCTCAAGGGTTCGCGTTATGCAACTCACGCCAGAATTACGAGGAACCATTTTATGTTTTGGGATGGGATAAGATCCTTGTTACGCTTTTGAGCGAATATGTCTCTCAGCCACTATAAACAAGCTCAATTATTTCAAATTTGAGAGTGCTTGCGATTGCATAAACAATTTGAGTACCTGGTACAGTGTCAGTCAGATTGCACGTCTACCGTACTAAAGCGTCTTAACATTCACGACCACCTGAAAAATGTGCTTATACCAAGATTTTTTTATTTTGGACTCGCTTTCATGAAACGATTTCGATTCCCAGGAATGTACGCACTGGTTATATTTGTTTGTGGGTCGAATCGGACAATGTCCGGTGCATAGATATTCAAAATGTAGGGCAAACTTGTGAATCTGGCCGAAACTGTTACATCAAAACAGCCACGTATCGAAACTTTGAACATCGAAATCTAGTTTCCTATTGCATCTTCGCCACTCTAGTTTTGATTTCTACTAGCGTTTGTGAATTCTCTTGAGACTGCACATCAGGATTTTATTCAAAATCAAAAGATAAAACAGTAATATGCAACTTACCTGTTCACCTGTCTACTCCACTTCTTTGTTTACATTCAATTTCTCAAATCCACTACCGGAACCTGCTTATACCTGGACGACACCAGATTATATAGGCTTAGAGAATAGACCCCGTGAAAAAAGAAGTCTGTACCGGTTTTACTACACATATAAATAATTTGCATCGTTTTTGTTTAATACAAAGAAATATCGTTTATTAAGTTTTAAAGACTGTGTCAAAGTCAACAGCTTTTCAGTCATGTCGAAATTGATCCACCGTTTCCATGGTACTATGGGGGATATTTTTAGTCTCTTGCTCAAGGCGGCTGTTTTATCGTGAAGGCTACTAAGGAGGGTCATTTTAGGTCGAATGGGCCAAAAAAGTCGTCCCGTGGGAATTTCGTGACGATTTATGACGACCTACCTTAAATTTAACTTTGGGGCATATGCAACAATTTAAACCAGTTCGTCGCCCTGAGACTCGCGTATGGGCTGAACTATGACGTCATCAAAATGGCGACCAGCGCACTCATAATATGCGTTTTGAACAACCATGTTCATACTATGCCTGATAGATAAAATTTAATTTCCAGCTTCTCGCTGATTTTAAATGAATGGATTTTACCATTTGTATTTATAAAAGCTATTTTTAGCACAAAAATATCTCTCACAAGGAGAAAAGCACTGTAAATATGAGCCACATCACGACAAAATCTCCATACAAACCGCTAAACTATGCATAGTACACCAGTAGCTAATTTTACCTACCTTGCATCCCCCCAGACAATTTTTATGGGTAACATATCATTTATTGGGACCCTAGGAATGCATATATTTTGTTCCAAAGATAAACTCAGTTACACTATGAGAATATGACACGGTTTCCATGGCAACTGTTAACGTGATTCTTGAGGATCGGGGGTGTACATACAAAATTGACCATATCTCCACTATAACGTATCCTAGACTAGTGAAAATGGTCTCATTTCAAAGCTTAGACATAGCCCTTTTTCCTATGATGAGTAATGCAAATTATATAATTAGCATATTCATTTATTTTCATGATAACATGAAAAATGGCAGAAAAATCTTTAAAAATCCATAAATGAACTAATTTCAGGCCCAAGCTGTCGTTGTGACACTTTGTTATTGAGCCAGTAATATCATATGACAAGTTTGTTGATGACCTGGTCCTATATGAAATTTATCTCATTGCAAATTCATGAATATTAATAAAACTGTCAAAGAGGGAGGACAAAAGAGGGGAAAACTATATACATTGTAAGGTACTGGATAGGTTATAAGAGCTAATTTATCTTGCATCCCAGGGACAAAGACTGTCAGTGTTGTCAGAGAGACCACCTTTATGCCATCAAATATTTTCCTTAACAATGAAAAAAAACACATTTACATGATGTAAAATTACATTGTTTCCACACCGCCCCTCATGCGATTCTAAAGAATAGGATGTAATTACAAAAATACTTATATCTCACCAATAAAATGCTCTAGAATACTATAATTGGTCTGATAATGATGCATGAATCTAACGATGTAACCTTGATACTAAATATTAAAATGTTAAATATTAAATCACTAACTTTACATATTCATGAAAATTAATAAAACAAACATAAAAATTGGAAAAAGTGTAGAAAAAATAGAGGTGTAACGAACAGCCGAGCCAAGCCACAGAAACCCCGTCGGTGGAAAAGCATGCTCATCCACCAAGGGTGGTTTACTGCGCTATATACCTAACACTTACTCTAATCACAAAGTTTCGAGTTTCTAATTTGCATATTACTACCCGATAATATGCCGCTAATACGTTGCACCAACGTATTCTACAAGGGAGACTATCCCGTTACATTACTTCCCCCTCCGAGAAGACTCGCCCCGAGTCTTGGCCTGGGAACTACATGGGTAAGGCAACTCCGTTCTGGCAGTTGTCATCATCCCACCGCTGCCACCAAATGTAACGAACAGCCGAGCCAAGCCACAGAAACCCCGTCGGTGGAAAAGCATGCTCATCCACCAAGGGTGGTTTACTGCGCTATATACCTAACACTTACTCTAATCACAAAGTTTCGAGTTTCTAATTTGCATATTACTACCCGATAATATGCCGCTAATACGTTGCACCAACGTATTCTACAAGGGAGACTATCCCGTTACAGAGGGTATATGTACAGAATCGCTTGTACAAGAGCTGTTAATCAACCCAGGCTGCTGAAAGAGGTATCAAATGAATACTATGACATTGTACTATGACCCTGAAGTCTTGTATAAGAATAAACTGATATTCCATTTCATGAATTTTAATGAAAACTTAAGAAATTTGAGAGGGAGAAAAAATAAAAATAAATACATGAGTAAACCTACAAAAGGACTTGTACCTCGGCAATCAAAAGTCATATGGTGCTGAAAATGGTGTCTAGGGCATTATTATACCATCCTGTACTACAACTGTTGGGTCATTTGTTTCAAAGGTTTAAGAATATTAACAAAACCTTTTGAATTTAGAGAAAACAATACGGACAAATAAGGGGCATACGTAGAAAAACGCACATATCTTGGCTACTAAAAGACCTAAGGAGCTGTAATTGCTAATGAGTGATTGCTAGGACAATGTACTGTAACCATATAATCAGATATATAAAGTAAAAATAGTAAAACTGAGATCCTTCGAGAGCAGTGAACATATGGATGAGAAAGTATTTGGGTCATGCCGCGGTTTCGGCTACTCAAGTTTGTTGTACGGATATTAATGAGATCTTTCAAAAAGAATAAGAGCAAAATCAATGAAAAATGACGGGGTCCACCAACAAAATCGCTTATATCTCAGAGGCCAATAGCCGAAGAGAACTCAAAATGACGTTAATTTATTGCTAGGACAATGTTTTTATTGCTATGTGCTCAGATATATAAATCATGCTTTCTGGCAAGCAAGATTTGATAAATTTTGGTGAAGCACATCCTTCCAGCTTCTGTTATTTTCACATTTTTTTCGAAACTTTATGTAACGTTCAGAAATTTTTATAGCATGTGGTTATCCTATCAGACAACATGACAGTAGCGCATTCTCCTATCATTCTGTTGGTACCATTTTCAGCACTCCAAGGATTTTTGCAGCTGAGATCTGAACGATTTTGTTTGGTGTACCCGTTCATTTTTCGTTGAGTTTTCTCTCATTAATGAAGATCTCAGTAATGTAAACAAAAACAAAGCTGATTATATGGTTATAAAACATTGTTATTATAATCATTTGATGCAAGTTATAGCACTCTAGGTCTTTCAGTAGCCAAGATACGTGCGTTTTTCTACGTATACACCCTTAATTGTTCCTTATGTTTCTATAAATTCAAAAGGTTTTGTTAATATTCTTAAAACTAAAAACCAAATGACTCATAAATTGTAGTACAGGATGATATAATATTGCCCTGGACACCATTTGATGCTTTTATCAGCACTATAGGACTTTTGATTGCCGACATACAAGTCATATTGTAGATATCACTACTGACAATCACGTGGTATTGTTTACATACAAACTGTTAAATGATCGGTGACGCACAATGCAATTCTCTCAAAGTTGAGATGAAAAATTTGTGTTTTCTCTTATACCATTTACCATTTAGGCGCATTCCTTGCAGAAATTGAACATTTATTGAATGAAAGTATTATAAGAAATCCAGGTTATTTCGTTTTAGCAAACACTTCCGCCCCATGAACATATAGTGCTTCCAACACAATAACATTGAAGTGTTTGCGAAAACGAAATAACTGGAATTTCTTATGTTACTTTCTTTCAATAAATGTTCAATTTCTGCATGGACTGCACCCATTTGTTTTTCAGTAGAGTACACGCTACAGGAGAAAACTCGAATATCTAACTTCAACTTCTGTCTCAATTGCAGTGTGTGTCACCCGATCACTTATAGGTTTCTGTGTAAACAATACCACGTGATTGTCAGTAGTGGGTATAATCAATTATTTTTTACATTTTCTATACTCTAAAATTTCTTTGGTTTTCTTTAAAATTCATGAAATTGAAAATCAGATTTTTCTTATATCATACTTCAGAACCATAGTACATTGCCATAGCATACATTTGATACCTCTTTCATCATCCTGGATTGATTAATAGCTCTGATACACGCGGTTTTGTTCGTTTACCCCCTATTTTTTCTACAATTCTTCTCCATTTGTTATGTTCTTTTATATTAATTTTCATGAATAAGTAAATTCAATGATTTAAATATTAGGCATCAAGGTTAAATCGTTAAGTACATGCATCATTATCAGACCGATTATAGTATTCTAGAGTAATCTATTGGTGGGATAGTATTTTTGTAAGTACATCCCGTTCTTTAGAATCGCACGAGGGGCGGTGTGGAAACTATATAGTTTCACATCATGCAAATGTTTTTTTTTTAATTGCTGATAACAATATTTTGTGGATTACGAAGGTCCTTCTATCAACATTTACAGCCTTGAGACTTTGTTCCGGGAATGCAAGATTGGTCTTATAACATATGCAATACCTTGCAATGGATATAGTTTTTCCTCATTTTTCCTCACTTTTTGACATTTTTATTAACTTTCATGAATATGCAAATGAGATATTTTTCATAGAGAACCAGGTCATCAATAGATTTATCATATACTATTACTGGTTCAATAACAGAGTGTCACAATGACAGATTTGGCCTGAAATGAGTTCATTTTTGAAATTTTAAAGATTGTTTTGCCATTTCTCATGAAAATTAATGAATCTGCAAATAAGATAATTTGCATTACTTACCATCGAAAGAAAGAACTATGTCTATGCTTTAAAATGAGACCATGTTCAGAAGAATACTATAATTAACAGTGAAGATATGCTCCATTTTGTGTGTACACCCCCATGCATAAGAATCACGTTAACGGTTGCCATGGAAACCATGCAATTTTTCATAGTGTATTTGAGTATATCTTTGAGGACAAAAATTCTATGCATTTCTGTGGTTCAAATAAATGATTTGGCACCCATGAAAAGTTGTCCTCAGGGGTGCAAGGTAGGTCAAATTAGCTTCCGGTGTACCTAAGTTTTAGAAGAAAAAACGTATATCCAACATATGCAAGAACGGACGGACGACCGGATAAAGCAATATCCGTTGACCCATCGACTTAATTCGTCTATCATGGGTATAATCAGATTCATTTCATACATTTTCTTTGCAAAATAAGTTGCAATGCGATGTTTTCAATTGATTTTGATGGAAATACGAATAATTCATATATAGGCAGATAGCCGCCATTTTGATGACGTCATAAATCGATTCTCACGCGGATGTAAGTGCGACGAATACGTTTAATGTTATACATATTCCCCATAGGTAAGTTTTATATAGGTCGTCATAAATCGTCAAAAAATCGCACGAGATTCCCATTCGACATAGACTATTTGGTGGGTAAACATTAATTCGTTATTAAAAGAGGTGAATGCTATTATGTATTTACTTAGAACCGTAACTTGCACTGGATTTATCCGTAGGCCTACATCTTTCACTTAAGCCGTCAGCCTACATGGAACAATGTAACACTTCTCTATATAAAAGTTCGAAAATACACATTTATATAAAAACACGAAAAGAATTAAGTATGGAAAGAGCGATATCAGGTGTACAGCAGTTGTAAGTATAGTGATAAACTTAAGAGTTTTCTACCCTGATCGAAACGAAAAGAGGAAGTCAAATACTGAAGTTGTCCATAAAATGGTAAATAAAGAATTATTCGGAACAACCTGAAAACAAAATGGCAAGCGAAGAAGACGTGACCTCCGACAGCCTAGATGTAAACGTTACAAGGGTTCCAGAGGGATTACAAGAGTATGTGAAGACGAAAGTTGCCGAGTACATCACCAAATCAAAGGACGTTTCTATGGAAATACACCGAGCCACCGGTCAAAGTACTAAGCTGGTTATGACAGTTGGGAAAAATCCTGGTATGTAAACTTGTGTGTCTGTCGGGTGGGGGAAGGTAAGTAAAGAGTTATTGAGAATAAGGGATACTTTTGTAAAAATGATACTTTTGTAAAACGACCTTGACAACTAAAACGGGTTGGGACACTATTTTTATCCCGATTTTTATCTACTTTAGACCAATGCAGTGAAATGTATGTTTATGTGCTCTGACCACATATGCTCCCAATATTGCAAAACCACCATACTTTCGTTGTTGTTACATGTAACTGAAGAAAAAAAAATAGATTTTGCAGCAGCTGTGCCCCAACCCAAATGACAAGTGTACATAAAAATAGGTAAAATGTGGTATTCATCAAAATTTATCGTATTAATGCAAGTTTTAATAAATAAATGTAGAATCTAAGTGTATAAAATTTAATTATATGAAATATAAAGACTTTGCAAAAATAATGTAGAATAATTTTACAATAATTAAAATAGAGTTATAAAAGTCTACAGAATAGCCGCCCAGGCATAATGATCACAGTCACATGCTGAATCCTTATAAATGTGTCGGTCTATAAATGAGCCTCCACATGGGAAAACCAACAATCTGCATATGCGAAAACAAAGACGCAGATCAGCTTCGCGGTAACCGCGAAGCTGATCAGCGCCTTTGTTTTCGCTACACGGATAGTACACTTCTTCTCCTTCCTTAATCCGAAATTTCAGGCTTCTAGCCTGCTTAAAACAGGAGCTGGATGGTACCAGGGCTTATCTGGAGACAGATACTGATGAGGTGTCTGTAGTAAATGCCCACTTAAACGATTTACCTGTTAAGTTTTCTGTTTGTGTCAATGAAGGCCAAGACAAACTTCCTACGATGTATTGGTTACCTAAGCTTCACAAAAGACCATACAAAGCAAGATTTATTGCAAATTCTAGCTCTTGTACTACTACTGAACTGTCTAAATTATTAACTTCCTGTCTTACTGCTATCAAATCTCATGTTATAAGATACTGTGAGACAGTGTATGAAACTTCAAATAAAAATTGGTTTTGGTCAATAAAAATTCTGGTGAGGTGCTCAATAAATTGAAGTGTAGAGGGTTCCGTGCGACGAGCTTGTCCACATATGATTTTTCTACTCTGTATACAACTTTACCACATAATCTAATTAAAGAAAAACTTCTGGATTTGATAGAGTGGACCTTCAAAAGAGCATTAAAAAACTATGGTTCACTTTATTTGGCATGTAATGACAGAAAGGCTTTTTTCACTTCCTCTGACCAAAGTCGGTATACACTTTGGTCATGTCAGAATGTGTGCGACGCCTTATCCTATCTCCTGGATAATATTTATATTAGATTTGGGACCAAGTTATACAGACAAATTGTTGGAATTCCGATGGGTACAAATTGCGCACCTCTCGTAGCTGATTTATTTTTATACTGCTACGAAAGAGATTTCATGGATTCTCTTAACCATGATAATCAAGCTGATGTTATCGAGGCTTTTAATTCCACTTCTAGGTACCTCGATGACCTTTTGAACATTGACAACCCTTATTTTGAAGGTATGGTCAATCAAATTTATCCATCTGAACTACAGTTGATTAAAGCCAATATCTCGGATACCGAAGCCCCCTTTTTAGATCTACATCTTTCTGTTGCAAATGGATTTGTTTCTTCTAAAATTTATGATAAGCGCGATGACTTTGATTTTGATATAGTAAATTTTCCGTTTTTGGATGGTGACGTTCCTCGTCGTGCTTCTTATGGTGTATACATTTCGCAATTTATTAGGTTTTCTAGAGTCTGCAATCATGTTACAGACTTCAACGCTCGAAATAAATCTTTAATGGCCAAACTTCTCCAACAGGGCTATCGGTATCATAAACTTCGAAAAACCTTTTCTAAATTTTATCGTAGACACTATGAATTGATTTCCAAATATAATGTTGGGTTAAAGACGCTTTTAAGTGAGGGTCTTTCGGAACCAGAATTTTATGGTGACTTGGTTTACAAATTTAAGAAACTTACAGGAAGTAATGATTTTTCTCTTCAGTTTAGAAAAATCATAACACGTTACAGACGTATAGGTTATAACTTGAATGTTATGCGACAGTCTGCATGCTTAGTTTTTAACCCAGTCACGGTTGATAGCTATGCTGCCTTCTTTAATTGCACGCCGGTGGGTCGGGCGTCAGACTCTATGATGGCCCCGACTTAAAGCTATTCATTTTAGTTGGTTGGGGCCGGAGCTTCCTGTCTGTTGCTTGGCCCACCGGGGTCCAACTGATGTTTTTCTTTAGCTCCGGAGTTAGTAAGTTATTTGGCGCCCAGGGATCTCCATCGTCGGGCAGCTTACTGAATCTGTGAGTCCTGGTTTTTGATTCATCAGGATGTTTATCATGATTTATTTGTTTGTTCTTGATGATTCATTTACTAGTTAGAGATTCGCCACGAGGACCGAAGAACTAACTAAATGTTATGAACCACTGCAGAAGCTGAAGGTGAGGTTACGGCCGTGTAAAATCGATTTAAACCCGCCAGTAACTTTGTGTTACTGATCGTTCCAAGTCGATACTTCTGTGGTGGTTCTTTTTGTTTTATGTCTTGGTGTTTAAAATATTTTTGTGCTGTTGGCGCCTTATGTATGTTTGCAAAATTTTTAGTTAAGGTAACTGAGTCAACCTCTTTTCGTAAAAGCATAGAAACACTATGGCCTATATGGGCAGGAGATATGACATCATATGAAAGCCCACTAACTTGGTGGGAAGTTACAAAATATAAAATTAAACATCTAACTATTGAAATAAGTAAATCCCTAAATATTACAAAATATAAACTTCAAAAAATGGAAGCTAGATTAAACGAAATTAAAGATTCTGAAAATAATATATTGAAACAAGAAAGCATAGCACTAAAACAACAGATAAAAGAATACTATGAAATCACGCATTAAAACATATGAAGAAGGCGAAAAATCGTCCAAGTTTTTCTTCAATACGGAAAAGAAAAATGCTTCTCAAAAAATATGGAATAAGATAAAATGTCAAGATGGTACTTACAGTTCAAATATAAATGTCATTTTAAATGAGCAAAAACAGTTTTACAAACATCTTTTTACCTCGGAAGGTTCTGATCAACAGGAATCCAACACTCTTTTAGATAATGTCGACCAAGTTTTAAACAATGATCAAAAAGAAATTTGTGATGCTGATATAAGTGAAGAAGAAATTAAAAATGCGATAAAAATATTAAAAATTAATAAATCACCAGGAGATGACGGTATCGTATCAGAGTTCTATATTGACTATTGGTATCTGATAGGTAAAGAATTTACACAGATAATAAAGCATAATTTTAATATAAACACACTATCCCCAAGCCAATATAATGCAATACTAACATTGTTGTATAAAAAAAGGTGAGCGAGAAGATATCAGAAATTGGAGACCCATATCACTCTTAAATGTAGACTATAAAATCATTACAAAAATACTGGCCGAACGCCTTAAAAAGGTTTTACCCTATATCATACACACTTATCAAAAAGGTTTTGTCCAGGGCAGAAATATACAAGAAGCTAATCGTTTATTGCAGGATATAATTTCTTACACCGATCAAAATCAAATGAACTCCGCTATAATCTTTTTAGACTACGAAAAAGCTTTCGATCGGGTAGAATGGTCATGGACATTGAATAGTTTGAAAAAGTTCAATTTCGGTACAAAATTTATCTCTTGGGTTAATATGATTTTTAAAGAAGCAAAAACGTCGATTTTGACAAATGGGTTTAGGAGCACATACTTTAGAATTAGTAGGTCAATGAGACAAGGGTGTCCGGTGAGCCCATTACTGTTTATATTGCAAGCAGAACCTCTTGCGTGTGCAATAAGAAAAAATACTTTTATCAAAGGTATACCGCTGCCCGTAAGTAATCCTGAAAGTCCTGAAAACCCAGAGGTAAAAATCAATGGTTATGTAGACGATACGCAACTTTTTTATCTCAACTGAAGAATCTCTAGTAAAATGTTTTTTCTATATTGAAATGCTTCGAAAATGCTTCGGGTGCAAAAGTAAACAAAAACAAAACTTTCGGATTATATACTGGAGCCTGGAAAAATAAAATTCCGGAATTCAATGATATTAAATGGACTACAACAAATATAAAAACATTAGGAATACATCATGGTTATGAAATCGATGACGCAACAATCTGGTTAGAAAAGATAAACAAAATTAAAAACTGCATTCAAGTGTGGAAGAGTAGAGACCTTACGTATAAAGGGAAAGTATTAATAATCAAAACACTTTTGCTCTCACAAATTGGATTTATAGCAGATGTAGTTAGCATACCCAATAACATTGTCAAACAAATAGATACACTCCTATGGTCCTTCTTGTGGGACTCAAAGCAGCCTTTAGTTAACAGAAACGTGATGCTTCAAAACGCGCAAATGGGTGGAGTAAACATGTCAATCTTACAAAACACGTTAATTTGTAAACAGATAAAATTCCTGTATAAAATGATTATAGCTGAAAACGCACATTGGAACCAAATAGGAAAACACTGGTTACATAAGTACGATTCGGAATATCGAGAAACTTTCTTTTTATGTAAGTGTTCTTGCGTTAAAGGTTTGAATGTAACTGAGATGCCAGATTTCTACCAAAAATGTGTCTCATCGTGGGCCTTGTTCATTGGCAAGTTAAAAATACAAACTAAGGAACACATTTTAAACGAAACGTTATTCGGTAATATAGCCATATCTGCCAGAAGCAATCCTATTTTTTATTCAGATTTCAGCAGATGCAATATTAAAACAATAAGGGACATATGGGACGTACAAAAAGACGATTTTCATACTGAACAATATATACAGAACAAAAGTGCAGCAACTCCAAATTGGCGCCAAAAATATAATAAATTGAAAGCAAATATTCCAGAAAGCTGGATCAACATTTTAAAGTCCAATAATGCACAAACGCAAACTAATAAATATTGTATTGAAATAAATAACGAACTGAAACTATATATGAACGACAAATTTGTTGAACCAAGTAAATTTTCGTTAAAACTAATCAACAGACATGTTATCGACAATACACATAAACCTAAATGTGAAACGAAATGGGAAGCATTATTTAATAGAACGTTTAGTTGGAAATCAATTTGGGAATCTTTTAACAATACCTTATGTAGTAACAAAGAGAAGCAGTTTCAGTGGAAAATCATTCATAACGCAGTTTTCACTGAACATAAACTTCAACTTATGAATTTGTCAAATGGACTATGTAATTTTTGTAAATCTGAAACAGAAGATATTAGGCATCTTTTCTTTGCATGTCCAATTACTCACACAGTTTTTAGAAACATTCAAGATAAGATAAACATTGTATTAAATGAAATGTATAGCAAAACCCTGTTATTAGAATGTCATCATGTAATTCTGGGCTATATTGATGGTCCAAAAAAGCTACAGGGTTTCGTTAACTTTTGCCTTGTATTAATGAAATGGGAAATATGGAAATTCAGAAATAATGTAAAGTTTAACAATCGCAACTTTGCTGTTAATGAAATTTCAAAGCAGATCCTACAAAAGATAAGCGGTGCCAGAGATTTTATTTCTAGAACTCGGATGTCTGGTCGCCAAGAACACGTGCTTAATATGTTAGAAAAGCTCGAACAAACCCAAACGCGCGAGTGAAAAAAAAAATCATGTCACCTGTCTCATTTCTTCAAATCATCATTCATATTTCTATCTGTCAATAAACTATGCTATCTTATTTCTTACCATGAGTGTATATACCTGAGCATAATTTGACCCTGATCCAGTCTTCAGACCTTCTCCTGGATCAACGGTCTATGCAAGGGTACTACACCACTTACTCAGCTTCCTTCAAACTATTGTCTTATACGCTCAAGGCAGGCAACTCAGGATTTCAAAGGTATTTTAGTCCCTAAATAGATCACACTACTGTTTTTTGGTGGATCAAATGACGGTGTACAGAGCTGCATCTTCATGGGATCTCCCAAAATCACAAAAGAATACTCTATATGTTAAATGTTTGTCAAAAATGTTTATGTATCTTGTAAATAATTGTTCATTAAAATGTATTGTAATAATTATGAAATATGAAGATGAAAATAAAAACACTGCATGCCAAAAAATACAATGAGATATCATCATCTATCCATTACATCATTCTATCTTTTCACATCATCCATCGGAGAAGCTTGAGAAAAAAAAAAAAAAAAAAAAAAAGGTAACTGAGTGGCCACCTATTGGGAAAATAGCTGCTCATTCGGCTTACGAAATGTTTTCATGGTATAAGTGCCTGATTGTTGGTTTGGTTTTTTCCCACCTTGGTTTTTGGAGTGGGAGTCTTTTTCTGATTGCGCATTTTCCTGATCTTTGCCTACTTGTACTTTTTTCTGTGCTTGTACAGCCCGGTTTGTGTCGGACCCGTTCGGAAACCACATTGTTGGTTTTCCCACGAGGCGGCTCAAATACTACCTGATGTTTCTGTTCTAATTGCATAAAATGACAAAATACGTACATTATCCATGCGTGAATATATGTCATTACGGTGGGCTATGTACCCTCATGTTCCCTCTTGTGTATGGTTGCAGGGAAGCAAACTTCCTCCGAATCAGGAAATGAGAGAAATGTGAAGGGCACGAGGACCATATCAGTAAGGAGTCTTCCCGAATCCGTTGATGAGGACTTGCTGGAAGTTTTCTTTGAATCTAAGAAGAAGTATGGCGGTGGTCCGGTCGAAAGTGTGAAAATTATTTCACACAGAAATGCTGCCTTAGTCACGTTCTGCGATGAAAGTTCCGTACAAATAGTTCTAGAAAAGAAACCTATTATGTACGGAAAGACACAGTTGAAAGTCGAACCATTTAGAGAACTGATAGCGGATACTGAGACTATTGCCCAAGTGGACATCAAAGGAATAAGAAAAACATTCACGGAAGACTTAATAAGGGCGTACTTCAATTGCCTTATACCCTTAAACTTGTCGGGTCCTGAAATAGCGAAACGACTTAAAGTTGGTACTCGTGTTGTAAGAGGAAAGGACTGGAAATATGGAAACCACGATGGTGGCGGTGTAGGAACAATGAAAGGGTTTTTGCTATTTGGCAGAGTTTGCGTCAAATGGGATAATGGCGTTGAGGGCGATTATAGAATGGGACAAGATGGCTGCTATGATCTTGACTTGGCATCATAATTATAATGTACATGTCTCAGTAGTTATATTCCCAAAATTATGCTTTACTGATGACCTCTTGACGCCATTTTCAGGAATCACAATCGCCATAGTGTATTTAGCAATCTTGGAAGTAACGTTAGACCGCCTGAATCGTGATTATTAGTAACTTGTATTTCTGAATGACATTGAATGCGTTTATCTTGGTCACATATGGAAGTTCTTGTTGTCTCATAATATTTGCAACATTGTCGTTGTATCTTACGTCATCACAACGTTGACTGGAGATTTAGGTTTCTGGCCTGAAAAGCTGAAATTGTAAAGACTTTGTTTGGTAAATTTCGCAATGTTCTCCGTCGCTATATGGATTAAATGCAATATGCTATTAACAGATAAAGACTACTGCTCCAAAACACCTAGCCAGCCTTTAATACTAAAACTAAGGAACTCTGATTTTGTTTGAAATTCGCAACATTGTCTTCAATATCAATTTAACAAGCAATATAATTTAATGTGGCGTATTAACACCCAATGGCTGCAGATCTAATAAAATTTAACTTCTAATTTGTCGGGGGTTGGTGTCTGCAACTCGTTATTGAAGGTATGGCAGCAGGCAAAGAAGAAGAAGCAATACCAACAATTGCAAAGTGTGATTAACCGCGATTCTTTCTGACGATATTGTCAATAAAATACAATTGTGAAATATGCCTATGATGGAATATTTATAAAGTATAATAGATTAGGTATTCTTAGTTTAGGTCGTTCTAACGGGTTTCCAGAATAAATGTTGAGCATAAAAGACCAAAATAATGATGGTTACCAAGACGATATTTCGATAGAAATGTAACACTATTTATTATCGTTTTTACTTTCATCGTGATCGTTGCATAAACTACAAAGAAAATCTATTACTTGCATTACAAAGACATTTTAAGATCTTCCATTTATCTTCTGCTATCAACGAGCAATTTGTTTCTTGTCCGTTCAAACCAGAAGCACCAATACATCACGTTTATAGTGAGATTTCACGCGAGATTTGACGTGACTACGAAACCAGTCAAAGGTAATCGAGATTTAAACATGGCGATTTGTTTATTTTGTTTTCTTTGAACCGATTTACTGTGATTCTAATCTTTCTGTCGTTAAATGTTCTGTAATGATTAATACTTTGGCTTCAAATAATGAAATGGCATTTGAGGATTTACAGTTCAAAATTTTATTATCAAAATGCAATAAAATATTGTAGTAAACTCTTTGAAAAACACATGTTGTTTATTGTCTGTTAAATTCAAAGAAAAGAGGTAAAAATATATTTAAAACCCAAAATGTTTATCTTGCCTATTTGGTGGTCCTTTAAAGACCCTCCCTCCCCTCTTTCAGTAAATTTAAGAGAATTCAGAAAAAGCATACTGTGGTACACACTGTTTTATACTCGGAAAAGAGTAACACCTGTAAATATTAAGCGGTAACGCCGGCAGTACGTGTCATAGAAAGACATGGTGACCAGGAATGTCATGTCAAGGAAAGAGGAATTCTGTACAAAAGCTTGGTGTCAAGACAAGAGATAGTTCTAGCAGAATGGTATCAAAATGAAGAAAATTTATCATGGAAGGATTTATATGAACATAAAGGTCTACCGGGAGCTAGACTAGGCCGACCTAGTGTACTGCTAGTACTGCTAACTTCACCCTCGTGACCTAGTTATGCGGGTACTTAGTCGGGAAACATTGGCCACTATTTCTGAAGCCACTGATTTCCTGTTCAAGGAAATTGATATGCTTTAATGAATAAAGGAGCCGCCTCATGGGAAAACCAACAATCTGCATAGGCGAAAACAAAGACGCTGATCAGCTTCGCGGTAACCGCGAAGCTGATCAGCGCCTTTGTTTTCGCTTCTCGAATAGTACAATTCCTCTTCTACTTAAATCAGAAATTTCAAGCTTCTAGCTCTTTTCTGTGCTTGTACAGGCCGGTTTGTGTCAGACCTGTTCGGAAACCACATTGTTGGTTTTCCCACGAGGCGGCTCAAATGATTCCAAATACCGTTACATCACAACGATGTAATATAATTAACGACATAAGGTGCCTACAAAAAGATCAATTTAAATGATTAATCTTATAAAATAAGGCATTCTTTAGTCTGTCGTAATATGAAATAATTTCCTTATTAAATAGAGGATCTTACACGAGTGGTCATTTCATATGAAATTTATTAAACGAGCCTTTGGCGAGTTTAATAAATTTCATATGAAATGACCACGAGTGTAAGATTCGTTTTATCATATGGCTTTTAAAATAGGATTTTATCGCCTTCGAAGTGGACATATTTTCAATGAAAATTAACATTGTTGTTACGGACGTCGTCAATGACGTTACGTATTCCCGCAAAAGTGTTATTACACGTGTGGTCATACGATTTTTATGACATGACGCTATCCACTGGAAAACAGCGACGTCATATGATAAAAGCCTATATCGGCTTTCACGTTACCCAACATACACTGCTTATTGTATTTATGACGAACTGTTGATGTTTTTACACGTGCATAACACACGCGAACACATTTATTGAAGAAACAAACGATGGCCTTTGGAAAGAAACCCTATTTTTCCATATAGTCGGTCTGTTTTTGACCATTTATTGTTTCATTTGCAACGATCTGTACATCCACTTAGCTATAGAACCATTATGATGATGGTTTTGGTCGTTGTAGACTCCCGTGTGTTTTACGTATATGTATCCTGAATGATATAAAGAAACTGAAATTGACCAACAAAGGCACAAATCCATAAAGTCTGATCAGTACCTTTGAGGCAATGCGGTATCTCTGAGTCTTACACTATGACTGAGCAGGTTAGTTAGCTTCTGGCTTAACTAGTCGAGAACCGCAATCGTAATTATAATGCACACTAAAATAAGCCCACCCGCATCAGGAAAACATGTCTGTGAATATATACTACCCCTTTAAACCCCACTTTTATGTAGTAAATTGGGGTATGCAGGGGTGTACCTGTTTCTTATTTGATCCAAAACATAGATTGTGGGTACCGGTTCTAACGTGTATTCACAATATATTATATGTTTTGTGCAAATATATTACAAATATTTTTTTTTTCTAATGAAATTTTCAATTTTTACAGCTAAAAAAATTACTGTATATTACATGGGCATGTTTTCGCAATGCAGCATTCTACCCGATCCAGTCAGTCGAAATTATTACTTACGTATATTTGGCACTCGTTGTTTATTTTAGTTTTCTAAAGTAGCTACAATAACGTTATTTTGAAATCCAAAAAAAAAAAAAAAAAAAAAAAAAAAAAAAAAACATTGACGGTTTTATTCGGACACACAAACTTAAGCAAAGATATTAGTAAAACGGAAAAGAAAATATAAATGAAAAAAAAAATCTCATCTGACAATTTTTAAGATTAAAACAAAAGAACAAAAGAGAAAGAAAAAAAAATCGGCTCAGAAATTCTCAGCTACGAAAACTGGGAACGCTATTCAAAACCATTTTCTTTCCCTGACAGAGCGCTGAAAAACTGACAAATGGATAATTTACGAAACTTTCTTGATATAAAACATCTTTTGTCGGGAATTAAAGGTCTCATCAGGAAAACATGTCCGTGCAGTGTATACCCCCTTATACCCCACTTTTATATAGCAAAACTGGGGTATGCAGGGGTATGACTATTTTTCTTGTTTTGCTCCAAAACATAGATTGTGGGTACTCGTTAGAACCGCCTCGGCGAGGCGGTTCTAACGTGTACCCACAATCTATCTTTTGAGCAAAAATAAGAAAAATATCAAAAATTTTCTGATGGAATTTTCAATTTTTACAGGTGAAAAAATCTCTGTATATTGCATGGGAAATTTTTCGTAATGAAACTGAAAAAAAAAAAAAGACATTGACGGTTTTATTCGGACACACAAACTTAAGCAAAGACATTAGTAAAACGGAAAAGAAAAGAAAAATGAAAAAAACTCTCATCTGACAATTTTTAAGATTAAAACAAAAGAACAAATAAATAGGCTCAGAAATTCTCAGCTACGAAAAATGGGAACGCTATTCAAAACCATTTTCTTTCCCTGACAGAGCGCTGAAAGACTGACAAATGGATAATTTACGAAACTTTCTTGATATAAAACATCTTTTGTCGGGAATTAAAGGTCTTATTCATCTCAAAGCTTTGAAATTTGCCAATTCATTACGAAAACTTGCCCATGCAATATACAGTGATTTCTAAAGTTGTAAAAAATGAAAATTTTCAGTATAAAATTTTCGATATTTTTCTTATTTTTGCTCAGAACATAGATTGTGGGTACACGTTAGAACCGCCTCGCCGAGGCGGTTCTAACGAGTACCCACAATCTATGTTTTGGAGCAAAAATAAGAAAAATAGGTATACCCCTGCATACCCCAGTTTTGCTATATAAAAGTGGGGTTTGAGGGGGTAAACTATACACGGACATGTTTTCGTGATGCAATTTCTGACTTCCTTCGTTTAAACAGAACTTTTTCAAATCTTGGCAGTTGCTTTTGATTAAACCCGCGCTTTCTGATACCACAATTTTTTTTTTTTTTTTTTTTTTTTTTTTTTTTTATTCAGTTTTACGTCCCTTTCAAGCTTTTTCACTCATATCGAGACGAATCAATCGGTAGGTGGGGCGAAAACCGGAGTACCCGGGGAAAAACCACCGGACACACCCGCAAGCAGAACTTGGCTTGTCTCACATATGACTCGTGCCCCGAGCGAGGCGCGAACCCACAGCGGTGAGATGATCGAATGATTAAGAGCACTGAAGTCAGCGACCTTAACCACTCGGCCACGGGGGCCGCCGATTTTATTGTTTCATCTCAACAATGGGACATTCAAAATAATAAATACATATCATATGTATATCAATATACATGCAACGCATAAACATGACAAGAAAATCACACGCAGACACACATAAGTTCACTAGTCAAATTATGTAACATGAGCAAAATGATTAAAAAAATATGTCAATTTATTCATTTTGAACCAAGTGGCATATAAGTGCTTATATGCCACTTGTTTTGAACTAAATGGCAAAATTTTGCGACTGCTCTTACAAATAGGGCCATTGGAATTCATCTTGACTTAAGCCCCTATAGCCCCTATCTCACTGGGATGCGACAACCGGAGACTAGTTCGCGAATAGTTCGCGACTATTACGCGACAAAGATTAACGATATAAACAAAACTTTCATGTTGCAGTCTCATTGAATAGACATTTATGCGACAAATTCGCGAATTTCGGTCTAATTTTGAAAATATATCTCACGACTGTCGCGCGATAGTCGCGCGACTGTCGCACGACAGTCGCGCGACATTCGTGAGAGTGTCTCACGACTTTCCCGCGAATGTATCTTATTTTCATTTTAATTCGTACGACAGTCGCGCGACATTCGTGCGAGTGTCGCACGACATTCGTACGAATGTCGCTAAGTTTTATTTTCTCGCCAGATAGTCGCGAGTTTTTCGCATGTTGTCTCAAGACTGTCGCGCGACTGTCGTGCGACACTTGCACGACATGCGTACGAGTGTCGCGAAAATTTCGCATTGTAAATTCGCCAAAATTTCGCGGCGATAGGTTCGCGACATTCGCACGAACGTCGCACGACAGTCGCGAGACAGTCTTGCGAAATATTTTGGGGAAAAAATCGCATCCAATTTTTAAACATGTTTAAAACCTTCGCGACCAGTTCGCGACTAGTTCGCGACACGTGAAAATTCTCACGACACTCGCACGAATGTCGTGCGAAAGTGCCGCGACTAAATTCGCGTAACAGTCGCGAGGAATTCGCATGCCAGTGAGATACTAGCTAAAGCCCCTATCTCACTGGAATGCGACAACTGGAGACTAGTTCGCGAATAGTTCGCGACTATTTCGCGACAAAGATAAACGGTATAAACACAACTTTCACGTTGCAGCCTCATTGAATATACATTTTTGCGATAAATTCGCGAATTTCGGTCTAATTTTGAAAATATATCGCGCGACTGACTATCGCGCGACTGTCGCACGACAGTCGCGCGACATTCGTGAGAGTGTCTCACGACTTTCCCGCGAATATAACTTATTTTCATTTAAATTCGTACGACAGTCGCGCGACATTCGTGCGAGTGTCGCGCGACATTCGTACGAATGTCGCTTAGTTTTATTTTCTCGCCAGATAGTCGCGAGGTTTTCGCACGACTGTCGCGCGACCGTCGTGCGACACTCGCGTGACATTCGTACGAGTGTCGCGAAAATTTCGCATTGTAAATTCGCCAAAATTTCGCGGCGACAGTCGCGCGACAGTCTTGCGAAATATTTTGGAGAAAAAAATCGCATAAAATTTTTCAACATGTTGAAAAACTTCGCGACCAGTTCGCGACTAGTTCGCGACACAATAAATTCTCACGACACTCGCGCGACACTCGCACGAATGTCGTGCGAAAGTCCCGCGACAAAATTCGCAAAACAGTCGCGAGAAATTCGCATGCCAGTGAGATACTAGCTTTAAGGAACTAACTTTACGACCTCAAATAAATCGGCCCTATAGGGTCCTCATGCTTCAGTTTTATTCTGACCGA
Source organism: Rugalucina vietnamica (assembly GCA_964017185.1). Lineage (NCBI taxonomy): Eukaryota > Metazoa > Mollusca > Bivalvia > Lucinida > Lucinidae > Rugalucina > Rugalucina vietnamica. Next base: position 50,370,305 of record OZ024877.1, read on the forward strand.
ATCATTGATTAAATTAAAGATATTAAGTTAACAACAATAATAACCAAAGTCTGAGTTCTGCTGTTTAATCACAGCTTGGTTTCGTTTGACCAAAGACCTATGGGGATTTAAGGCCTGCTTTCGGCCTCATGCGTTTGTAAAAAAAATGAATTTTGGAATTTTGAGAAGAAAAGTATTTCAAACAGCAGATATATGTCCCTGATTATAAATTCTAGTATAACTATTATATTCAAATTAAAAACGTTGCCACGGCAACACTCGAAAAAGCATAGAAATACCATTGCAAAATGTGCTCTATCTATGGTTCTTCTGCGCGTTGCCATGGCAACGCTTGTAGGATAAAAGGAGAACTTGCTCTGGTTTTTAAAAGAGGAGACATATGACTCATTTTTAGGAATAGTTTTCGCAGCTAAATTCCAAAATTTATTTTTAGCAAAATCTGCGGCCAAAAAGTTTTTGTATGTCATGTATGCTGTACTTTTCATACATGCATAATATTATGTCCTCGTGGTGGGGTCTAAATAAACCTACGTTCTCTTCTTTTCTTTGGCACGTTATGTTCTGTTCTATTCTGTTCAGCTCGTCAGACAGACAGCTACATCATCAGCTAACGAGCTGTAAAAGAGATTATGCAGATAAAATAAATACTGCAATAACATCAAAGAGAACCATCATTGCACACGAAGATATCTTCATGAGCACACGAAGCTAATTGACCATATCGTGTTCTATCTGTATTTGGGGGTCGGGTTGATAGAAAGGTGTGAATGAATTGGAAACCTAGGGGACCGTCGATTTTATGAAGCACTGGTAATGTGGTCGAATTGTATATTGTCGCCTCAACATGACCAGGAATGTCCCGTTGAACCAATATGATCTTTGACACGACATAATTACAAAACCGCATTATACCGCCATAAATATGACCACAACATTTATTATTAATTTTATTTGTTGTCATAATGTTAATATAAATGTATTTGAAAATTTCAGTCTTTTGAGATATTCCTTATTCCTTCTCAGAAAAATGAATATTATACCCTACGTAAGCATAAGTTCTGATGTCAACTTCTACTTCATGTACTTATTATAATGAATAAATATAATCAGAAATCGTTCGTTGTAGACTTACGTCACAAAACGCTCATACCGTATATGAAAGTTATGTCTGTTCACTTTGGTCAAATACATTTGAGTCTGTGCGTGAGAAAACCAACAATTTGGGTTCCGACCAGGTCTGACACAAACCAGCCTGTACAGTCACAGAGGCAGGCTAGAAGCTTGAAAATTCGGATTTAAGAAGAAGAGGGATTGTACTATCCGTGTAAGCTGATCTGCGCCTTTGTTTTCGCCTATGCAGATTGTTGGTTTTCCCATGCAGCGGCTCATAAAATTTATTTTATTCAAATCCGTCACGTGAGTCTACGATGAAAGATTTCTGTTAATAAATAACTAAATAAATAAATAAATAAATAAATAAATAAATAAATAAATGAAAATGAATAAATAAATAAATTCAATAGTGAAACATCCTATTGAATAGGCTAGCCTTTGTGTTCCTTTTAATTACAAAATTCATTTTTCACATCAAAAGCTCAGTTCCAATAGTTCCCTGACAGTTTTTTCACAGACCGTTACTATGGAAATGAAGCGTAACATTCTCCCAGTAGGTGGTTACTGTCTTATCAATGGAGGCGGAGACGGATTACAGAAAGGAGGAGAAATTTCAACAACTTGATGCGCGAAAAACCGGTTACCAAAGTTTTATCATTAGGCCTATGATTTGAAATTTCAACAACTTGATGCGCGAAAAACCGATTACCAAAGTTTTATCATTATATTAGGCCTATGATTTATTCGTTTGGAAGGAAGTGTTCTTTTTTGTTTTGTATGGTTCTCTGAACTTTCATATGCAATATCATTATATTTGTTGTATACATACATGATAAATTACACATGCATAATTGCACCAAACCAGAGGCTCATCTCTTTCAAGATCTTAATAGTTTAGAATTAGTTTATCAATATTTAAATATTTTTATATCAAATCATCACATTGCATGGTGCAAACTCGGCCAGTTGAGGGTGAAGAGTGTAACAAAATGGGCAGTATTGATTTGCTCCCTAAAACCTTCTTTTTGACTTGATTTAAAATCCACACACTATCAATATAGAATATATGTGATAAAATATATGTGATAAAATATGAAAAATCGGTTTCTGTGCCCACCTCCATGTAATGTGCAGTTTACCAGTTTTACGTACACGTACATTCTTTCGAAAGCAGTTGACAACTTGTTCGCCGACGTGTGGGAACTTCCCGTGGAGCAAATCGTAAAAAAAATGAAGAACACCGGCACGCTTTATGCGTTTTTTTTTCCAACAGAAGCAAATTCGCGGAAATTTTAGTTCTGGACAAAGATTAAAAGAAATTAATGGCGTTCAGCCCGAAGAACAATTTTTAATCGACCAGACTTCACGTCTACAGCAAAAAGCATTAACGAAACACATTGTATATACAAACAAACAATTTATTGGGTTTCCTGGAGGTCTGTGGGTTTTTCAAAACCAATCATGGAACAATTACCGCAAGTGTACGTCAAGCCTAAGCTTTTCCCATCCATTTTGAACCAGGAATTATGGGTACTCAAAATGATCTGGTTCTTTTGAACGCTTGTGGCACGTGTCATGAAAGCATTTCTTCAAGAGTTCGATCCCACACTGCCAATTAATCTACTTACACCCAAATGATTGATTCGCTAGCTCTGTTTTTACTAGATTTCTGTTTCTGATGACTACAGTAAATGTGGATTCGAATGAACTCTTTCAAAACATCGAGAAGTTTCATGACTTAGACTGATGATATGATGCAAATCTCATTTACTTACTTAAAAAGAAATGCCTGGCTTTATCTTTACCTAAAATAAGCTCCCTATCGCTCCATTAGATCCCAAACTGGGAGTCAGTCATCCTCGAACATACACGATATCAGCGATCTGACTTGGATTCAGTTTAACATTTGAATTTCAATGTATGATTCGTCTTCCCTTGATATGTTGAAGTTGCTTTGTATCTCTTATTCCATATGCTGTATGGATTGAGTGGAATAAAGGTATATATATAAATGTTTAAACAGATCGAAAGCAGGGGATAACATTTTCATGTTGACGTTTATAAGTTACAACACTTTCTGCTTCTCGCCACACCACCTGAATGACGAATGATTAAGAAATAGATCAGCTCTGGCAGTGAATTGTTGAGTAATAATTCACTGTTTGGAGGTCAGTTGTAAAGAAGATCAAATCACGAGCGCGTAGCGCGAGTGATTTATCTTCTTACAACTGACCGACAAACAGTGAATTATTACTCAACAATTCACGCACTTGAGCTGATCTATTTCGATTCTAACACACAATAAACGGAATAAATGTTGCTGAAACCGTCGATATCGTTCATCTTTCCGCCATTGACTTGCAGATATCCCGCCAAATATTTGACTGTAATGCTGGTATTTACACACACTTATTACGTTTGTTGTGCGCTAAAACGACATTTCACCGTCTAACGCTGCTTTGTGGGATAGCTGACGTCACAAATGCCGCAAAGTAACGTCACGCTTATTCGCCCAGTGAAATTGTTGCACAATATAACACGTTTTTTACCATTGGCTATATAGGCGAGGTGTGTTAGAATTGTCGATTCTGAACATATCCGGTAAATGCTGAACGCAAAGTTCTGCATTCAAAGTTCAATGTCCAAGTTTGGGTTCTTTTTTTTTTTTTTTTTTTTTTTTTTTTTTTTTTTTTTTTGAAAACCAGACTTAACAATTTCAACAAAATCAAATTTTACAAAAGCTGCTCATGGACAAGCAAGACTTATCATGTAGATCTAAACTGTATGTTATCAGTCAATAACTTTCGCGGTTTCCTAACTAAACGGTCGTTCTGATTCTTTGTATGTTGCCTCAAAATGTATGTGCCAAATTTTGGGTATAGGTTTACACTGCAGTATATAGAAAAGTGCACTTTAAATGTTTTGAGCAGTTTAGAAATTGAATCTACGTTTTGTATGGGGATACACACAACTTGGACGATGGAGTTCTCTTCTGTATGAATTCGTGAATTTAGTAAAAGGGAGAAAAACGTAATTCAGACTAGAGAAGTCTGGTTACTGACTGTGGATCTAGACTCCGGAATTCATAGAAAATGCTTGTATGTATATATGTCAAAGTCTCAGTCTCAGACTCGGTATTATTTTATGCATACACAAATATCGCTTACACGAAAAAAAAAAAACGGTTTAAAAGACTTTATGCAGAGCCAGGAAGCCTGACAAGTCCAATAAGCCTTCAAGATATTGTATCATAAGCACGGTATAATATCAGGAAAACATGTCCGTGTAATGAATATCCCCTTAAACCCCACGTTTATATAGCAAAACTGGGGTATGCAGGAGTATACCTATTTTTCTTAGTTTTGCTCCAAAACATAGATTGTGGGTACTCGTTAAAACCGCCTCGCCGAGGCGGTTCTAACGTGTACCCACAATCTATGTTTTGAGCAAAAATAAGAAAAATATCAAACATTTTCAGCTGAAAATTTTCAGTTTTTATAGCTAAAAAATCTCTGTATATTGCATGGGCAATTTTTTCGTAATGATACTGTCCAGCATCGCAAACACACCCTACAATAAATTTTCCTTGTTAAAAGGAACGCTTGGCTAGTCTGTATATACCATTATTTGTCCGTGTGTTGTGGTTTTTCGTAGGTTTGTGGAGTTTTTCGGTAACTCGATGGATCACATCGGTCATGAACACTTCCTCGCTACGGTGGATTTCAAGCTTTCGTACTTGGTCGGACCTAGCACAAAGTTCCGGGTTTTAACATTATCCGTCCAGAACGCCACCTAAATGTTTAACGTTAGATCCAAATACGTCATTCTTCCCACAAGTCCTTATAAAAAACGGCGGAGGGCAAGTCTGGTTTCCGTCTTCAATTGCTTTATTATGCAAGAAGTGTAGCAAAATATTGCGACTGGAACCAGGCCCCTGGATGTCAAAGGGAAACCCCATAGGTTGAAGGAAAAACCCCACAGATTGAGGAGAAATCCTCATTCCGTTTCAATTGCTTGACGCTGTCGCGCCAAGCAAAAACCGAAATGCAAATCAGTTTAAACCTCCATCCGTTTTCAGAGTGATGAATATCACTAATGATCACTAACATCAGCTGAAAGACATTTGAGCCTTCGCATGAGAAAACCAACAATTTGGGTTTCCGACCAGGTCCGACACAAACCTGACTGTACAGTCAAAGAAGATGCCTAGAAGCTGGAAATTTTGGATTTAGAAAGAAGAGGAATTGTACTATCCATGTAGTGAAAACAAAGGCGCTGATCAGCTTCTCAGTTACTGCGAAGCTGATCTGCGCCTTTGTTTTCGCCTATGCAGATTGTTGGTTTTCCCCATGCAGTGGCTCATTTTATATATTGACGCCTTGCGCACATTTCGAACCCACTGGGGATTAAAACTGTGACGGTAAACAGATGAGAGTTGAATTTTAAAGTCACAAGAAATCCACTTTTTTCACGTTCTACTGAGTAGCTAGTTTGTGCAATACAACAATAGACTGACCGTAGATACAGTCCTATCCACGGTCATATTCATACTGAAAATAAACCTTTCGGTTTTATCCATCGTTGAAATATCCCTTTTTGTGCCTGTCTGAGATATTCTGTCACAGTACTAGTAGATTTCAGCTGTCTCAAAATGCCAATCATTTCTGTATTTAGCCAATAGTAATGTACATCTTCATGTGTACTTCCATATAAGGAAATGATAAGCCAGGTGTCAACTGTCAGTGAAAAAAAATAAACTTGGAGATCTATGTTAATTTCAGGAAGTTACAGTAGTGCTGCTGCTTTCCGATAAAAATCTCAAAATTAAATTTTGCTGAGAATTTCATCACGAAAACATATCCGTATAATGTATATACCCCTCTGAACCCCACATTTATATGGCCAAACTGGGGTATGCAAGGGTATACCTATTTTCTTTATTTTTGCTCCAAAACATAGATTGTGGGTACTCGTTAGAACCGTTGCCAGGAGCAAAAATAAAAATATGAAAATTTTCAGCTAAACATTTTCCATTTTTAAAGCTAAAAAATTCTCTGTCTATTGCATGGGCAAGTTTTCGTAATGTATGCACAAAACCAACTGCTGATTGAATCTTTTTGTAAGGTTAGTGCATGAGTCAATATATTTTTTCGTAACCAAATCCTGTCCGGGTACGTTTTTTCTGAAAACCGCTTACTTCTGGTAAATGTTTTATGCTTGGAATGCGGTGTGAATCGAGGTGAGTATGGGTCATCCAAAACAAAATCGTTAAAGTGCTAGCAAATATAAAAAATTGTTACTTAAAGTGTCTAAAATGGCATATTTTCGCTGTCTGCAAAATGATTTTTTTTTATATTTGTCTCCGATTCAATGATTTTTTTGCTAAGGTGGTTGTTCTAAATACTACTCCATCTTTATTCAATCATTCATGCACGACATAATACATTTTGATAGCAAGTATCCATGGTTTTAATACTAGATTTACGTGTTCAAACTTTGTACCTAGCATTTTGTCCCTGATGTAACAATTTATCTAAAAATACCAAGTACAAGGTGACTCCCCTTGGTAAAGGTGGAACATCTATCTGCATTTTGAAGAGCTACATTGAAATTAAATATGGCTGACTGCCATGATGACACATCTATAGAGTAGATCTGAAAAAATAATAATTACAATTTTCAGGTGAGTGAGTATATTTGTAATAGTTCCCTGATGTAACAGCCTCTACTGGTTATTTGTTTCAAGCGACAATATGTAGGTACTATTCATAAAACGTGTTTAGTGGTTGTGTAAACATTTCACCATAACAATGAACACACAAGTATATTGGAAGCAATTTACAGGTGGTTTATCTAAAATATGTCCCTGATGTAACGGTCCGTGATGTAACGGTGAAAAGTGTTACATCAGGGACAGAAATCGTTACATCAGGGACAATATTTCGAGGAAAGGATATTTATTCCTTATATGCTTTGATTTTAGGAGTTTCATTGTATAACACAGAGCAACACAGCAATACCAATACAGCCAGAGAGTCTGCAGACTTTATAAAGGGTCACTGATGAGGATTCAGTACCCAAAATTGCGCAATACGGCCAATTCTACATGCATTTGAACGTTTTTGCTACTTCAAAATATCAAACTTTTATAGTTTATACAATTTCAACAAATAGATGTCAAATATGTCTGTTTATCAAACACACGTTACATCAAGTAATATATAGGGTAATTTGGGGGAATATGGACCGCTTAAGCACAAAACGAATCAGTTCAACCACGGGCTATTAACGTTATTATTGTATATCGTGTCTATTTTTAGGCAGGCATCTGTAAACCATTTTAATATAAATTTTACATCATTTTGTATGCTAGTTTTTAGTTGCGTATTACGATAAACACACCCACTGGGTGGTCCAAATTACCCCAAACATTTGAGGTAATATGGACCACTCTACTGGGGTAATACGGACCACAACTTTAAAATGCTGACGATGTCAACATACAAATTCGGAAAACAAAATGTAAACTTCTATTTAAAAGTCTATTTAGCATAAAATAAACATAGATGTTCACGAAACAAATTCACTGGAAAAATATTTCGCATCAAAAATCAAAACACCTTGACAAACTTACAAAACGGACATTCGCAAAAATGTCACAGATTTCAAAATATGTACACATTGCTTATAAACTTCACTTGTAAAACAATTTATTTTCAAAGATAGCTTAAAACATATCACGCAAGTGCAAAAGTTAAAATTCTAAAGACATGTGGTATCAAATGTTCAGTGTATCACTTTCAGAAAGAGTTTGAGACAAAATTCTTAGATGGTCCATATTACTCAAAAAGGAAACTTTACATTGGGAAATTGATGGTCCAGTTATTACCCCAGACACGACGGTTATGTCAATGGAGAAATTTTCCAAAACTGAAAAATAGCTCATGCAAATAACCATTTGCATCATCTTCTAAAAATGGTGTATTAGGTTAATTTTACGTGAAACTTGGTTCTATATAAATATCATTAATCTTTTTATTGGTTCTTCAGTGTAAACTAAAACATTTTAAGGGCACGATTTTCACAGGCTGTTTAATTGGGGTTCATTAATTTAACCTGTCCGAAAACACCAGCTTGGGTATGAATGTAAAAATGATTTCGATAATTTAGGATGGATAGCCAGGGAATAACAAAATGTTATTACTTTTTGTCAAACATGAGTCTTGAGTAAAATATTTGAAGAAAACACAGGGTGGCCCATATTCCCCAATTGTCTATATTACCCCAAATTACCTTGTTATTACATTAAGGAAATAATTGAACATTCATCAAAAAGCTGATTTTTCTAGTAAAAAACAAGAGAACAAAGTATACGTTAAGACAGTAAAAAAGAAACTTTCAGCATAATGACATGTACATTTATGCCTTTGTCTTTTCGGTTCAAACTGTCTGCAAATTTCAACATTGTCTTTGTATCCAACAAACCGCACTTCCTTTGTCCAAAATATGGAATGATTCAGTTTTATTTGGGTTTCGGAAGATTCTCAAAATCAGCGGTATTTTTTCGCATTTGAACATTTGAAAACTAATTTAGCTCATTAAAAAAATGGAGCATGGATGTGTGCATACAAAATTCATTACCACTGAACTTGGTCACGTTTTAAAGCTGATACATTGCCATTTCATCATATGGTAAGAAATACAAGATATTTAATTTGCATATTCATGAATTTTAATGAAAATATTAAAAAAATGACAGAAAAATCATGAAAAGTCAATAAATAAACTAATTTGAGGTCGAAACTATAATTGTGACACTTTGTAATTTAAAGAGTAATAGCATAGGACAAATGTATTGATTTCATGTGCCTAAAATAAAATTATCTCATTTGCATATTCATGAATATTAATAAAATATAGAAAATTAAAGAAAAACGGAGATTAACTAAAGCCATTGCAAGTTTTGGATGGGTTATAAGATCTATCTTGTATCCCTGAAACCAATTTTCATGGCTGCCAGTGTGGTCAGAGGGACCATCTTAATGCCATAAAATATTGTCCTCAACAATGAACACATTTGCATGATGTATAAAAATCATATAGTTTCCACATCTACCCCTTGTGTGATCCTAAAGAACAGGGTGTACTCGTAAAAGTATTCTATACAAATAATAGCATGCTCTAGAATATTATAATTGGTCTGATAATGATGCATGGACTAAAGCAATTTAACCTTAATACCTATTATTCAAATCATTAATTTCATGAAAAAAATCAAACACACAAGAAATCGGAGAAAAATCTTAGATGAAATAGGGGTATACGTACAAAATCAATCACTAAAAGCAGAGCTGTTACAAACCCAGGATGCTAAAAGAACTATCAAATAAATGCTATGGCTATGTACTCTGACTCTTATGTCTCATATATAAGCATTATTTTATTTTCAATTCCATGAATTTTAATGGAAACTTCATAAATAGGAATGAAAAAGTGAAAAATTAAACCGGCAAACATAAAAATGATGCTTTTCTCAGCAAGCAAAAGCCCTAACATGCTAAAAATGGCATTAAATGGTTGCTAGGGCAATATTATACCACCCTGTACTACAATATGTTAGTCATTCATTTTTTTATTTCATGAATATTAACAAAACCTTTTGAATTTAGAGGAAAGTTACGGAAATATTAAGGCAGTTTACATAGAAAATCACATGAATTTTGGCTACTGATAGACCTAGAGTGCTATAGGACAATATTCTATAACCATATTACCTGTTATATAAATAAATAGTGACTTTTGTTGTATGGGTATTGAGATCACTAAGAATAAGAGAAAAAATAATGAAAAATGAAGTGATATACCAACACAGTTGCATATATCTCAGCTGCCAATTGCCATATGTGCTGCAATGGTACCAATAGAATGCTAGGGTGATGCAATTATGTCATGCAGTCTGATCACATTTTTTTTTAATTTTTGAGAGTACTGAATAAAATGTATGAAAAGTGTAATATTAACAGAAAATTAAAGCTTGTGCTCTAATAAATTTAATTGAATCTTGGTTGCCAGCAAGTGTACCCTTGTTTATCTGAATACATGATAATACAATATTGTCCTAGCTATTATTGATGTCATTTTGAGATCTCTACAGCCATTGGTAGTCGAAATATATTCAATTTTGTTGGTGTACCCCTTCATTTTTCGTTGATATTTCCCTTATTTATATAAATCTCATTAATATCATTCTAATAGAAGAAGCTGGTGATTTAAATATCGGATTATATAGTTATAGAACATTGTCCTAGCAATTATTTGATACCAAGTATAGCTCTCTAGGTCAGTCTGTAGCCAAGATACATGTGATTTTCTATGTATACCACCTTATTTTTTCCGTAATTTCCATCTAAATTCGAAAGGTTTTGTTAATATGCATAATACAAAAACTCAACTGACTTATATATTGTAGTACAGGATGGTATACTAATGTCCTGGCAATCAATTCATGCCATTTTCAACGTGTAATGGCTTTTGGTTGCCGAGATACACACCATTTTTTAGGTTTGCCGGTTAATTTTTTTCCATTTTTTCATTCAAATTTATGAAGTTTTCATGAAAATTCATGAAACCGAAAAAATATGATCATTCTTATATGAGACTTTAGGGTCATAGAACACTGCCATAGCATTCATTTTATACTTCTTTCAGCATCCTAGGTTTGTGAACAGCTATGGTTTAAGTGACTTTGTATGTATACCCCCATTTTTCTCTTATTTCTTGTGTGTTTCATTCATTTTCATGAATAAGCAATATCAATGATTTGAAAATTAGGTATTACGGTTAAATTGATCAGTCCATGCATCACAACCAAACCCATTGTAGTATTTTAGAGCACGCTTTTGTTCGTATATGAATATTTTTGTGAGTACACCCTATTCTTTAGAATCACAGTAGGGGTGGATGCGGAAACTATGTAATTTTACATCATGCAAATGTGTCCATCGTTGAGGACAATATTTTATGGCATTTAGATGGTCCTTCTGAACACACTGGCAGCCATGAACATTGGTGTCAGGGATGCAAGGTAGATCTTGTAACCCATCCAAAACCTTGAAATTGCTAGAGTTTATCCCTCGTTTTCCCCCGATTTTCGACATTTTCTATTAATATTCATGAATATGCAAATAAGATAATTGTCATTTTGGCCCATGACATCAATAGATTTGTCATATGGTATTATTGGTTCAATAACAAAGTGTCACAATGATAGTTTCGACCTCAAATTTAGTTTATTTATTGATTTTTAACGATTTTCTGTCATTTTTTACTGTTTTCATTAAAATTCATGAATATGCAAATTAGATATCTTTTAAGGGTCACCGAATAGTGTTCTACATGGGGGAGAGATCCATAAACTTGTTTATTAATGTCACTTTCCTATTTGAGATGTTTGAATTTTTAACAATTAACCCCTTGAAATGGTTGCAAAAATATATATTGACTCGCATAATACAAATTATTTTTATTGTTTCATTGGTTAATTTGCATGTACAAACAAAATGGCTGCTTATATACTTGTAGCCTATTCAGAGTCAAAATGCTTTAAGGGAAGGGTGAGAAAAATAATCAATGATGGTGTTGAGGCCTCAGCACGGAAATCTCAGGTTTGTTTTCAGATTATTTGAGTCTCATCCTCGGCAGAGCCTCGGATGAGACTTGAATAATCTGAAAACTTGCCCTCGGCCTCACCCCATCATACTCATGACGCATCCCATTTCCAAAAATCTGTTTCTCCTGTATGAATTATCATTTTTCCTATCTAAAAATGTGGTAAGCAAGCCTTCATTGTAAGTTTTCTTGCTTGCAGATATTGCTGCAGAATTTTCAAAAAGACTGTAAAGACATTTAGCAAAGTTAAAATATTCGCATAGATTAGGAATTATTTTATTTTCGCGTGCCCACGTTTGTTTTCAGCTAGATCCGCCATTGATTGACACAATCAGCATCATTTGGATGACTCACGAGTCACCGTTATAATCAATGAATTGGAACCAATCTGACAATGGATTGGGAAATATGTGTTCTTCTATTATTTTATGTTATTTATAGTGTTCAAGGTAAGATTTTATGGGCACACAAGTGTAGAACAATATTTCTTCAGTTTTATAACATTGAAAATATTAGAAACGTCACAAGTTTTGTTCTTTTATTGGTGATAAAGAGATAATTTGTGTTGTGTGGAAAGTGTTTCAGGCTGTACCAGTAGTCGGCAGAAATAAGTCATGTTACCCTAATGAGTATGACACAATCACTAAAGATTTACATGCTGAAATGCCATGTATTTTCTTCAATTGTTCAATTTTAAAATGTATGCAATGATCTGGAACATAAAAGTATGAAATTCAGTACAACTAGGTACTGATACAAAGAAATAAGAGAAGCTATTTACCAAAAGGTTGCCACTCAGTTACCTAATAACTTTGCTAAAATGCTCAAAAAGGCCTTAATAACAACACAAAAAAATACACCAAAACATATATCAAATAGAATCACAACAAAAGTACCACATTGCAATAGACTACTATATTAAAACCTCTTATGAATACAAGTACATGATTGCAACTATTTTGTCATAGGAAAATATTGTGGCATCTTATTTGCAGGTGCTTAGTATATTTATTTATTTATTTATTTATTTATTTATTTATTTATTTATTTATTTATTTATTTGTTTGTTTTAAGGACAAAACAGGCTCAATTAAATCTAAGCTGCCTATCATATCCTTATAAAATAAAAAGTTTTTGGTACATGTAGTTCCTTTAAAGTATCTAAAGCAGTCAGTCAGATTCCTAGAGGAGCAGTCTGGTCTGAGTCTCCTGCACATCTTCCCAGAATTGCCGTTCCTGCTCACCCATCCAAAACATTAGCATAATTACTGTAACAGTGGTTCTAATAAGTCTGCAGAAATCAATACAAAACAGTTGAAAGAGGACGAGTTATTGATCCGCTTTGAAATCATTCCATGATTCATGATGCTAGGCTGAGTGCACAAATTAAAACATGCTGAGCTGTAGGATGAGATTCTAAAGCATGATCAATCTAAATTGGCTAATAAGTTGGTCAATTTATTGAATATAATAATGTAAAATTGTTAATGAAAGAGAAAAAAACTAAAGAAAAAAAAACAAAGAAAGAAACAAGCAAAGAAAGTAAGAAAAATGAACATGCATGTACTATTTTTGAAACTTTTGATCAATAGAATAAACTAAAATTCATTAAATAATGCTTACACAGTTTTTTAGGGCCAGAGTATTCTTTAGGCTGTCTATCACATATGAGCTGCCGCATGGGAAAACCAACAATCTGCATAGGCGAAAACAAAGGTGCAGATCAGCTTCGTAGTAACTGCGAAGCTGATCAGCGCCTTTGTTTTCGCTACACGGATAATACAATTCCTCTGCTTTCTAAATCCAAAATTTTCAGCCTCTAACCATCTTCTGTGACTGTACAGCCTTGTTTGTGTCAGACTTGGTCGGAACCCAAATTGTTGGTTTTCTCATGCATAGGCTCGTATTCAGTACAACACCCTGCAGGAGATATGATGCACATTTACCAAAAGCTAGGAAAGCTTATGCTATGAATTATAAGCAAAGCCCAGCATCATACAGACACAGTTATAAAATTGGGTCTCTTATAATTGTAACAAATATTTAATGCATTTGTTTTTTACATGTTACATATTTTGTTAGGAGGAAGACCGGTCTATGTATCCAATGGGAGCCATATTTTGAGTTACAGTAAAGATGACGCTAGAGTGACAGTTGTGTATGGAAAGGTATGCACTCAAAGCTTGTCGTCATTTCATATTTTTTCATATTAGATCATATTGAGCTCAGCCGCGATGGGAGAAAACCGGTCTTTGGGGTCTCCGACCAGTTCCGACACAAACCAGGCTGTACATTAGCAGAAGATGGTTAGAGGCTGGAAATTTTGGATTTAGAAAGTAGAGGAATTGTACTATCCGTGTAGTGAAAACAAAGGCGCTGATCAGCTTCGCAGTAACTGCGAAGCTGATCTGTGCCTTTGTTTTTGCATAGGCGAAAATCCGGTTTTCTCATGACGTGGCTCATATTTAAAACAGGTGTTTGTTGTAAGTTCTCTTTGAAAACACAATCTGGCTCCAATGGGGATCAAACCCTCGGCCTCAAGATTTCGATTCTGATGCTCTAACTACTAGGCTACTGTGCTGTTCATATATATGCATGTTTGTTTTGATGAATGATAGATATCATAGCTTACAAACTACATGACATTGTGTGTCTATAATACAGGGAAAAAGACTTAATAGTTGCCCATGGCCCCTAAAGTTTGGGCTTGGCTACTTTTTGTTGAACAAAATACCCATACCTGAGGTACCTCTAATAATAAATATTGAATTTTAGCAATCTGGGCCCCTAAGTCAAAATTCTTAGCCTATATCCCTTATAATATGAGCCATGATGCAAGAAAAACTGTCTTGAGGATTTTCGACCAGGTACAACAATAACTGGCAAATGCAGATACAGAAAAAGGTTAGTCTAAGAACGCTTTGTTTTCGCATAAGCAAAATCTTGTTTTCTCATGACGCAGCTCACATGACGCAGCTCATATCACAAACAATCATTATACATCTTTCCTATATACCGGTACAATCATTATACATCTTTCATATATCGATATACAATCATTATACATCTTTCATATATACAATCAGTATACACCTTTTATATATACAATCATTATACACCTTTCATATATACAATCATTATACATCTTTCATATATAATCATTATACATCTTTCATATACACAATCATTATACATCTTTCATATATCGATATACAATCATTATACATCTTCCATATATACAAATGTACAATCATTATACATCTTTCATATAAATACAATCATTATACATCTTTCATATATATAATCATTATACACCCTTCATATATACAATCATTATACATCTTTCATATATACAATCATTATACATCTTCCATAAAATTATAATCGTTATACATCTTTCATATATAAAATCATTATACATCTTTCATATATACAATCATTATACATCTTTCATATATAATCATTATACATCTTTCATATATACAATCATTATACATATTTCATATATGAGCCGCATCGTGAGAAAACCGGATTTTTGCCTATGCGAAAACAAAGGCGCAGATCAGCTTCGCAGTAACTGCGAAGCTGATCAGCGCCTTTGTTTTCGCCACTCGGATAGTACAATTCCTCTTCTACTTATAGCCAAAATTTCAAGCATCTAGCCTGCTTCTGAGATTGTACAGGCCGGTTTGTGTCGAACCTGGTCGGAAACCCCGAAGACCGGTTTTCTTGCGTCGCGGCTCATATAATCGTTATACATCTTTCATATATACAATCATTACACAGCTTTCATATATACAATCATTATACATCTTTCATATATAATCATTATACATTTTCCATATATACAATCATTATACATCTTTCATATATACAATCATTATACATCTTTCATGTATACAGTCATTATCCATCTTTCAGATATAATCATTATACATCTTTCATATATAATCATTATACATCTTTCATATATACAGTCATTATACATCTTTCATATATACAATTGTTATACATCTTTATGAATCTGAACCCCTACATTAACATTATGTGATAATTTTTCTTTCAGAATGGTTTCAGCATTCTTGGGTTAGCGGTAGATTTTGGAAATAATTTTCTGTTTTGGTCGGACACAAGTGCAGAGTTTAAAGGAATATATCGCTCAAACTTGGAAGGAAAGAATGTTACCACAATAGTTAAAGGTATGACATCTGGTTTTGTGATGTAATTAAAATTATTACTGTAATAATTATTACCGTTATGTCGTATCATGCTGTTCTTATAAGTGACAGCTGCTGTGTTGAGTAAATTTAACAAAGTGTAAGAAGCTTTGATTAAATAAAGAATGAAAAGTATGTATGGAGGCCTATAGAATTGGTACTTTCACTATTAAAGAAATCAAATTTTATGTGGAGCATCCTCGGATAGGGGAACAAAAGTTTGTATGGGAGATCTGCTGGGGTCACATGTTCAAGATGGCTACCTGTTGGCCCTTTGGTCCCAACAACTTGCCTGGCTCAAAATGAGTGAAATTATATTCACAAGCCAATTCAGTAGAATTACGGCAAATTATTTTCTTGCTGTTGTACAAGCAGTGAGCGATCTTGACAAGCCATAAAAACCCTGTATACCTGTGATTCTTACAGCGCAGATTGATGCAACATCATATATCACGTAACAACATGGAGTTCTGTGATTTGGAAGCAGGATGGATTTGGCAACAACCTACAGTGGAGTGTTTATTACCCCTGCTATAGCATCACGAAAACATGTCCGTGTAATGTAAACCCCTTTGAACCCCACGTTTATATAGCAATACAGGGGTATGCTGGGGTATATGTATTTTTCTTATTTTTGCTCCAATACATAGATTGTGGGTACTCATTCGAACCGCCTTGGCAAGGCGGTTCTAAGGTGTACCTACAATCTATGTTTGAGCAAAAATAAGAAAAATATCAAAATTTATCAAAATTTTTCAGCTGAAAATTTTCAATTTTTAAAGCTAAAAAAATCTTTGTTTATTGCATGGACAAGTTTTCGACATGGGTTTTTGTTAACTTGATGTTGCTTTGCTGTAAGTTGTTGCAAAATCAATCAGGCTTCCAATCACATCATTCCATCTTGTCACGTGTGGTGTTATGTTGCATCAATCAATGCTGTAAGAAATTTGGTTGCATCATACAAGGTGATTTTAAAGGTGGATTTAAAATATTTTCTTGTAGATGTACAAGAAGTGAGTGATCTCGGAGTAGACTGGGTATCAAATCATATCTATTGGGCTGACACAAAAGCCAAAAGTATAGAAATAGCCAACTACGATGGCTCGTCAAGAAAGGTGCTCATTTCCAGAGACCTGCGGGGGCCAAGGAATATA
Organism: Rugalucina vietnamica; assembly: GCA_964017185.1. Taxonomy (NCBI): domain Eukaryota; kingdom Metazoa; phylum Mollusca; class Bivalvia; order Lucinida; family Lucinidae; genus Rugalucina; species Rugalucina vietnamica. Next base: position 50,387,457 of record OZ024877.1, read on the forward strand.
GCTGTTGACCCCATATCTGGGTAAGGGAATTGTAAAAAACAACAGTTTTACCAATTGAGCCTTTGCATGATGAAACCAACAATCTGGGCTTCCGACCAGGTCCGACACAAACCGGCCTGTTCAGTCTCAGGAAATAGCTAGAAGCTTGAAATATCGGATTTAAGAAGAGAGGGATTGTACTATCTGTGTAGCGAAAACAAAGACACTGATCAGCCTATGTATGAGAATTTGGTTTCCAACCATGTCCGACAGGCTAGAGACTTGAAAATTCGGATTTAAGAAGAGGAGGGAGTGTACTATCCGTGTAGCAAAAACAAATAAGCATGCACATTTTCGGCTCATATTTTTTCTGGCACTTTCTCAGGTTATTGTCAATTTTTTTTCTTTGTATATGACCTTAGCTTTGAATTGGACTTGGTTCTAATTTTTATTTTCCATTCTTGATTTGGTCGTAAATGCAAAAATGGTCTGTCTGGTTTTTAATGACTTAAAAGCCATTTAAAAGCATAAAATTTACAATAAAGTTGACACCAAAATAGCATGATCTATTTTTTAAAAGCTATTAATGGCTTAGTTTTCATTACGAAAACACACTCATGCAATATATAGAGATTTTTCAAGTTGTAAAAAAAAATGAAAACTTTCAGTAGGAAAATTTTGATATATTGTTCTCATTTTTGCTCAAAACATGGATTATGGGTACATGTTAGAACCGCCTCGGTGAGGCGGTTCTAACGAGTACCCACAGTCTATGTTTTGGAGCAAAAATAAGAAAAATAGGTATACCCATGCATACCCATGTTTTGCTATATAAAAGTGGGGTACAAGGGGGTATACATTTCACGGACATGTTTTCCTGATGGAAATGTCTGACAAATTAAAACTGCACAATATACAGTAGTTGATAAAGAAGGACCTGATAACTAACTTTGAATTCAGTATTATGATTTGAGCCTTCACATGAGAAAAACAGCAAACTGGGTTTCTGACCAGGTCTGACACAAACCAGACTGTACAGCTACAGAAACAGGCTAGAAGCTGAAAATTTCAGACTTAGAAAGAAAAGACATTGTACTATCAAAGGAGCGAAAACAAAGGCGCTGATTAGCTGTGAAGTTGTGTCTAGATCAAATGCAAAACTATCTTTTTCAATGTTTACCATGATGATTGTGAAAAGATAAATAAATACAAAAAAAATAAAATGAAAAAAAACAAAAACAAAAAAAAACTGGGAATTGCAAAAGACGGAAATTGCAAACGACATTATGTGGTATTCTTGCTTTTAGCAGAAGTTTGTAGAATAAACTAAAACAGCTTCTTTTAAAACAAACATTTTTCCTATCCGTATTTGGGGAAATAAAAGCAAAAGTATCAGAGACTCATAAATATCATAATTTTGTATTTTAAAAGCTTCATGTTTGGTTTGTTTTTGGTTTGGCGATGGCTTAACAAACCAGTCAACAATTGTTCAGTCCTGTTAGGACAGAGCCACCTCTTTTAACCAGTACTATGGGAAGCTTAAAGTTCTTTCTCAAGGACACTACATGGCAGAGGTAGATATCAAACCCAAGACCTTTAACATGCGTCCTGTACTGTACCACTACACCACAGCACTCCCTGCTACGTGTTTTAGAATACAATAATATTTCACTGACTTTGTTTACTTTATAAGGGTAACACTATTTGAGCCTGTGCATGAGAAAACCAACAATTTGGTTTCCAACCAGGTCTGACACAAACCGGCCTGTACAGTCACAGAAGCAGGCTAGAAGCTTGAAATTTTGGATTTAAGAAGAAGAAGGATTGTACTATCCGTGCAGCAAAAACAAAGGGGCTGATCAGCTGTGCAGTTACTGCACAGCTGGTCTGCGCCTTTGTTTTCGCATATGCAAAAATTTGTTTCTCATGATGCGGCTCATTTATGTAACACAATTTGCTTATTTTTGCAGGTATGTGTTCTGGGCTGACCAGCGTGCCAAGAGAATTGAGAGATCATGGTTAGATGGTAGCCACAGGAGGACCATTGTAAAGTCAAAAAAGTACTGGCCTAACCAGCTGGCAGTGAACTCGGAACAGAAGTAAGTTCCTAGTCTAGACTAGTGAAGTACCGTAAAATGTATCACAGGATTGTGAAAGAAATTTGAGCCGCTGCATAAGAAAACCATCAATATGCTAATGCGAAATTAAAGGCGCAGACCAGCTTTGCGGTAAACGCGAAGCTGATTAGCGCCTTTGTTTTCACTACATGGATAGTACAATCCCTCTAATTGTCGGTTTTCTCATGCGAAGGCTCATTTGTCTTCCCACAGATTCCCCTTCAAGGGTCTTATGATATCATAGAAGTCTGAGAGAGAACCTCACCTTTTTATGGAAAACAAAACAAAAACGCCTTTGGAATGTTAAGGGACAATATACCTTCATTTTCACCACCTCCCCTCCAGATTTCTGACTTATACAGTTTTGATATATTAAACACAGAATAAACCTAATTTGCAAATTATTTGCTCATAACCATATTCATTCTAATTAGCGCACATGCTCCAATAAGCGCACACTCTGGTCTTTTCCGAAAAACATATGCATAAGCACACACTGCTTGAATAGTATATTGGTATTTTACACCAATTCTACACATTAATACCGCATTGGAAGCATTAAAACTTAACCTTAAATGATCGTAAACTACTTTCCAACAATTTGAATACTTGAATGACATCACCATTGATAGATTTGACATGGTTATTTCAGCATTTTGATGAGTAGTTTTCCTTCATAGTGTGCGCTAATTAGAACGATATTTTGTTACCTTAACTTTTAGTTATTTTGAAAAATTAAGCATACTGTGGGCTAATTTGAACGAATATGGTAATTGTAAATGGAATCAACTGAGATGCAGTTTATACTTTGAAGGATGATGGTATATTGCAGTTTCAGGCAAGATTTTCAAAGTAACACATAAACTTATATATGCCACAAACCCCATGCTTTGGCTAAAGAATTTTCCAAGTTCATTTAAACTTACACGCTTTATTCAATATTCATCCATACCCAGGTTAAGGTCTTAGCAATCAATCAAAAAAAAATGATTAATAATTGTTCATTGCCTTTGTGGAAATGAGTCTTATTGTCCCAAAAATCTGTCATAATTGTTTAAGCTGACACTTAAACCAACCCGCAGAACATAGTCAAATGCTTCAGATTTAAGATTTCAAAGTTTGAGATATTGCCCTCTTTAGCAATAAACAACATAGTTACAATTTTAATTATTGTATCTTCGATATTGTGGCTTGCATACATTACGCAAACATGCCCATGCAATATACAGAGATTTTTTAATGTAAAAAATGAAGATTTTCAGTAGAAAAATTTTGATATTTTTCTTATTTTTGTTCAAAACATAGATTGTGGGTACAAGTTAGAACCGCGTCGCTGAGGCGGTTCTAACGAGTACCCGCAATCTATGTTTTGAAGCAAAAATAAGAAAAATAGGTATACCCCTGCAAACCCCAGTTTTTCTATATAAAGTGGGGTTCAAGGGGGTATACTTTTCACGGACATGTTTTCCTGATGTATGCCAACTCACCTCATGACATAATTGAATATTGACCTAAATGACTCATTTCTAGTCCTTCTCAGTCATTTTCCCATAATTTCATGGTCCATAGAAATGAGCCGCCTCATGGGAAAACCAACAATGTAGTTTCCGAACAGGTCCGACGCAAACCAGCCTGTACAATCACAGAAAAGAGCTAGAAGCTTGAAATTTAGGATTTAAGTAGAAGAGGAATTGTACTATCCATGTAGCGAAAACAAAGGCGCTGATCTGCGCCTTTGTTTTCGCCTAGGCAGATTGTTGGTTTTCCCACGAGGCGGCTCAAATTATTGAATTAGATTGTGCTAGTCCCAGATGGATCATCCTGACATGAGCAGTGCCGAGAAATAACAAACAAACGGGAATCCGGGGTTTCTGATCATGAATAAGATTGACTTGTATATGGAAATTTCAGATTCAGAAAAGAGAGTGATTTTACTATCTTTGTTGCAAAAACAAAGGCACTGATCAGCTGTGTAGTTACTACACAGCTGATCAGTGCCTTTATTTTTGCATATGCATAAAGCATGTTATTATGCAATGTGACTAAAATGCAAATGATTGCGCTATGTCATGAAATGAGCCTGTGTGCAAGAAAACTAACAAGTTGGGTTCCGACCATGTCTGACACAAACCGGCCAGTACAGTCACAGAAGCAGGCTTGAAGCTGGAAATTTTGGATATACATCGAAGAAAGATTGTACCATCTATGCAGCGAAAACAAAGGCGCTGATCAGCTTCGCGGTTACTGCGAAGCTGATCTGCGCCTTTGTTTTTGCCTATGCAAATTGTTGGTTTTCTGATGTGGTGGATCAAATGCTGTCACAATATGGACAATTGTTACAGATATTGTATGCAACTGAGCATGCAAAAATGCCATACTGTTTGTTATGAGTGTCACCGGTGTCCTGTATATTTCAGCGAGCAATTGATTTCTGCCAGACAATGTTTGCAGAAGTACATGTATTTGTCCTTCATGTTAAAGCCTCTTTGGTGTAGGGGTTAGAATAAGTGCCCCCCTTGTAAAACCAGGGGTCAAAAACATTACTGACTCAGTGCTGCTTAAGTCATGTTTTGCAAAACTTAAAGGTTCTTTGATGTGAAGCTGTCTTTTAGAGTCTTTTTAAAAAAAACAACAAATTTGGAGTATTTTACTCCAGCTTTTTGACTCCAATTTAAGTAAAGTATACACATAGTAACAGTATTTTTGGTCAGATTTCATTTTTACATTTCAAGAGAAACCTGCTTTATAAAGCATCAAGGCATGACCAGAACTGTGTATTGGGACATTAAGACTCAAAAGTTGGTATTAAAGGGGCTGTAAAGTAAGAATAGAGGGACCAGGAATCGATGCAATTAAATTTAAAGTCCCAACATAGACACCAGGTGGTAAAGAAAATACATAAAACACAACAAAACATTTTTCCGACAACACACAACTAGCTCTTTCCCAACAAGGTAGCCATCTGACTAAGTTTCAATTGGAATGAAAGACAACGAGCACGACAGAGAGGCAGGCACAATAAACAGTAGTATAATGCAGATAAACCACTGTTCTATACAAGCTAGAGGAATAGATAGTGTTCTGCTTTGTGAAGTAAGACAAATTTTGGCTGGGCTTCTTTAACATTTGGGAGCCCTGTTACCCCAGTGGTAGAGTACCAGACGAGCGAGAGGTCCTGGTTCCCCTAGTGGTAGAGTACCAGACTAGAGCGAGAGGTCCTGGTTCCCCTAGTGGTAGAGTACCAGACTAGAGCGAGAGGTCCTGGTACCCCAGTGGTAGAGTACCAGACGAGCGAGAGGTCCTGGTTCCCCAGTGGTAGAGTACCAGACTAGAGCGAGAGGTCCTGGTACCCCAGTGGTAGAGTACCAGACTAGAGCGAGAGGTCCTGGTACCCCAGTGGTAGAGTACCAGACGAGCGAGAGGTCCTGGTACCCTAGTGGTAGAGTACCAGACTAGAGCGAGAGGTCCTGGTACCCCAGTGGTAGAGTACCAGACTAGAGCGAGAGGTCCTGGTACCCCAGTGGTAGAGTACCAGACGAGCGAGAGGTCCTGGTACCCCAGTGGTAGAGTACCAGACGAGCGAGAGGTCCTGGTACCCCAGTGGTAGAGTACCAGACTAGAGTGAGAGGTCCTGGTACCCCAGTGGTAGAGTACCAGATGAGCGAGAGGTCCTGGTACCCCAGTAGTAGAGTACCAGACTAGAGCGAGAGGTCCTGGTACCCCAGTAGTAGAGTACCAGATGAGCGAGAGGTCCTGGTACCCCAGTAGTAGAGTACCAGACTAGAGCGAGAGGTCCTGGTACCCCAGTGGTAGAGTACCAGACTAGAGCGAGAGGTCCTGGTACCCCAGTAGTAGAGTACCAGATGAGCGAGAGGTCCTGGTACCCCAGTAGTAGAGTACCAGACTAGAGCGAGAGGTCCTGGTACCCCAGTAGTAGAGTACCAGACTAGTGTGAGAGGTCCTGGTACCCCAGTAGTAGAGTACCAGACTAGAGCGAGAGGTCCTGGGTTAGGTCCTACCTCTACCTTGTAGTGTCTTTGATCATGAGGCTGACCAATGAAGTGGTGGCTCATTCAGAAATGACTGAAAAAATTGTTGATTGAGAATTTAAGCTATAACTAAACCAAACATCAATACCTAAGTTTCTCAGAATGTTTGCATTTTCTGGACAATATGAAAACTGGTCCTTGGGGTTTCCAACCAGGTCTGACACAAAATGATCTGTACAGCCACAGAAAATGGCTAGAAGCTTGAAATTTTGGGTATAAGTAGAAAAGGGATTGTACTATCTGAGTAGTCAAAACAAAGGCGTTGATCAGCTTCAAAGTTACTGCGAAGCTGATCTGCGTCTTTGTTTTCCCATTGGCAAAAACCCGGTTTTCTCATGACTTGGCTCCAATAGTACTGCCACTGGTACTCTTAACCTCATTATAACTCTCCTCACTATAACACAGTATTCAATATAACACAGCCATGTCATGGCTCCCAAGTTGCTTATTTCACTACATATACATGTACATGTATATATAGTAAGTAACCTCATTATAACATGGCCTGCTTCTATGGACCCCAAAGATAGCATTATAATGAGGTTGACCAAGGAAGTGGTGGCTCCATCCAGAAATGACTGAAAAAAATTTTGACTGAGATTTTAAGCTATAACTAAACCAAAATCTTTAAACATCAATACCAAAGTTTCTCAGAATCTAGACTGTATGCATTTTCTGGACAATATGAGTCGTGCTGCAAGAAAACTGGTCCTTGGGGTTTACAACCAGGTCTGACACAAAATGATCTGTACAGCCACAGGAAATGGTTAGAAACTTGAAATTTCAGATTTAAGAGGTACAGGAATTGTATTATCTGAGTAGCGAAAACAAAGGCGCTGATCAGCTGTGCAGTTACTGCACAGCTGATCTGCGTCTTTGTGTTCGCAAAGGCACATATGGCTGTGAAATAAGTCATGTAAACAGTGTTATTAACCAGGTTCCTAGACACAATAAACTCCAATAATAGGAAAAGCAATATCCTATTACGGTCAGTCTTTGAATACAGTATTAGGCATTTGTTTTTGTCTCAAGAACGGTTTAGATGTCTTTGTCTGGGATTTTGCTGAGGTCAAATTTGGCACCAGTTATTAGAATGTAGTGTCTTATTTAGACTGATATTCAGTCTCTAATTCTGTACATAATTCTATCTTCACAATACCATACAACATCTATGTTTGCCTCTCTGATAGCTTCAGTCTAAAGGAGAGAAAATTCTATTAGAATTAGCAAACTAATAGTAGAACTGTTGTAGGAGACTTGTAAAAGTCTATGCCTCATTTCATCAGGAAAACATGTCCGTATAATGTATACCCCCTTGAACCCCACTTTTATATAACAAAACTGGGGTATGCAGGGGTATACCTATTTTTCTTATTTTTTCACCAAAACATAAGTTGTGGGTACTCGTTAGAACTGCCTCGGCGAGGCGGTTCTTACGTGTACCCACAGTATATGTTTTGAGCAAAAATAAGAAAAATATCAAAATTTTTCAGCTGAAAATTTTCAAATTTTAAAGCTAAAAAATCTCTGTATATTGCATGGGCAAGTTTTTGTAATGACACTGTCTCATAAGCTACAACTCTGTGATAAAGCAATTTAAAAAGTTTTGTTTGTTTGTTTAAGTTGAGACTTAGTGTTCCAGTCAACAGCAATGGTCATGTCGGGACATTGCCTCCATTTTATGGGACTTATACCCAACATTAGGATATCATGACTAAAAGAAAACAAAACCATCCAACCAAACAGCTGAGGTTTATATGTATGGATGGTTTGTCTTGAAATCACTTTTCCTGGGCAGGGCTCAGACCTTGTGAGAGGTTTACCAGTAATCGGATGGCCAGTCAGTAGATTTTAGCTTTGCCTGGAGACACAAGCAGCCCATCTATTTCTCTTGGACCCCAATCGGCAGGAGGCCCAAAAAAGTGTTATGAAAGTCTTTGAAGACTTTGAAGAGATTTACCTCAATTATTTGGTATTTGTTGTATGAAACTGTTTGTTTCTGAGAACTTGAACAATAGGCTGGCATTATTCATGAGTTTAATATAAAAGTATTATAAAATCAATTTCCAAGAAAACTAGACAAAGCCATAATAGCATAAAGAAAGCAGGCAAGGTGGCCTGGGGCAATGCATCAGACTCTAATTCAAGCGGTCCTTATAAAGAGTGTTGTTTTTTTTCATTATTTTAGTCACAGAAACAGTGGCTCGTAGTCTCATACTAACAAAGGCTATTATAACAGTTGAGCCATCGCATGAGAAAACCAACAATCTGCATAGGCGTAAACATAGACGCAGATCAGCTTCGCGGTAACCGCGAAGTTGATCAGAGCCTTTGTTTTTGCTACACGGATACTACAATTCTCTTCTTTCTAAATCCAATTTTCCAGCCTCTCACCATCTTCTGTGCCTGTACAGCCCGGTTTGTGGAATCCTTATCAGTTTTCTCACGCTCACATTTCAAATAGCCAACAGACTGTTAACCCATTTAGATGTAAGATGCTTTAAGCAGATTGTTCATTAAATGAAGAAAGTCTCTTGCAATCCTCTTAGCCCATATATGACAGTGGACTGCAATAACCATATCTTTTGGATGAGACCATTAAATTTTGAGCCGCAATGCGAGAAAACCAGTCTTCGGGGTTTCCTACCAGGTCTGACACAAATCGGCCAATGCAGCTACAGAAGATGGTTAGAAGCCTGAAATTTTGGATTTAGAAAGAAAACGAATTGTTCTATCCATTTAGCGAAAACAAAGGCACTGATCAAGTGATCAGCTTTGCAGTTACTGCGAAGCTGGTCTGCACCTTTGTTTTCGCATAGACAAAAATCCAGTTTTCTCATGACGTGGCTCATTTTGTTTTAGGGCAGTTACCAGTTGGACTACATTTATTTTGTACATTTTAATTTCATTTTTTTCTCTTGGAAATTTTTGCAAGCAAACACACTGCAACCTCATATTAGGCTCCATGTTCTGCACGGTCTCATCTAGGACTATACTTGTAACTGTCTGGTTTCAGAAAAAGTATGGCAGGCTCAAATGGTTTAAAGAAATTCATCTCTCTTTAAATGGAGGAATTATTGATTCTCCATTTATTTCTCGGAAGTTTCATTACATAGGAAAGAAATCATTTAAGCTTATAGACCATTTAACTGAATCAAAATGTCTTGAAAAGAACGATATTCGTGCTTGCACATCATAAATCCCCAAACATTCAACAGCTGTATGTAACATTATGAAAACTTGCTCGTGCAATATACAGAGATTTTTTTTCAGCTTTAAAAAAATAGAAATTTTCATTAGAAAAAAAAAATGATATCTTTTATTATTTTGTTCAGAACATTGTTTGCAGGTACTGACATGTTAGAAGTTAATGGAATCGCCTCAGTTTTACTAAATAAAAGTGGGGTTCACAGGCATATAAGTTTCACGGACATGTTAGCCTGCTGTAACGCTTTGCATTCTGGATTCTGTGGTCAAGACATGACTCACAAAATGTTGGTGTGAACCTTTTTTGTCCCCCGCCTTTTCGAAGAAAAGCGGAGGGACATAGTTTTTGGCTTTCCGTCCTTCCGTCCGTCCGTCCTTCCGTCCGTCCTTCCGTCCCCCTATAGGAGTATGTACCTTGTGTGCGCAACTCCTCCTACAGTTTTATTCCGATTCTTTTGAAACTTTACAGATGTCTTCATCATGCTTTGAAGATGTGCATGTGGTTTGGATATAATCCTCAGATTAATTTTTGACACTTTTTTCGCAATTTGAACTTAGTCATTTTTCGGGCATTTTGATAATTTTAGGGCATTTTGATAATGAAAGTGAATAGACAGTGGGTACCTTGTGTGCGCAACTCCTCCTACAGTTTTATTCCAATTCTTTTGAAACTTTACAGATGTCTTCATCATGCTTTGAAGATGTGCATGTGGTTTGGATATAATCCTCAGATTAATTTTTGACACTTTTTTTGCAATTTGAACTTAGTCATTTTTCAGGCATTTTGATAATGAAGTGAATAGACAAAGGGTACCTTGTGTGCACAACTCCTCCTACAGTTTTATTCCGATTATTTTGAAACTTTACAGATGTCTTCATCATACTTTGAAGATGTGCATGTGGTTTGGATATAATCCTCAGATTAATTTTTGACACTTTTTTTTGCAAATTGAACTTCGTCGTTTTTTGGTATTTTGACAATGAAAGTGAATGGACAGTGGGTGCCTTGTGTGCGCAACTACTCCTTCAGTTTTTAATTCAGATTCTTTTGAAACTTTACATATGTCTTGATGATGCTTTGAAGATATGCATGTGCTTTGGATATGACACTTTTTCGCAATTTGAACTTAGTCGTTTTTCAGGCATTTATACAATGAAAGTGAATGGACATTGTGTACCTTGTGTGCAAACTCCTCCCTCAGTTTTATTCTGATTCTTTTCAAACTGTACAGATGTCCTGACCATGATTTGAAGATTTGCATGTGGTTTATATATAATCCTCAGATTAATGTTTGACACTGTGACATGAAGTAAATGCATGTGATTTGGATATACATTATTGTCAGATATATTTGTGTAAATAAACAATTAAGGCGGGGGACATAAATTCTCTGAATTTGCTTGTTTTCTGTATATGCATGCACAACACCCATGAAGAGCATGATGATTAGCTCTTTCCCAACAATGTAGCCATCTAGCTAGCATCAAATAAATGAGCCTGTGGGTGAGAAAACCAACAATTTGGGATTCGACCAGGTTGGACACAAACCGGGCTGTACAGCCATAGAAGATGAGTCTGGAAATTTTGGATTTAGAAAGTAGAGGAATTGTACTATCCGTGTAGTGAAAACAAAGGCGCTGATCAGATTCGCAGATACTGTTTGTTTAATTTATTGCATTACATCCCAGCCAACAGCTGTGGTCATGTCGGGATGTAAACTTTCGAAAGGGATGTGAAGCAATAAATCGACTAAAAATTCCTTTCGCAATAAAATGCAAGTCTATGTCGACGAGTCTCTCATACACAAACAGTATTTGATCAATATTGCTAAAATATATGTTAAAGTTCCATAACAAACACAAGGTCTGCCATCTACAATAGCTTTGGAAGTCTTTCAAAGATCTCAAAGGGCCTTTTTGTATGATAATGCCTAGACGCATAACATTTCACCCGATCCGTTTAGCAGAATTTTGTATCTGTCTGCTGTATGAATTATTGATTGCCTTTGTTTGATCTATTCATACTGGTATTAGAGACTTCCTATGAAAAAAACAAACAATGTGGTTTTCTAACCAGGCCTGATACAAACCAGGCTGTTCAGCTGCACAAAATAGTTAGAAGCTTGAAATTTCAGATCTAGAAAGAAGAGGCATCACTCTATTTTTGGAGCGAAAAACAAAGGTGCTGATCAGCTGTGCAGTTACTGCACAGCTGATCTGTGCCTTTGGTTTCGCATATGCAGATTGTTTGCTTTCTGATGTGGCTGTTCATATTAGAGACGTTCCTCCCAGGAGGCCTTTGGAAAAGAGCCATATGAGCCGCGACACGAGAAAACCGGTCTTCGGGGTTTCCGACAAGGTCTGACACAAACTGACCTGTACAGTCACAGAAGCAGGCTAGAAGCTTGAAATTTCGGCTATAAGAAGAAGAGGAAATATACTATCCGTGTAGCGAAAACAAAGGCGCTGATCAGCTTCGCGGTTACCGCGAAGCTGATCTGCGCCTTTGTTTTCGCATAGGCAAAAATCCGGTTTTCTCACGATGCGGCTCATATTATTGAAAACATTATTTTGCATATCAGGGCAAGAATATTGCAGTTTAGGTCACTGCTGTACCTTTCCCTTTATTCATTATAATTACTGTCAATATTTAAAAAAAAATATTTGTTTGTATTGAGGCTTAACATCCCAATCAACAATTTTTCACTCATGTCGGGAAGGAGCCAACGCTTCCTGGGTTTGACCAGTACTGTAGAGAGTAAATGTGTCTTGCTCAAGGACACAACACAGTGCTGCCTGTGGGGATCGAACCCAGGACCTCTGGATTCGTAGTCCGTCACTCTACCACTACGCCACCGCGCTCCCTAAATTTTTAATGCTATTGCCAGTATTTTAAGAATGGAAAAGCCTTTGACTTTTATGGTGGATCTAATATTCCAAACATGTCAGCACACAAGTCTCCAGAGAGAGACATGATATTTATCTGTCGATAATTGTTCTAAATCACTTTATGGAAGAAGAATTTTGTAGAAAGATTATTTTGGGGAATAAAATGCTGTTTTACACTACTAGACCTGATATTAAAGGAGCATATTGCCTGCATAAAATCTTGTTTTGGTCCAGATAACGGAGAAAGATGACAAATGCCTCATTCAGTCGTGTAAAAATCAATGTAAATAAGGAGAAAAGACAATTAGCTCTCATGCTGTCATGTCTTTAGTTCTCCGCTTAATCCATCTTGCATGCTACACGTGAATCAATATACGCTAGTTGAGCCGCGTCGTGAGAAGACCGGATTTTTGCCTATGCGAAAACAAAGGCGCAGATCAGCTTCGCAGTTACTACTGCGAAGCTGATCAGTGCCTTTGTTTTCGCTACTCGGATAGTACAATTTCTCTTCTTCATATAGCCAAAATTTCAAGCCTCTAGCCTGCTTCTGTGACTGTACAGGCCGGTTTGTGTCGGACCTGGTCGGAAACCCCGAAGACCGGTTTTCTTGCGTCGCGGCTCAGTTGATACAGAGGTTCCTGGAATTTCCTGCTATACTACCATGAATTAGCATTGTCTGTTGAGTTAAAGCAGTCGTAGTAAACAGATAAACGGCTCGTAAACAGATCCATTAAAATGTTGTCCTATTGTTGTCACTTTGTCAGGAAAGGAGGAAATTCTCAGAGAATAACGTGATTCTTTTATTGAGAACAACAATACTTTTGTGGAAGAATATTTCAAGAATATTTCAAGTGAGGAGCCATGCTATATTCTCCCCCGCAGTTCAAGGGTTTGAAACTTTAGGAGAAGATAGCATAAATTATTAAGCCTGATAATTGATAATAACTGACTGTCCTAGCGCAACCTTAGCTGTTGTGACATATATAGCACCAATTCAAACCCTTGTTGATCGATGCATCACATTAAATTTTATAATATGGCCTCTCGTGCACATTTTCAAGTTACTGTGCTGGGTATACTTCTTCTGCTGTTTGAAGGGTTCATGTGTGGAAGCAAAAGAACTACAGGGCTAAAACCATCATCATCTTAACTCATTTAAACCTAGCGTTTCTTTTATGGGACATAGGCAAACAGCATAGCTCCAGATGGGACGTCGCAGAACGCAGCATCCCATCTGGTACTATTCTGTTTGCACAGAGAAATTTCATCGAAAAATGAGATGAAAAATAAAAATCACTCCTAACACCCCTAAAAATGAAAGTGGTCTCACCCAATTTCCTTCGGATCGGGACGTTAACTGGAGGCCCCCTGTGCACGGACAGTCATCCCCTGTGCAGGTTAAAGATCCCTACACAGGTTCTATCCTCATGCATGTAGGCTCATCCTGCAAACACACCGGAGTGTACAATGTACACCTCCCAAGAATAATCAGAAATTGATTGATGGGAGTAACAGGAAAACAAACAAAATTCATAATGATGTGAAAATGCATTCGTCAAATATGGGTTAATTTGGCCATGTATGTTTTGATTAAATATGGTCTCTTTTTTCACATTTTCAGGAAACTTTATTGGGTTGATGCGAGGAACCATGCTGTATTCTCCTGCAGTTTCAAGGGTTCTAATGTGAAAGAACAGAGAGGGTTAAAATCCATCACCAAAGGAGCACCAGCCTATGGTCTTGTTGTTTTTGGAAATACAGCCGTTATAGGCACATGGTTCAGTACCGCCCTGTACTCCGTGCTGATAGGGGCTGAGTCCACGGTGTGGCAGTTGGAGGCGAGGGATTTAGGGACCAGGGAGCTGTACAGTCTGATCAGTCTGAATCCTGCCACACAGCCATCTAGTAAGTGTGTCTTTTGCACTTACCAATATTTTCTCGCAACAAGGGGAGTGACAAGGGTACAGGGGGAATAAGACACCAAACAATGTTTATTTTAACTAGGGATGTCAACGAATGCCGAAATTGGTATTCGAATATTCGCATAGGATATTCGAATATATTCGAATATTCGAATGATATACACATCTATGCCCAATAGACCCATTACGATGACTTACTTGGTGGTACATGTATTAAAAATATGAGGTACATGTATATGCATGGTATCGTATCTGGGCTATACCAATGGCGCCATGTAAGAAAATCAACAATTTTTGCACAGAAAACTAGACAATCTGGAGGTGTTTAATAATGACAAATCTCTGGGGTTCTGTTTGAGAAAGCAACGACACACCATTATTGTCAAGCCAAGATTAAGTTCTGCATGCATGTAGTTGATATCCGCCACCAAGAATGCTTAGGGTCTATTGTTATCTTGTGGCCTACATGTACTTTGTGAAAGGTCTGTTGTGACTGTGTTGTTCCTAATTATTCAGTTTCACATGACACAGCTCAAATTGTAGGACTTTCACACCTTAAAAACATTTATTGAAAGCAAGCAATGCTTTCTTCTCAACATGAATCAACAAAGTGTCACTTGAATCAACAAAGTGTCACTTGAATCAACAAAGTGTCAAACTGTTAATTGAGCAATCTCAATTTGCAAGTGTGTCAAAATGTTGACCATCTTGAATTACTCAACAGACAAGCAGGATTACTGGTCATATTATTTTTTCGACCTTTGGCCTTAAATTTGAGCCCTCCTTTAAACTGATACGTGACAATATTGCAGGTTAGAAAATTATGCGAATATTCGAATCCAGAAATCGCATTCGAATATTCGTATGAAATGCGAATATTCGAACATTCGAATATTCGTTGACATCCCTAATTTTAACTCTTTAGCTCTTTTCAAATTTGAAGAAGAAAGAAGTAACATGTATTATTTATTTTACATCATCCGCTTGGCCAATCAAAGTCAAACTTCATGTGGAGCATCCTGAGGAAGGGGGAACGAAAGTTCATATAAATGGTCCAGGTCACATGACCGCCATGGCTATAAATAGCAAAAACCTTTAAAAATCTTCTTCTCCAGAACCAGTGGGCCGATTTCCACGAAACTTGGTATGTAGCATCGGGGACGTGGGCCCATCATACTTTATATAAATCATGACCCTAGGATGACCTTGACTTATTTTACGGCAAGGTCAACTTAGGTCGCCAATGCATTTCAATGGGAAAAAATGGTAAAATGCTATTTAATGGGTAAAACTTACTGGGAATAGGCAAATGGACAGAAGAGTAATGTTAATGGAAAATTTTAGCCCCTGGGGGGTTGTCTGCCCCTGCCCCGGGGCTATATACATATATATGACCATAATATTCAAACATCTTCTTCCCTGAAACCGCTAGGCCAATCAAAGCCAAATTTCATGTGGAGCATCCTTGGGAAAGGGGAATGAAAGTTTATATAAATGATCAAGGTCACATGACCAAGATGGCCGCCATGGCTATAAATAGCAAAAACGTTTAAAAATCTTCTTCTTCAGAAGCAGAAGGCCTATGATTTTGAAACTTGGTATGAAGCCTCTGGGAATGGAGCTCTACAAAGTTTATATAAATCATGACCCTGGGATGACCTTGACCTATTTTACAGCAAGGTCAACTTAGGTTTCCCATGCATTGGAATGGGAAAAACAGGAAAATGTAATTAAATGGCAGAAAACTTGCTAGAAATGAGCAAATGGACAGAAGATTTATGTTTAATGTTTATATTTTGGGCCCAGGGGGTTGTCTGTCCCTGCCCCGGGGCTATTATACATGTATATGACCATAATATTGAAACATCTTCTTCTCTGAAACCGCTAGGCCAATCAAAGCCAAACTTTTTGTGGAGCATCCTTAGGAAGAGGGAATGAAAGTTTGTATAAATAGTCAAGGTCACATTACCAAGATGGCTGCCATGGCTATAAATAGCAAAAACCTTTGAAAATCTTCTTCTCCAGAACCAAAAGGCTTATGATTTTGAAACTTGGCATGAAGCAGCAGGCAATGGAGTTCTACAAAGTTTGTATAAATCATGACCCTGGGATGACCTTGACCTATTTTACGGCAAGGTCAACTTAGGTCACTTATGCATTCGAATGGGAAAAAATAGTAAAATGGTATTAAATGGGGGAAACTTGCTGGGAGTATGCAAATGGACAGAAAATTTATGTTTATGGAAAAAAAAATTGATCCCAGGAGGTTGTCTGCCCCTGCCCTGGGGCTATATACATGTATATGACCATAATATTCAAACATCTACTTCTCTGAAACCGCTATACCAATAAAAGCCAAACTTTAAGTGGAGCATTGTTAGGAAGAGGGAATGAAAATTTATATAAAAGGTCAAGGTCACATGACCAAGATGGCTGCCATGGCTATAAATAGCAAAAACCTTTAAAAATCTTTTTCTCCAGAACCAGAAGGCCTATGATTTTGAAACTTAGCATGAAGCATCAGGCAATAGAGCTTTATAAAGTTTATATAAATCATGACCCTGGGATGACCTTGACCCATTTTATGGCAAGGTCAACTTAAGTCACATATCCCAGATCTCAGGTGAGCGTTTATAGGACCATTGGTCCTCTGGTCTTGAACATAGATTCTTGACCAAAGTGATCAGACTGCACTAGTATGGCTGATCTGTGCTATACAATTTATGGTGCCATTTAAACATGAAAAAAAAAATAAAATAAAAAATCATAAAGCAAAACAAACAAAAGTAATGATGATTATTTTATAACACGACTTCTATGTTGTGTGCCTTATACTGATTTATCATTATTTATCTTCAGGAGACCATCCCTGCAGTGATGCTAAGACCAGCGGATGTTCCCACCTGTGTCTGCCATCTAGAGGTCAAGAGTTCACCTGTAGTTGCCCCACATATGGAGGGCTGTCATTGGATAGTGATGGAAAAACTTGCCAAAGTGAGTATATTACGAAAACACGCCCATGCAATATACTGAGATTTTTTAAAGTTGTAAAAAATGAAAATTGTCAGTAGAAAAATCAAAATATGTTCTTATTTTTGCTTCAAAACATAGACTGTGGGTGCACGTTAGAACCCTAACAATCTATGTTTTGGAGCAAAAATAAGAAAAATAGGTATACCCCTGTAAACCCCGGTTTTTGCTACATAAAATTGGGGTTTGAGGGGGTATACTTTTCATGGACATGTTTTCCTGATGAAAATACTATAGCCCAATTATTTTTTCGTATCCACACACGGCAATTTATTTATGCAGACTGAAGACTTGGCATATGCAAGACTAATGAATATCATGTCAAAATGGACATTTTCATGGAAATTTATTTTTAGCCATTTTTTTCTCAGGAAAATTCATGACGATAAATTGGTTTACAGTATATATTTCATTATAATTTTTTTTTTTTTTTTTTTTTTTTTTTTTTTTTTTCATTAACGATAGTCTTCAATTGGAGGGAAAATAAAGAATGTTTTGGACATTTCAAAAATCCACAAAGATTATTTAAAAGGCAATGTTTCATGCTATGACAGGCATGTACAAGCTGGGGATCAAACATTCAATCTCCTGATTTCAAAGCAAATATGCAGTATATTAGACCGGACCACAGCAATAATAACACATCATTTAAAAATCATTCCATATACCTTATCCAAGACTTCATGCATATTCTGTTTCAGTTCCAAATCAAATGTTGTTTGTTAGCCTACAACAATATGGAGAAGTTGGATTTCTCTCCCTTGATGCCCCTGCAGACGCTGGCTTCTCATTGGTCAGTAGGTCAACAAAACCAGCCGCTGTCACCTTTGACCCCATCAATCAGGTACATTCTATTATTTATGAACATGCAGTTTAAGGCCAGTTGTGGAAGCTTGTTAGGTAAGCCTGTTCATGAGAAAACCCAACAATTTTGGGGTTCCGAGCAGGTCTGACACAAACCGGCCTGTACAGTCACAGAAGCAGGCTAGAAGCTTGGAATTTTGTATTTAAGAAGAAGAGAAATTGTACTATCCGTGTAGGGAAAACAAAGGCGCTGATCAGCTTTGCAGTTACTGTGAAGCTGATCTGCACCTTTGTTTTCGCATAGGCAAAAATCAGGTTTTCTCACTTGGCTCATTTAAGAACATGCAGTTTAAAGGAATAGGCTCACAAACTATTGTGTGTGCATTTTATGAAAACCTTCATGTAGCTGAACAGTTTGCAACAAATTTCATGAAAATCAACCAAGGTATGAGAAAGTTATAGTGGTTTGAAAATTTTGATGGCCCCCATCCAGAACGAGGCTGTGAAGGTATGACGTCACTCCCTCACAATCATGGAATTATAAATATCTGCCATTCCCATGCAAATTAAAGTATGAAAGTTGTTGAAATACTTTTCGTTCACTTAATGGAATCATACTGACCTGTTTTCGAATGTAAAAAGTAAGCCTACTACTGTAAATAAGCATTTTTCCTTTTTGGTCACGTGACTAGCTAAACAAAATGGCGGCCACCATTGGCGGCCATTGTTGAATCTTAAAACTTTCATATCTTCAAAACCACTTAACCGATTTTAATAAATGTGGTGTCAAAATGTTTGTTTCGCTGATCTCTTTCTTTTGAAATGAAGGATAATGTTTGTAAACCTATTCCTTTAAGGCTAGTTGTGGAAGCTTGTTAGGTAAGATGGATAATGTTCCTTTGGTTTTGAAGCGTACCAAAAATTAATCCCTATGTCTGGCTAATTTCTATCAAGAAGAATTGGTCATGAAAACATTTCCACAACCCTTCTTTGTCTTCCAATAGTTCAAGTTGAAGGGGAGCAGTTGTCAGTTGATGGCAAAAGTAATATGCATTAATTGTGCCGCGATGCGAGAAAACCGATCTTTGGGGTTTTCAACCAGGTCTGCCACAAACCGGCCTGTGCAGCTACAGAAAATGGCTAGAGGCTGGAAATTTTAGATATAATTAGAGGAGGCATTGTACTGTTTGAGTAGCAAAAACAAAGGCGCTGATCAGCTGTGCAGTTACTGCACAGCTTATCTGCGCCTTTGTTTTCGCATAGGGTAGGCAAAAATCCAGTTTTCTCATGATGTGGCTCAATTACGTGATGGAACTTTAAGATTAATTTTGACAAAAAAGGACAAGAAACCCCTAGCTAATTCACGGCCTTTTCCTGAAATTCTGAATACAGTCCTGATAGAAATTCTGGATGATAAGATTGACTTTGTTTAAAAGAGGAGGCATTGGCATTGCATCCTATCTTCCACTAGGTCCACCCCTCATAGATATTGCATGGAAGCAGAAAAAAAGATGATGGAAAAACTAACCCTTTGCAAATATTGTAGGTTGTTTATTGGAGTGACCTGAGTGAGAAGTGTATCTACAGCGTACATCTTGATGGCACACATAGAAGGATGGTCTTAAACAGTAGCCACGGTGTAGGAACTGTACAAGGTAGGATTTTGAGCTCAGACATTACTATAAGTTTAGAAATGTTCCAGGAAACTTAATTTTTTGCAAATATTTACTTTTTGACATACACATAGCAGATAGTGAGTCAGAACTGTTCAGGATACAGATAAATGTATTTTAAACACTGAAATTTAGTTAATTGTTTACGTTTTTTTACTGTATTCATAAAGCAGTGTTCACACTGCCGATCAGATCAACCCGATCAAACCCGATCATGCGGTCGGGGTTTGATCGAGCTTGATCGGCGGGAGTGGTCTGGACGGTCGTCTTTGGTCGGCATCACGCGGGCTCCCTTCCTGACAATTTTTGACTTGTCAAAAACAATCGAGTAGAGATCGTGTCGCAAACCGCTCGGGAAGCGATCAAGAACGAATCGAGAATCAGTCGAGAAGGGGTCGGGTCGGTCGAGTAGCGTTCGTGTAGAGATCTACCTAGATCGGGACTGAAATATTTGCTGACCAGGACACGATCAGCCTTACTCAAGTTCGACCACTACCCGATGCTTACTCGATCAACACGTTTCCTACTTGAGCCGAGGTGCAGATCAAGCCGTTCTGCATACGACCGTACTCGATCGCTCCCAGATCCATACCCGATCCCATTCGATCTCACTCGATCTCTACCCGATCGTACACAATCACTTCTCGAGCATACCCGATCGCTACTCGAGTGAACTCGATCGCTATCCGACTTTGCAAACGCGCAATGGGCTTCAATACATTCCTTCACATTGATCCATCTGTCATTAGTCGCTCGGTACTTACTTGAAGACAGAAGTAGAAACTGATGCCGCGAACAGGTAAAAAGGCGCGTCTTGCCGTTGCTGCTGTCTAAGCAGCTACGGCTTCGCCAGAATCCAACCCCCAGAAAGCTAAAAAGCGGAAACAGCGGTCAGCATCAACGCCAGTTGAGGTCGATGACTCTCCCGATGACAGTCCTGCTAGACCCTCTTTATATCTTCTTCGCTGCACAAATCACAACACTGATGTATGTAGGTCAAGGTTTCAATGTCAAAATAGTTGTGCTGCGATCGAGTAGAGATCGAGAAGCGATCGAGTAGCGATCGAGTAATGGTCAAGTTATTATCGCGGTGTTCGTGAACAGATCGTATAGGGCTCCTTTTGAGATCGGTTTGCTCGAGCAGTGATCGGGTTGTCATTCGGGTTGAAGTCGGGTAGGACTCTTGACTGCTCGTGCGGCTATCGGGTATGATCGAGTAGCGCTCAAGTAAAAGTCATGTTCAGGCCATTAATCGAGCTTGGTCGGGAAATTTTGGCAATCGGGACGATCGAGTTGATCTGATCGGCAGTGTGAACCCAGCTTAACAGATGCAGTAGTTTGAAGGTGTAGGAACAACAGTGAACAGATTGAGAGTTATTTGATCTCGAAAAATGCTGATTTTCTCATACGATCCATATTGTGAATCAGCCTCTTTTGGCTCATGCAAACAGCTCAATATCAGTTATGCATTACCTGAAAGATTGATTTGAACATTACCTTATTGTTAGAATCTTTGTAACATCGTAATTGTATTTCAATTTCACTGAAATCTCTTAGAACTTATTTAAGTATTCTTTGAGGCATAGATGTTTTATTGTTAAATTTGTTTCCATTTTTGCTACAAGATTTGTCTTTGATTTTAGGTATGGTATTTGACTGGGCAAGTGGGAGGCTATACTTCACCAATGTTGGCCACTCTGGTCCCAGTCTGGACGGCACTGTTTACAGTTGGCACAGGGTAGAGTTTTTTGAAGTCAATACCAGGAAACGGAAGACGATATTACATGAACTTGTCAACCCGATTGCACTGGCATTAGATTTGAATGAAAGGTTAGTTGGAGCTTATAAGTAGGTTCTGCAACCGTACATGTGGTAAATTTGAAATAGGCATAATATGGATTTTTCTATCATTTTTCTATGGCCATATTTATTTAATAGCGCCACTTTTTAGTCTATTTGAGTTACCTATTATCAGTATAACATCTCTGTGTAAGGTATACCCACATTATTATAGTAAAACTGGGGTACAGTAATAAACATTTAGCTTTCTTTTTTGTTCCAAAGCATAGAATGTGGATACTCGTTAGAACCACCTCCCTCAGGTGATTCTAATGTGAACCCACAATCAGTGTTTTGAGGAGACAGAAAACATTAAAATTTTACAACAAAAATTTTCATCTTTACAGCAAAAAAAAAAAAAAAATAATTGTTTATTCCATAGGCATGATAGGCTTGTTTCATTACACTTCATAGGCTGTTTCTTATTTTTCCCAGATACCTGTACATATCAGAGGGAGGAAAGCATCCTAAGATAATCCAAACAGAGCTTGATGGAAAACATCCAACAACTATATCGACAAACAGGGTACCAACCGGTATTACTGTTGCTGGGGACCAGCTACATTTTGCCGGGGTGGAAGGGGAAACTGAGAATGATACGACTTTCAAGCTGATGACATATGATACAATTGATGATGAAGTGTATGATACTATTTCAATAGATGAGGTAACTAACATTGAACTTTGTGGTGAAAAACAGAGAATGGTTGGTTGGTTAATGAAGCAGATCCACCCTCGTTTCAGGCACATTTATATCATGAAGATTTGTTTTGTTTGTTTCTGTCCCAGTCAACAGCTATGGTCATGTTGGGACATTGCCTCCATTTTATGGGACTTTTACCCAACTTTAGGATGTCATGACTCTCAAAATGTGCTTCTTATGTATAGCCATGTAAGTAAACAACTAAGGCTTATACATGTATTCATGTAGATTTTGAAAATATTTCTTCAGGCATTCTTCCTCTTTCACTGATTCAAAAAGGGCATTTGTCAGTTAGTGGTTAAAGACATGTGCATAAAGTACTGGTAACCTTGCCCTGGGAGGCTTTCCCAAGAACAGTGGGGCTAGGATAACTGACCATACTGACATAACCTAAGATATTGTGTCTATAATATGTTCTATTTTGTTCTGTCTAGATTCCTGTTGCATTTTCTGCAAGCCAAGACTCAGTGTTTTACATAGACCCATACAAGAACCAACTTGTCTCTTACAATGGCACCGAAAGACATGAGATTCTATCAGAGGGCAAACCTTACAGCCTGGCTTTTAGTGTATCATCTGTGAAATATGGTAAGAAACTATTTATACTCTTCTGAGATGCTTTGTACAGTGTTTTATGTAGACTTGTTCAGTGTTTACGTAGACCCGTTTAGTGTTTTACGTTGACTTATGTATTGCAAATTTGATTCTATGGTTCTTAAGTAACTTTCTGTGCTGGGTTTTTTCCATTTGTATATGGGGAATTTACATAGCCTCCACTATATTGATTTGGCCAAGAGGACTGGGTCGACAGTTTTTAATTGCAAGTTGCATTTGCTCGTATAGATCTTGCCAAGAGTTTCGCAATTACTATTTTAGCATTCCTGAATTATTTCGGCTGACTTCTCTCAATTGTTTGCTGATAAAACATTGAACAATGCCATACAATATGCTTATTTCATTTCTTCTCCAGACGAAACAGAGAATGAGTGTTACAACACTGGTTGTGATGGTGGCTGTGTTTTGTTGCCCTGGGACAAACTCTCCGTGTTTCGGTGTTTGTGCTATGATGGAACAGCGGAGGTCTTACAGCAGGATGAGAAGACTTGCAAAAGTATGCCTCCCCTCCCCCCTAACATACATACAAATTTGCCAAGCCACAAGTACAGTATCCCCTTGTAATGACAGTCATTAAGTTAGAACATGGCCGATTATGTCTTGTTGTTGGTTTAAAAAATCAAATTTAAATTGAAAGTACATATGACATAAGAAATTCCAACAATTTTGGTGCTTTTTAAAATTTATTAGGAAGATGAGCCTTATGTTGGTAACTGTCACATTCTTCTTCAAAATCATGCATAAAGGTTTTTGAAAAAAAATCAGTTTATATTGATGCTCGTGATCTGAGCTTTTCCCATGGTTATTAAGTTTATGTCATGAGATATAAAATAGTAACATGACCTTGAAATTTGACCTTTCAGGACCCAGAAATTTCCTACTGTATGCTGACATGACAACCATTAACATGATCAGCCTTGACCCTGGGACAGAGGCCAAACCAGTGGTGCTACATCATGGAGATATAAATAGTAACTTTGTGGCCTTGACCTATGATGAGGTCAAGGACAGAGTATACTGGAGTGACCATACAAGGTGAGGAAAGGCCAAAATTATTCTAGTGTAATGCTTTTATGATACCAAAGCTTTGAAAACGTGGGACTGAAATGGATACACCCTGTTATTCTGTGGTTATGTAGTTTGGTTATTTGGAATTGGTTTCTGCTGAACATCTTGTCAGAGAATGAATAGACAGATTTTGACCAAATTTTATTCACATTACAATTGACACACTTAAAGTTGGGATCATCAAGCATTATCTTCCATTTGTATTTGTTTGACTCATCAAAGTATTGTTTCTTTTCAGCAGTAATTTGAATGTGTCACCATCCTTTGTTTTCAGTCAAGCAATTTACCTCTCGGACCTTATCGACGTTTCTCCCGTACTGCTCTACAAAGAGGAAGGCTTCGTCGAAGGTCTGGTTATAGATTCCACCAAACAGAGGCTATACTGGACTGTGGTCACTTCCCAGACTGGTTCAGGATTTATTGCCAGACTTAACATTGATAGAGGGCTTGGATCTTATAAAAGGTTGCAAACCAGTCGGAATAACCCAAGGGCCATAACCCTTCATCCAAGCGGAAGGTAAGGATATTACTTTTGCATGACATTTGTTCATTCAAATGAATTCTAAAATTAGATAAACAGATATCTTATCTCATATGAAGAAAACTAATAAAGTCAGAGCAATTTAAGCATAGAGTATTAACAGAGGGATCAGGAATCGATTCATTTAAATTTAAAATTACATCATAGACACCAGGCAGGAAAGAAAATATGCCACAAAACATTTTCCAGACAACGCCAAACTTGAAGAGCAAGATAACTAGCTCTTTCTCAACAAGGTTACCATCTGGTTAGTCACAACCAAAACAAAGGCAACAGTTCATTTTAACATTATTAAATCTTACCACTTCACATAGACTTAAAAGGTAATGGCATCAATGTACAAACTTTGCTAGATTAATGTACTACGTCTATACTGCTTTGTACATAAAAGGTTGTGGCTCTGTCCCAACAGGACGGAAAAAAATGTTGATTGGGACAGAAGCAATAATACAAACAAAACAATTAACTTTCAGATGGATATACTGGACTGAACACAAATCGGGAGCCACTGGAGTCGAAGTTTTCTCGTGTAAAAATAACGGTCAGCGCTACCGGAAGTTACTCTCAGTTGACCTGCACTGGCCTAACTCACTGGTTGTCAACGAAGACAAACTATACATAGGTGATGGCAGAGGGAAGATTATAGCCACAGATATTGAAGGTTGGTTCAAATTTAACCCTTTTCTGACTACTGGTATTAGACTTAACCATTCTAATTTCTTGTATCAGCGTACTTTGTATTATAGTGAGGTGAGGCGCATTATAATGAAGTCGGGCTGTACTAATACAAAGAAAACATATCGTCAGCTGAGTGAGCAACTATTTTCCAAAAGATTGCCACTCATTCACCTAAACTTAACTAAATATATGAATATGTGCTTAAAAGGTATCAACATCAAAACACCAAAACCATAAAACAAATAGAACCACTACGAATGTACTGCCTTTGAATGATCAGTAATATCAAATTACTGTAGCGAGCTTAAATGGGTTTCACAGGATCCCAACCTCACCCTCAGCTTCTGCAGTGGATTTAAACTAAGCAATTTTGTAATTTTGCTTTGTTAAATTCCAGGTGACAATCTACAAGTGATATCAGATGACACTAGCACCATAAGTCATGTGTTTGGACTGGCAGTGTTGGATAATACCCTCCTCTACTCAGACTGGGACACCAACACTATAACAATGATGGACATGGGTAGTGACTTTAGAACCAGTCTGGTTTCGAACCTGACCCGACCAACAGCTATTGTGTTGTATCAGCCTGATAAGTTAGATGGTAAGTACTGTGAGTTGAGCCTCTGCATGATAAAACCAACAATTTGGGTTCCGACCAGGTCCGACACAAACCGGGCTGTACAGTCACAGAAGATGGTTAGAGGTTGGAAATTTTGGATTTAGAAAGTAGAGGAATTGTACTGTCCGTGTAGCGGAAACAAAGGCGCTGATCAGCTTCGCAGTTACTGTGAAGCTGATCTGTGCCTTTGTTTTCGCATATGCAGATTGTTGGTTTTCTGACGCGGTGGCCCAGTTGGGAAATGTTTGCGAGACCTTATTTTTGCTAATATTCTTGAATTTGATGTTTTGCAGATACAAAGTCCTCGCTACTAAAGATTTACTGGTGTAAAAGCATACGTGACTGCATGTGTACTCGTTTGTGAAGTCAAAAAGTCACTAATAATTGCAAAAAAGAAAATTCACGATCTTGAAGTCCATTGAAAACTAGTATGTTTTTATTTCCATGTTCTAGGCTTTATTGCCATTGAAGTGTGATTTAAGAAAGAAGATTAAGGTTTCCTTTCTAAAATTTCTCTTTTCTAACAATTTACAAGCCTTATGATCATTGAATATAAGATGCTAGAGTAAAAAAGTAAAAATAACAAAAATAGTGTTTCAATTCCTTTGCTTTGACTTTGAATCTGTCAGCTCTTTGATGCTGAACAGTTTTCTTTTGCACTGCAGACTATGACCGTTTCTATGCTTTTTGAGCAACAAAACTGCTGTCAAAGTGTTTGCCAAGTTTAACATTTTAGTATCCAATGTGTTTACACCAGGAAAACATGTCTGCGAAATGTTTACACCCATAAACCCCACTTTTATATTGTAAAATTGGGGGCAAGAGTTATGCAATTTTCGTACATGTACTTTTGCTTCAAAACATAAATTGTGGGTACTCGTTAGAACGCCCTTTACCAGGGGGTACCCACAATCTATGTTTTGGGCAAAAAAATAAGCAAAATCCACAGAAAATCTCAAATTTTACCGATGTTAAAAAAAATCTTTAAATTGCATGGGCATGTTTTCGTAATGTTCTCTTTTTTTCAGGTCACATCTGCTTTACAGAGGAGAACCCCTGCAGTGATAATTGTAGACCCCTGCTACGGGGTTTACACAAGTGCATGTGTGAAGGGGAGAGACACCTTGCTGAGGATGGGGCTACTTGTTTTGAAGGTAATGATTGGCATCAATCAAAACTTTTAAGTGCAGTTTTATGACAGTATGTATTAGGCTAAGTTTTGATAATTTTAAGCTAATTTGGATGAAATCAGTATGAATTTAGTAATAGTTTCCTATCTGAGAAATTGAAAATTTCATGTTCAATTAGAATTTTGTTTTACCTCAGAAACCCCAAAGTCAGCTTATGCATGTAGTTATTCTACAGCTGATCAGTGCATTTGTTTCCACTCCATTGATAGAAGAATACCTCTTCTTTCTGAATCTGAAATTTCAAGCCTTTAGCTATTATCTGTGGCTGTATAATCAGGTCTGTGTTGGACCTGGTAAGGAACCTAAATTGTTTTCACACATGCGAAGGCTCATATTACTTCAGATGTGTCTACAACAACATCTACAACAACCCTTTATTCAACAACGACTGAAACATTAGAAAATACTGCAGAAACAACTGAGCCAGTGTTTCCATACGAAGAAATGGGAAATGAAACAGTCTTAGAGCTACCAGATAATGATGCTATTATGACTGAAATGCCGATGGCCACTGAGAGCCATGATGTAGTTACAGAATTTATTGTTGAAAAGGATAATGTTAATAAAGAAATTAGTATACAGGAAAAAGAATATGAAGTGAGGCAAGAAGAGAATGATAGAGAAATAAAAGAAATAATGGATGAAAATGGACAAAAAGTTGAAGATAAAGATGATGATACTAATAAGGATAGAACAGTGGATCTGGATAATGTAACAGAAGGTGAAATTGGTACTGCTAGTGTAGTGTCAGAGGTTAAAGAGATTGTAACATCAAGTGAAGTATTTGGAATGGACAAAGAAGTGAAAATTGGAGCAGCTCTTGATGAGCTGGATAAGGGGATTATTGAACAGGACAACAAAAATAATGACACAACCCCTAAAGAGAAAGATGAAGATGTCAGGCTGACTCCCAAATATGATAAGAAAACTATTGAGATGACCCCAATATCAGTTTATAAATATGATAACAAAAATATTGAGACAACCCCTGAGCCAGGTTATAGCGATGATTGGTTGTGGAAAGCTGTAGATGAGCCTGAATCTGAATCTGTTGTTGACCTTGGGGTGAAGTTAGAACCAATAGGTATAAATAGATCTTTTTTTCTTGTCCGATGTTCAAATTTCATATGTAACTGGCCGTTGTGCAACATTTGAACCGTTCAATTATTTTCTTATCTTGACTTGAGATGCTGAAGTAAAATAGATTTTATGTGGGGCAAAGTCGATCGATGTATTATAAACCAATTAAAACATTATTTATTGTAAATAAACCCATACATGTGTGTTTTGCTACCAACCTGTTTGTCCACACTATATGTATGTATTTTAGATGATACAATGTTTAATAGGCCAAGAGTTTGAAATTTTTTGTCAAAGTTAAGAAAAAAATCTACAAATATGATATATAATTTTTATTCTAGGTCTGCCATATTTTGAGACCTGCCCCTCAGAGGAAACAATCATCCTCTCCCTTCCCTCCTCTTCAAGTCATGTGACCTATCCCATGATTCCACGAGCCTACGACAGCTCAGGTTCTCCGCTCACAGTGAGTTCCAGTCACCAGTTGGAAGTTGAGGGGATCTGGCTGGGCTGGGAAGGAGAAGGGGAGGAGTGTTATCATAAAGTGATATTATGGGCAGTAGATGGACAAGGGCAGGAGGTGGCGTGTGAGATCAAAGTGGTGCTGCAAGGTAAACATTGTATACAGAGATTTTTCAGCTGTAACAATTGAACATTTCATTGGAAAAATTTGAAATTTTTAATAAGTTTTGCTCAAAAATTAATTATGGGTACAAGTTAGAACCTCCTCTCCGAGGGGCTTCAAATGAGTACCCACCACAGTCTGTGTTTTGAAGCGACAATTAGAAATATGGATTTACCCCTGTGCAACCCAGTTTTACTATGTAAAGTGGGGTTTAAGGGGGTTTACAGTTTATAAACATGTTATCCTGATGAAACAGCAATTGATACAATTTTAAAATCCCAATACAGACACCAGATGTGAAAAAAAAAGTTAAAAACATCACAAACTAGAAAAAGTGCCTTGAGAGGCACGTATACCCCCGGCTGGTGGTCACCCAGTCCTCCTCCTCCCTCCCACAACCACCCAGCACATGTACACCCCTGACATTGAATCACAAATCCCGAACGAAAGACAGTACCCTTATCAAATACTTTATAGAAGTGTGCATTCTAAAGCACTTTGACCACAGACATGAGGGAGTGTAGTTTTTAGATTGACATACATGTATCTTCTTTAGAGCAGTACACAGAGCTGACTTGTGTACTCCATCTAGGACTTAATCACGGACATTGAGGGTCAGGTCCTCAGTCCTAGATGGAAAATGAAAATAGAATGTCAGTCTAAATTAAAAAAAAAAAATAGTAATAATAAAAGTATTGATGTCCTAGATCTTGAACTCAAGCGCCCCCTCCCACCGCCCCCCCCCCCCTCCGACATGGACCCAACCCTATACCCTATAGGGTACCTATAGTCCAAATATGAATGGCTTCTGATGATTGGCTCATGAGATATACCCCACTAGAGAAACTTTAACCAAAACTTTGACACAAATTAAAGGTGACCTAGATTTTGAACTCTAGCCCCACCCCCGGGCATGGACCCTGGGGTCCAAACTCATAGAAACAAAGCTAACCCTATAGGGTACCTATAGTCCAAATATGAATGGTTTCTGATATATAGTTCATGAGATATACACCAATAGAGAAACTTTAACCAAAACTTTGACACAAATTAAAGGTGACCTAGATTTTGAACTCTAGCCCCACCCCCGGGCATGGACCCTGGGGTCCAAACTCATAGAAACAAAGCCAACCCTATAGGGTACCTATAGTCCAAATATGAATGGTTTCTGATATTTAGTTCATGAGATATACACCAGCAGAGAAACTTTAACCAAAACTTTGACGCAAATTAAAGGTGACCTAGATTTTGAACTCTAGCCCCAGCCCCGGGCATGGACCCTGGGGTCCAAACTCATAGAAACAAAGCCAACCCTATAGGGTACCTATAGTCCAAATATGAATGGTTTCTGATATATAGTTCATGAGATATACACCAGCAGAGAAACTTTAACCAAAACTTTGACATTTTAACTGAACTAACGAACCAACGAACCAACGAACTAACGAACTAACGAACATACGAACGGACGAACGGAAAAGCGAAAACTATATACCCGTCGGCATAAATGCCGGGGGTATAAAAATGGTGCAGCTTGCTTGAAAAGCAAGATGGCTAGCTCTTACTCAACAAAGGTAGTCATCCAGCTAACATCATCAAATACAAAGATGACAAGTACAACAGAGAGTAGACGGAATAATCAGAAAACATGAAGATAAAGTTCTTTGTTTTGTTTATGGTATAACATCCAAGTCGACATTTTTTTCAGTCATAATTGAGCCTTTGCATGAGAAAACCAACGATTTGCATATGCGAAAACAAAGACACAGATCAGATCAGCTGTGCAGTAACTGCACACCAATAGAGAAACTTTAACCAAAACTTTGACACAAATTAAAGGTGACCTAGATTTTGAACTCTAGCCCCACCCCCGGGCATGGACCCTGGGGTCCAAACTCATAGAAACAAAGCCAACCCTATAGGGTACCTATAGTCCAAATATGAATGGTTTCTGATATTTAGTTCATGAGATATACACCAGCAGAGAAACTTTAACCAAAACTTTGACGCAAATTAAAGGTGACCTAGATTTTGAACTCTAGCCCCACCCCCGGGCATGGACCCTGGGGTCCAAACTCATAGAAACAAAGCCAACCCTATAGGGTACCTATAGTCCAAATATGAATGGTTTCTGATATATAGTTCATGAGATATACACCAGCAGAGAAACTTTAACCAAAACTTTGACATTTTAACTGAACTAACGAACCAACGAACCAACGAACTAACGAACTAACGAACATACGAACGGACGAACGGAAAAGCGAAAACTATATACCCGTCGGCATAAATGCCGGGGGTATAAAAATGGTGCAGCTTGCTTGAAAAGCAAGATGGCTAGCTCTTACTCAACAAAGGTAGTCATCCAGCTAACATCATCAAATACAAAGATGACAAGTACAACAGAGAGTAGACGGAATAATCAGAAAACATGAAGATAAAGTTCTTTGTTTTGTTTATGGTATAACATCCAAGTCGACATTTTTTTCAGTCATAATTGAGCCTTTGCATGAGAAAACCAACGATTTGCATATGCGAAAACAAAGACACAGATCAGATCAGCTGTGCAGTAACTGCACACCAATAGAGAAACTTTAACCAAAACTTTGACACAAATTAAAGGTGACCTAGATTTTGAACTCTAGCCCCACCCCCGGGCATGGACCCTGGGGTCCAAACTCATAGAAACAAAGCCAACCCTATAGGGTACCTATAGTCCAAATATGAATGGTTTCTGATATTTAGTTCATGAGATATACACCAGCAGAGAAACTTTAACCAAAACTTTGACGCAAATTAAAGGTGACCTAGATTTTGAACTCTAGCCCCACCCCCGGGCATGGACCCTGGGGTCCAAACTCATAGAAACAAAGCCAACCCTATAGGGTACCTATAGTCCAAATATGAATGGTTTCTGATATATAGTTCATGAGATATACACCAGCAGAGAAACTTTAACCAAAACTTTGACTGAACTCAGTTAAAATGTAACTGCACAGCTGATCAGCGCCTTTGTTTTCGCCACAGGGATAGTACGATCCCTCTTCTACTTATATCCAAAGTTTCAAGCTTCTAGCTTTATGCTGTGACTGTACATACTGGTTCGTGCTGAACCAGGTCGGAAACCTAAATTGTTGGTTTTCTCAAGCACAAGCTCAATTATAAGCCATTGCTTTCTGGGAAATTACATACTGTCCATCTTTTCTGTTGACAAAGACACAAAGAAACAAAAAATAAATTCAAACATAAATATCTTAAAAACCAGCAGGCCAGTTGCACTCAATCGTCACCTTGTGATCTCATTTAAGCCAGGCATAGGCAAACAGTATAGCCCCTCCTGTGACACCATAGAACACTATGTCCCATCTAGGGCTATTCATTTTGCTAAGAGGATTTTCATTGAAAATCAGTTAAAATTCAAAATCAAAATCAAAATGATAATCATGGGTAAATCTTTTTGTCACAAATGGCTACAAATGGATTAATATTTTTGCAGACGTCGATCCACCTGTGTTCACCTTCTGTCCAGATAAGGTCAAGGTCAGCACTGTCAGAGAAATGGAGACAGTTCATTGGTCAGTTCCTGTTGCCAGTGACAATGTGGGTGTGGCCATCTTGAATGGTTCTCATGTATCTGGTTCCAGTTTCCCACTAGGTTTGAGTGTGGTAAACTATACAGCTACTGACTGGGCTGGAAACCAAGCCATATGTTCATTTCCTGTTGTAGTGTCAGAAGGTAATTATTTTTCAGAAAGAACCCATTGTTGGGAAATTAGGGTTCCTGATTAGAGCTTACACAAACCAACCTGCTTTTAAAATGCAGTCATACATGTGATATTTCCCGATATCGGCGTATTCCCCCGATATCAAGAGCCCTTATATGCCCCT
This sequence comes from Rugalucina vietnamica, assembly GCA_964017185.1. Lineage (NCBI taxonomy): Eukaryota > Metazoa > Mollusca > Bivalvia > Lucinida > Lucinidae > Rugalucina > Rugalucina vietnamica. The sequence continues at coordinate 50,419,976 of OZ024877.1, forward strand.
TACCCGACGGTCCCCCGATATGGCCTGTCTCCCGATATGACAAAAAGTCCATTTATGTACTTTATTTTACACTTTTTTTATCCAAGTGTCCATTTTTTATGTAAAGTGTAGTATAAATACGGTACCCACTACAGCAGTGTGTATTCAATATTGACTCGATAATTTGTGTCACTGATACCTGGCTATTTATAGAGCTGTTAATCAGCCTGTGTTGGCGTGTCAAATAATTGATGTTTTTTTACAACAAGGATTATTTAAAATTAACTGATTAATCAAGCCTGGTGTCAGCTGTTTGTTTGATCACAAAATAAACAATGTGCCTTCAAGTGACAAGCGCTGTAAAAATAGATACAATTAGAAAGATTTCAATCAATTATGGAATGACCAAAATCTACGAAGCGTATCGCAGAGAGTCAAAAGAAAATCCCATTGTAATGCTGACAGTGGATTTAAGCACTTCATATTCAAAATATTTTGGATGTAGTTGTTGCTTTGTTAAAATAAGATGGTAAGAATTTACAACCTATCTAATGTTATCGTTTTTTTTTTCTACTTCAAAAACATCCCCCAAAACCACTGAGCTCTTGAATGTTAATTGGTGATGACCACGAGAAAAGAAACCTCCCGATATGACAGCCAAATTTACGATATCAAACTGAAAATCCCCCGACCGTAGAGAAGGAAAATATCACATGTATGAATGCAGTAGTTTGAAGCAATCACATTCACAAGAAATACATTTTAGGAAAAGGGCAAAAAAAGCACTTTTAAAGGTATACTACAAGTCTGAATTTTGCAGAGGTAATTGAAGAGATGTGTGTGTGTGTGTGGGGGGGGGGAGGGGGGGGGGGAATACAAAATCCAAGTTTTCGGCACAGAAAAGTGCTTCAATAACATATTCATATTATTCTTTTATAACCAATATAGTACAGGGGTGGATGCAGGATTTCTGGAAGGGGGGTTCAAACTCATCAAGATGTGGGTTTGTTTTCAACATTTTACCTGATTTGTCATAAAAATTCCCTATAAAATTGAAATAAATTGGTCCCAGAGGGGTGTTCAAGCGAACCACCGGAACCCCCTCTAAATCCGCCACTGTAGTAACAGATTTTAGAAATGAAGCACCATGTGAACTGAGTCTGCACTGTTTGCATAGATACAGTATGTGTAAACCATTAACCTGAACTTATTTGTTTTCAATCATACATACTTCTTGCCTTTCAGAAATTCAGTGTCAGCTCCCTGACATCCAACATGGCGGCATAGTCTGTAACCATGGTGATGATAATGGGGGCGAGTGTAGTGTAGTCTGTGACCCAGACTACGTAGTCAACCCAATCAGGATCTTTAGAAGAGCTTTCAACTGCAAGCATCCAGACGAATTGGAGGCAATGGCCACTGCCATGAAGACGCAGTCACCTTGTTTATGTAAGTTTCTTGGGTTGTCAATGATAATGATTAAAAACCTGGATTCACCAGTGTTCAAATAGGTCCAGGGTATGAACCCTGTCGGAGTGCAGTGTTATGTTCATGGGTAAGACGGATTAACTCCCCATAGATCTGGTTGATAGACAGGAAGGGGTGCTTCTGAATGGACATGACTGAAAAATTGTTAATTGGATAAAATGAAACAAAAAAGCAAAGGGGATTCTTCTGATTATTATACTAGATCTTTGTACCATCAAACATATGTTGAAATGTACATGAAATGAAATGGTAGCTTCTTTGGAAGCAGTTATACATTCAAAAGATGCTTTATCTTATGTTACCTATGTCTGCTCTAAGGAAAGTCTTTTGGGTTTCAGACCAGGTCTGACACAAATCGGCCTATACAGCCTCAGAACAAGGCAAGAAGATTGAAATTTCTGATTAAAGTTGGAGAGTGATTATCCATGCAGCAAAAACAAAGACGCTGATCAGCTGTGCAGTTACTGCACAGCTGATCTGCATCTTTGTTTTTGCACAAGCAAAATCCAGTTTTCTCATTTCAGTGAGAAGATACCCATCCATCATTCAGAAAGAATTCCATCTCCAGTTTACGGGACCTGTCTTAAGACATAAACCGGAAGTTTTGGCCTATGTATCGACCTCGGTCTCCGACTATCTTGTTGAGAAGAAGTTGTGTGATGGAAAAGCATGTACAATAGGAAATATGACGGTGTATTGCGGGTTTGGGGAGGAGTGTATTGAAGAGGAAAAGCAGGAAAAATTCTACACCGTGTTTAATATTACCATGACAAACAGGTAAATACCATAAAATCTCTACTAAACATGCATGCTCTAATGAAAGCCCATCCCCCATAATTGGACCAGATAAATGGTGATTTTTAAAACAATTCATGAACATTAGCAGCCTCTAATTAATGCCCACTGGAAAAAAAAAATGAAGGAAAATTAACTAACAATAAGCAGGTCTTTAGGTTTAACCCAGAAAGTAGAAGACCTTTGCACTGCTATTGCTTTACTAGTACATGTATTTGTCAGAAAACAGGATGACCACTTATGGAAATATACAAAATGTTTTCAGGCTTTCAAACATAATTTGAAAATCCTATGGTCTCTAATAAACTTACGTCCATCACCCTCCATACTACAGTTTGCCTCATAAAATGTAAACCCATTAATTTTGCCTAAAAAATGTAAACCCATGAATTTGCCTCAAAAACATGTAAACTGAATTGTGTGAGGTGGAAACGCTGATCTCGATATGTCATTTGCTCCTATCTTCTTTGTAAACTTTTGTGAAATGACTGAAAAGTTGAAGATTATTTGACAGGAAGGAACATTGCCTTGAGGACGTCACTAGTTTTGTTTTGTTTACATTAATTTTTTACACAGTTCCACAACCAATGGTCCCGACATGCTCACGGTCCTAGAGAAGATTCACCAAGAACTGGTATACCTATCCTCGGCTCTTGGCCTCCAAATAGAAGAGCATCGCTACGAAGCTGTGGCTAGCGCAGTTACAGCGAGACAACATACATGGTCATGTAGCAAAGGACAGATCTATGAAAAGTCATATTGCAGTAAGTTTTTCAATCTACAGGTTAACTCATTAAAACTCTTTGTTTGGGCCCCATAAAAACAGACCATGTTATAAGTGAAAGGAATGCTATAGTGAATTTCTGTAAGAATGAAATACATGTAATCATTTTGGGAGCCAAGATATGGTCTGGATATTGAAATGACGTCAAACTGTACCTGTTTAAATGTCAAATGTGTTTATCACAGTATTCTAGTAAATTAGCCGCCGCATAAGAAAACCAACAACATGCATAGGCGAAAACAAAGGCACAGATCAGCTGTGCCGTAAATGCACAGCTGATCAGCACCTTTGTTTTGGCTATTCGGATAGTACAATACCTCTTCTACTTATATCCAAAATTTCAAGCTTCTGGCCTGCTTCTGTAATTGTACAGGCCTTTTTGTGTCAGACCTGGTCGGAACCCAAATTGTTGATTTTCTCATCCGTGGGATCAAATAAGTTTAGATAATGAATGTCCAGCAAGCATAAAGATCTGTCTCAGAGCTGATCTGGTCCCGAGGTTATAAAACTTTTTTCATGCTCAACTCAGCTGAGACCAAAATTTATCTTGCTCATAAATGTTAAAATGCCAACAATTGTTGGCATTTTAACATTTATGAGCAGGATAAATTACTAGTTTTTGAGTTTTTAACTTGAATTTTCCACCATTTTTTACTATTGTAGTATTAATGAGCAGTTGAAATTTCATGCTCAGCTGAGCTGAGCTTGAAAAAAGTTTTATAACATCTGAGTGGGACATTAAACACAAACTCAAACACTAGTCCACTTTAAAATTGAGCCGCTTCATAAGAAAACCAACAATATGGTTTTTGAACAGGTCCTACACAAATCGAGCTTTTCTAGCACAGAAGATGGCTAGAGGCTGGACAGTATGGATTTAGGAACAAGAGGAATTGTATTATCCGTGAAGCGAAAACAAAGGCACTGATCAGCTTCGCAGTTACTGCGAAGCTGATCTGCACCTTTGTTTTCGCATATGCAAAATGTTGGTTTTCTCATGACGCAGCTCAATTTGATTTTAGAATCTTTTCCTTGGTTTTTCAGTTGCATGTCCCATTGTTACTTACCGTATTACGTCCATAGATGTTTGTCAGTTCTCTAACAACGGAAGTTACCAGGATCGAGGTCCATCTCCATATGACCTTTGCTGTTAAGTGGAACAAAAAAATATGTTTTAGAATTTTTAGAATATTTTCCCTGAATTATGTTTCGGTTGCATGTCCCATTGTTACCTATCATATTACGTCCATAGATGTTTGTCAGTTCTCTAACAACGGAAGTTACCAGGATTGAGGTCCATCTCCATATGACCTTTGCTGTTAAGTGGAACATAAAAATATGTTTTAGAATTTTTAGAATATTTTCCCTGAATTATGTTTCGGTTGCATGTCCCATTGTTACCTATCATATTACGTCCATAGATGTTTGTCAGTTCTCTAACAACGGAAGTTACCAGGATTGAGGTCCATCTCCATAGGACCTTTGCTGTTAAGTGGAACATAAAAATATGTTTTAGAATTTTTAGAATATTTTCCCTGAATTATGTTTCGGTTGCATGTCCCATTGTTACCTATCATATTACGTCCATAGATGTTTGTCAGTTCTCTAACAACGGAAGTTACCAGGATTGAGGTCCATCTCCATATGACCTTTGCTGTTAAGTGGAACATAAAAATATGTTTTAGAATTTAGAATATTTTCCTTGATTTTTCAGTTGCATGTCCCGTTGGTACATATCACAACATGTCTATAGATGTTTGTCAGTTCTGTAACAAGGGAAGCTACCAGGACAAAGAGGGACAACTCTACTGTCGTATGTGTAGCCCGGGACAAACGTCGGCAGACGGAGCTACTCACGAGACACAGTGTAAGTTTTCACTTATTGCAATAATGAAATTGCAAATGTAACATGATGTAACAGTGTCGGTTCTGTAACAAGGGGAGCTACCAGGAGGGACAACTCTACTGTCGCATGTGTAGCCCGGGACAAACGTCGGCAGACGGAGCTACTCACGAGACACAGTGTAAGTTTTCACTTATTGCAATAATGAAATTGCAAATGTAACATGATGTAACAGTGTCGGTTCTGTAACAAGGGGAGCTACCAGGAGGGACAACTCTACTGTCGCATGTGTAGCCCGGGACAAACGTCGGCAGACGGAGCTACTCACGAGACACAGTGTAAGTTTTCACTTATTGCAATGATGATATTGCAAATGTAGCATAATGTAACAGTGTTGGTTTTGTAACAAGGGAAGTTATCAGGGCAAAGAGGGACAACTCTACTGTCGTATGTGTAGTCCAGGGCAAATGTCGGCAGATGGAGCTACTCAAGAGACACAGTGTAAGGTGTGTCACTATTGGTAGGGAGTGAGTTTCGAGTAAGAAAAGCGAGTTTCTGGCAAGAAAAGTGAGTTTCGAGTTAAAAAAGTGAGTTTCGAGTTAAAAAAGTGAGTTTCGAGTTAGAAAAGTGAGTTTCGAGTTAAAAAAGTGAGTTTCGAGTTAAAAAAGTGAGTTTCGAGTTAGAAAAGTGAGTTTCGAGTTAAAAAAATCGAGTTTCGAATTAAAAAAGTGAGTTTCGAGTTAAAATAGCGAGTTTCGAGTTAGAAAAGTGAGTTTCGAGTTAGAAAAATGAGTTTCGAGTTAGAAAAGTGAGTTTCGAGTTAAAAAAGTGAGTTTCGAGTTAAAAGAGAGAGTTTCTAGTTAATATATAAAAAAATGAGTTTCGTGTTTAAAAGCGAGTTTAGAGTTAACAAAGCGAGTAGCAGGAACGTCACACGTACGTGGTATATACTTCGAACAAAATACGCTTCAGACCTCGGCTTTTCGAAATTCTCACAGATACGCGAGCGATGCGCCGCTGATACATGAATGTATGACAGAGCTGAGCCGCTGATACGTGAATGTATGACAGAGCTGCTATTATTATTATTAATATTGTTTCTTTTTAGTAAGAATTTAGCCACATCTTCTTTGACTTGACTAATTGTTAAATTGAAATAGTCAAATGGTCACCATTTTATAGGTCCATTTTCATAAATAACAGAATTCTTTAGAATATTAAACATAAACCTTCTGATACGGAAACTGAGGCCCTAAGAAGAAAGTAAGATCTGGTTTTATTGCAGCCTCGATCTGACCCCAGACATGCAGGATGTCTCCCATACAGTGACGAAGTTCTTGATCACATTCTCAAATTATTTTTTATCAAAAGTCAGCTTATTTTTGTTTTTGTGCACGAAAACAGCTTTTACATGGTGGAATCAGATATTATCGTGAAAGAAATTATTATTAAGTGTTGGAAGCTAGTTTTGACAGCTCTTGCAGGTTTAGTAACTGTTGAAAGTTTTAATTATTGTTATTCTCCAAATTTGTTTCATATTATGTGTCCCTATATGAGTGATTAATTGGTTACAATGTTTCTGTGATGCTGAGTCTCCAAGTAGTCATTTTTGATCGTATCAAATAGAAACAGACAACTGCCAATTTAGACATTTCTGATTTACTGTGTTCCAAGATTTTGAATACAGGACTGCAATTGACTTTTGTTTATTTTTGGGCGTTTCCCTAAAGGAATACAACAAAGAGCCAGATATATATGTATACATTTTTGCCTTATATATTACGGCTCTTCTGGTCCTGGCTATCGGTGTACCGTGTTTAAACATAAACAATGATTTTTCAAGATGGGTAGTATGTATGCAAGTTTGTGGGACATACCATGGTGTTGTTTTTTTATTTTAGGTCATTTTGGTCATTTACAAGTCTGCTGCGATTGGGGTTACTTAAATCTTAGGCAAACGATTATAAATTTGCAACGTATATCAAATACTTTATATGAAGCCACGCCAGGTCACGTGTTGTAAAACATACCAAATTGCAGCTGTAAGACAGAAAATGAAAAGGGTGGGATACATTTAATTGAAAATCATTTGGCTTCACAACCCTCGGACTATCGGGCCCTCGGATTAACGGGCCCTAGGACTATTGGGCCCTCGGACTATCGGAATAAAAAAACAAAAACTTTAACACAAAATCCTCGGACTATCGGAATAAAAAAAACAAAAACTTTAACACAAAATTTCTAAGTCCATGACCTTGACCTCAAGGTCACCCAGGGTTGGTCATGACGGTACTGCATAAAACTTCGGACCAATTCTACCAACATGCAAAGTATCTACTTTATCCATCAACAGGACCAAGAGATATATAGACTTATAAAAACTTTAACCAAAAACTTAAACACAAAATTTCTAAGTCCATACCCACGGATGACCTTATCCCCAAAAAACAGGCTGTGTAGGAATCAGCACTCCTTGGCATTTCATATACCCTCAGCAAGAACAAATGCCTATTTGCATAGCTTTTTCCTCCAGACTCATCGGGAAAACATGTCCATACAATATATACCCCCTTACACCCCACTTTTATATAGCAAAACTGGGGTATGCAGGGGTATACCTATTTTTCTTAAGTTTTTGATCCAAAACATAGATTGTGGGTACTTGTTAGAACCGCCTCGGCGAGGCTGTTTTAACGTGTACCCACAATCAATGTTTTGAGCAAAAATACTAAAAATATCAAGTTTTCCAATGAAACTTTCAATTTTTGCTGCTGAAAAATATCATATTGCATGGGCAAGTTTACGTAATGTATTAAAGATTGAAATGAACTCCCTGATTCTCTGATCTCCTCTGCTGAAATTTCGGATGATTGTGTGCCTAAATTTACTTCTCTTGTGAGAGCTCGGGACTAATCCCCTCCGGTCAAACCCCATCCTCCTGGTGTGGTATTGTCAGGTTGACGTTTCGCCAATAAACTATTCTAATTCTGATGTCGTGACAAATGTCAGATTGGTTCCGTTAACTAAAAAAGTTAAAACGGATTTCAGTCGGTCACGAGGAGGCGACAACAAACAATGCAAGGATTATACCAACCAGAGGACCAATGGTCCTGTAAATGCTCACCTGAGATCTGGGATATATACCAATAAACTTGGCAGACAACCACCGTGGGGTAATTTTTTTACATAAACATAAATCTTCTGTCCATTTGCTCACTTCAAGCAAGTTTCCTGCCATTAAATGACATTTTCCCAGTTTTACCCATTCAAATGCGTAGGCATCCTAAGTTGACCTTGCCGTGAAAGGTCAAGGTCACCACAGGGTCATAATTTATAAAAAAAAATTGTAGAGCTCCATTCACTGATGCTTCAAGGCAAGTTTCAAAATCATAGGCCTTAGAAGATTTTTAAAGGAATTTGCTATTTATAGCCATGATGGGTCATCTTGGTCATACGACCTTGACCATTCATACAAACTTTCATTCCTCCTTCCTAACGATGCTTCAAATAAAGTTTGGCTTTGATTGGCCAAGCGGTTTTAGAGAAGATGTTTGAAATTGTAGACGACGGACGGACGCCGGAGCATGGGTGTACTGTAACTTCGGCTCAGGTGAGCTACAATCGATTTCACAAAGGCACGGCGAAAGCGGTGATGCAAACATGAGAAAACTAGACCTGTCAATGAAATATTTTAGGTCACGAGATCAAATTGTACTAATGCGGAAGTCAAAAATACACATCAAACGAATTCTTTCTGATTGAAGTTTGTTCTTAGTGCAGTAAATGGTCATGTCCAGAGAAAAGGAAATTAAATATCAATGAATTTATCAATGTTTTTTCTTGATTTACATCATTATCATAAACTTAGAGGCAATCAATTAGCGTAAGGCGACCAGTGATCAGTTATAGGGTAGATTTATTATAGAACATTGTGACTGAATGAGATAAACTGTCCAGTCAAAAACGATTATTGGAAAATCAACGTCTTTTCGCATGACACAGCTCTGTACTAATGACCTTTCCTTTTTAAAAGTGTATCATTTTCGGAAAACACGCTCACTGACCTTGGTTCAAAATATTTGGATTGACGCAATATGAATCGTCGTGGTGCACAGAAATTGATTGTAAAAAGCGCGTTTTTTAACATTGCGTCAGCACACCAATGACACACATAAAAATATCAAGGTTACATGTGATTTGCATAAATATTACATCAGTTTTATGTCCCCAAGGTCGAATTCAAATCATGTCAGAAACATGATATATGTCACGTACCAACATCAAAAAACCGGATGTTAGTCAATCAATAAACCCAATCTTCGATGATTGTCAACCGAAAGTACATGTCATTCGAATTAAAGAGTATTTCTTCGATTGGTTAGCATAGAGATCATCTAACTCCTCTGCAAGAGATCATCTATCGCCATTTTTCTATTTTTCTAGTTAAAATTTTCGAGTTTCTAGTTACAATTTTCGAGTTTCGAGTCAAAATTTTCTAGTTTCGAGTTAAAATTTTCGAGTTTCGAGTCAAAATTTTCTAGTTTCGAGTTAAAATTTTCGAGTTTCGAGTTAAAATTTTCGAGTTAAAATTTTCGAGTCAAAATTTTCGAGTTACAATTTTCGAGTTAAAATTTTCGAGTTTCGAGTTAAAAAGTCAGATTCTATGGGCCCGTTTTAGGGTCGTTCCAGAATTAACCATATGGGGGGGGGGCAGTTTTTTTCAAGCCCCACCACCAATAAAAAAAAAGAAATCAGCCCCCACCATGCACAATTTTGAATAAAAATTCAAACCCACCACCCATAATAAAAAAATGCTTGCCTACCCACCTAGCATTAAAAAAAATGATTGTGGAACCCCCACCTGGTACAAAATAAAATAAAAAACCTTTTTTCGTCTGTTAAACATTAAACATCACTATTTGGTCTGGTGGTAGTACTGTCGATTTAAAGCTGCATGGTAATGAGTGTAAACAACAACTGACCGCTTGATCGGTCAATGGCGTGGTTTTCGCGAGTCTATAGGTCAATTCGGTCATGTATGTTACGCGGTTTTATAGAGAGAGAGAGCAGTTTTCTTACAGTTTCTCTTTATGGTAAGAGAGAGAGAGAGAGAGAGAGATTGTCAGGCGTTCGCCAAGGTGCAATTTTCTTACAGTTTCTCTTTATGATATTATGATACAATGAAACCAATATATATTATCTTTTGCACATTTTAAGGATATTCTATCGGACATCTTGGTCTTCAATTTGGGAAATGTACCAGGATTTCATCTAATTAGAGCAAAAGTGGGTGGCGTTTTTAAATTGAAATTTCACACAACATACCGTAATATGATTATCTATTCCTCGAGACTCGATACACAAAATCCAGATGTCACAGTGCAACGCATTTCGACATTTAAGCATGTCCAAGCACATGTTTTAATTTATTTATGGTTCCGAAATGTTTGAAACACACCCTGGGATACCATGACACAACAATTTACCTTATATACTCACCAACAAACACAGAAGGCAAATGCATAAGATATACTTTTTTTCAAAACCCTTACTATAGTTTTTGTTTGAAATGATGCTTAACATCCCAGTCAAAAGCAAAGGTCATGTCGGGACGTGGCCCCCATTTTATTAGACTTTTACCAAAAAATGAGGATGTCATGACATCCAACTTGTGCTTCAAATATAAAAGGCTTATACGTATAAATGGTTTGACTTGAACCACTTTTCCTGGGCAGGCTCAAAGGCAGTAATCAGCTGGTCAGTGAGTAGCGTATAAGCTTTATCTGGAGGCACAAGCAGCCCATCCATTTCTTTAGGCCACAATCATTGTGGTTAATGTTGCTTTAAGTCCCTGTCATACTCTTGGGAATTCTTGCGGCGTTTGCACGGCGTTCTTAAATTTTCCAGAACGCCGCGAGAATTCCCAAGAACAAAAAATTATTTGTGAAAAGAGGAAGCCATGAAGTCCTCACCCCGTCCTCACGGCGTCCTCGTCTGCTACGGAGTTCGCACTGTGTTCTACCGCGTTCCTGCGGCGTTCTGGGTGGCATTTCATGGTGTTTGCACGGCGATTTCAGTGCGCTTGCGCGACGCTTTTGGTGTATGTACTGCGTTTCCATGGCGTTCTGGCACTGCGTTGACGGCTTGTAGGCAAAGCAGATATGATGTCTCAATCATTTGTTTGTTTGCTTTGTCTGCTGTGCCTGCATATACATGTACACAAATAGAAAACCAGCTCGTTGTTTGATAGACATAAAGAATGGAATTCTTACAAGTGCATCTCATTTATTATTTAATTATTATTTTGTTTGCTTTGTCATATTCAAAATCATTTTATTCGTCATTTTTGTGTTTTTGTCATACATGTTAAAACAAAACGCCACTGGACGCGGTAGAAGCTCCACATTAGCGCAATGAACGCGTGAAAACACCTTGCAAACGCGGTAGATGCTCCACCCGAGTGCCTTGATCGACGTAAGAACACCTTGCAAAATCCACTGAAGCACAGTAAGATAAGTTACACGCTGCGCGCTGCTTATGAGCGCGGCGTAAATGCAGTGAGATTGCGATGAACGCCGTAGAATCTCCGTGAAAACGCAATGGGCTACAAAGGCGTTTGCACTACGATCTCACTGCGCGCCCGCAGAGTTCCTTGGGCTTTGATGAATTTCTCACTGTGTAGCCACTGCGTCCTCACGGCGTCACTCTTATTAAAACGCCGATTGATGGCGCTTCTTTTGGGCATGTGAAAAAGAAACACCTTCCCTTGGCGTTCTAGGATTTGCCACGGCATTCGATGGACTTCCCAGCACGTTGCTACGGCATTTGTATCATTCTCAAGTTTGTGTTCTGCATTTTTGTAGAAAGCCGCGCGATCTCAGCGATAATGCCACCATGGTGTGACAGGGGTTTTATGCTATTTGGCTGTCATTTTGATAGAATAATACACATACTATATGCGGAAAATTAATAGTGTTGGACACCTTTGCGTCACTGCAACGCGCTACAAACGTTATATTTGGTGAATGCTGAGACCTTAAGTAAAAAATGCATGCTCATTCTTTAACGTTTGATATTGCAGGTTATACGATATATTTACGAGTTGATTTCGGGTGAAACTTTATCCTTTGTTTGTTTCAAGTTCCCGGTTGCGCAAAGTTAACGATTCCGCAAACCTTTATTGAAAGCATGATTTAACATGCATATATTACACTCAAAACAAAAATAATTTTGTGGCTTCGATCAGCGATGTTTATTTTCTTGAACATTGCATTATCCAATAAATATCTGTGACTAAGTTCACTGGCACCAGATTTTGATTCCTAATGGCTTCTTGCGTGTCAAATTTTATGACATTTAAACAATGATGTCACACTGCTACACACCGAGAGCAAAGAAACACACATTATAAATGGAAACGACCACAAATTCATTAGGTACTCTAACAGTTAATTTAATGTCAAAACACCCAACTAGGATGACACATTGTCGCTTCTATAAGGTGTTATGGCTCCAAGAATCAAAACGAAAGACTTGGGCAAAAATTCTGCCGATATAAATTTGTCTACATTTTGTTATTAACCCTAAATGGGTATAGTTCAGCAGTAATTAAAATTCTGTTCTATTGTCAAACCGTCTATGATGGCAAAGATAGGTCATTGACAAGAACATTTTGAGGAACCAAGTACTCGACTGTAATGGAAATTTGATGATTTTATGACAATTACTAAAATTCATTTATAAAGGGGTCACATAACTTGACTTAAATTGATTTTGCTCCTGTCATTCTAATTCCATATGTTAAACAATTAAAACAATAGACTACCAGGTTACAATGAGGAAAAAGGGAATAATAATATCCGTGTAGAACAGCTGCACCGGTGGTCATCGCATAGGCAAAAACCCTGTTTTCTCATATTTTGGGGGAGATGGTATTGTTATGGTCTGGAATCATTTTTACGGTTCCGCTGACATGTCGCAATTCAACACAATTTACGACCTTAGCCTAACCCTATATTGGCTGCTCTACCTTAAATGTCAGAGTTCGTATCACTTGTGAGAGTCAAGTACTTATTTTCCTCCCGACGCAACCCATCCTGATCACGGATTGTCAATTTGGTGTGTCACCAGTAAACCATTTAGATTCAGATACCTCCATAAATACATTTATCCTCTAATGCAGTACAGTAACACCCAAGAAAAAGCGGATCTTCTAGCATAAGGCGGCAGAGGGGTGGGGGGGGACCGGGGGTCCGGACCCCCCCCCCCACCCATGGAATTTGAAAATTTTACCTAAAAAGGTAATTTCTCAGGGGGTGGGGTGGGGTCCACACACCCCCCTTTGTCCGTGACCAAAAATTACCATTTTCGTTGGACCCCACCTCATGAAAATTTCTGGATCCGCGCATGGACGGGGAGCCTGGTTTGCTAGTGCACAACTGATGTCATGGGTTCGGTCCGATTCCCGCCTCCATTGGTAAATAAATAACTGACTTGACACAATCATCCTATGAGTTAGTATTTACATTGTATACATGCATTAGGCCCAAGGTTTCAACTGACATGTTTACAAATTAACATTTTGCGTGGGTTGCTTGTTTGGTCTTAATTTCTTACGTCCCGCTTAATAATATAGCTATGCTCATATACGGATAAGCAAGCTCAGTTTGAAGTCTCATCAGAGAGGCTGAAGAATTCTTTGATCAATGACACCCTGGATACATCCCATTAGGCCAAAATATATAATTAATAGATTCTCATCCAAATTTTTGAAAATTCTTTGGTGGGTGCATGGGTGACTTCTATTGTTCATTTTAGGACACACACTTTGACTCTCTACAAAGCCTAGTGTCTTAATAATTTTTTTTCATTTATCCAATAAAAGACACACTCTCAGACCGCTACACTGGCACGGCACCATTTGCGTCAAGCGTTCTTTTTTTTTTTTTTTTTTTTTTTTTTTTTTGACCGTGTGATGGTCTCGGGGTGTATGTGTCCATTGTGCAGCAAATTCACCTCTTGCTCGGTTGCACCATGGGGTTGAGTCTATGAGTCTATCAAGGTTGGAAACCAAAAATACAACAACAACAACAACAGACTATTAAGCGAATTGAATTTATGCACAATTATCTTTAATTTCTATTTAACACATGTTTTTAGTTCTTTTACGACCAAATTAAAACTATGATTTTGTGCAGGTTTTGAACAGGGGCGGGTGGGAATAAGAATCTCAAAATTAATTTTCTTTGGCCTTAGACTTATTATACCAGGTTGACCAATGTTTTGCTTGACCGACTTTGCCCAAGGACTATCCTATAAGGGGACACAATATAGGCAAGTTTCAGAGGTCATTTTTCGTTGTCATTTTTCGTTGTCATTTTTTTTTTTTTTTTTTTTTTTTTTTTTTTTTTTTTTTTTTGGCTTCGCTGTTGGTGTGAGTAACCTAAAGCAACAAGTTCTATAATAATAATAATAATAATAATAATAATAATAATAATAATAATAATAACTAATAAATAAATAAACTTTATATATTTTAGGAAGACAACACATTTAGCACAATTGCCAATCTTCCATACGGTCTTCCAGTGAATACAGTCAGGCCTTTTTTATTATTCAGTCATTTTCATATATTTTTGTGATGTAAGTAATACTATATTTTGATAGAAGAGAATCCAGTGCTTGCCTTATAATGCTGAGCGCCTTGTAGCAAAGTAACCACTGGTACCATATCAACCGTCTTATTTATAACGTGACCAAGGATCCAACCTATGACCTCCCCATACAATCTGCGATTTCCATAATAATATTCAGACATTATACATGTAGGTAACCACGGACCAACATGTGTTGGCGTATGGTATATACCAGCATCTTGCGATATCTTCCTATGGCTTTAGTCGATGGTCTGGGACAATGCCACATACGGAAATCACTGCAAACTTAGACTGGAAACATGTGGCTTACGTACGGAACATGTATGATGTTCGAACGAACGGAGGCCGTGCGATTTTTGATTGCGACCTTGTTTGCTATGGCTTGCTTCTTTTCCAAGGCTGACAAGGCTTGAATTATATAATCTGCTCTTTCTCAAACCATGCCTTTATTGTAACAGTATTTGTTTGAAAGGTAGTATCACTGCCATATTATCACTCGCATACATTTTGTAGATACATAGTACAGTTTACTCGACAATGGCGAATCACTAAGAGATCAAACGCTATTATTTTAAACATGACCATAGGAATGTTATTCTATTTAGTACTAAGAACATCTAACATATCTCAGCTTTACAGGAAAATAATAATTTTAATTCATTCAATTTCTTAATGGGAGATAACTCTGTTGATATGATACCAACCGCATTAGACAATGGCGAACCAAACTCGACAATGGCGAATCAAATAGTCTATAGCCCAAAAGAAACCATTTTAGTGGGGCATTTTTGCACACAAATGATGCCATCATCATGCGAAACTAAATGACGATCGATAATATTGTGTTAATTTGCTTTTGTACTTTTCGTTCACTGTCAACAGCAAATGCATATCCAAAAGGTCAATTATACCGATTTAAGCATGTCTTATTGCTGTAACGAATCAATGTAAGCCTAAAAGCAAGAAGGTTAAACCATGACTTGCATCAATATTAGTTACGCCATTGACCAAACCAAATGGTACCTGGGCAAGCTTTCCAAAGGCAGATTATCAGTACTTTGTGCACATTCTTTTCACCACACAAAGTATGATTCGCTATTGTCGAATTTACATGTACATCTTTCGCCGCTTTATAATATCTACCTTCAGTGTCAAACATTTTATTAAAAACAGGCATATTGCATAACCAGGAATATTAGGCATTAAAGTAATGCAAAGGTGGTCATAGTCAAATGTTTAGAAACGAGATAAGAAACACATTATATCTGAACGTCACTTTTTGTGAAACAATAAACTAGGCATCTAAGTTAAGGAGTCAAGCGTTTCAGCAACCCTGATTTTATTGTCCGGTGGAATTCTGACTCCATTTCTTTACCAAACCTCAAGGCATAGATGAAAGTTAATGACCGAGTTATATACTGAATAATATTTGGTCAAATTTCAAAAAATTCTGCAATATCTTTACGAGTGATTCGCCATTGTCGATGATTCTCCATTGTCGAGTTCACTGTATGATGCATCACAGTTTGACCTGACAAATACTCATCTATAATATTCACATATCGCACTTGGCGATGGCACGACAGAAGTTGCGGCGGCATGCAATTTCTCATATTTTTCCGATCTTGCAGCAAGTGAAGTTTCATGAAAAAGAAATGTGGGAATCGATGTTACCCTTTCTCAAAAACGTATAATTTTATATGCTATACGTGTATAGAGTCCTTGTAGAATCGTATGAAATGTGTGCAGAAGGTCGCCATATGGACGCCACACGGAAATGGTAAATCTTGCATAGTTCGAACGCCATGAGTTAATTGCAAGCCAAAAGCTAGTAATTAGGCATCCATTACTTAAACCCCGCTGCAAACAACCCTGAGTTGGCAGACTCGCTTGTTACTGGTTTCTATTTGAGACGCCGCATGGGAAAACAAACTCTGCATAGGCGAAAACAAAGACGCAGACCAGCTTAATTATTATTGGGCCCTAGGTAGTGCTTACGCAGCTGTTACGCACCTGTAGGTAATCAGTATGTCTCACATACACCATGTACATACGTCGTGATATGTCACAAGGTCAGCATGCGCAGCTTGACCACCAATTGCATATTAAGAGGGGTTCGAAGCGACTCCGCCCCCACCCCCATTTTGAACCATTTCAATTTCGTGGGGGAAATAAGAGCAATCAGGGATGTTGTACAAAACGACCCTGCCCCCAGTGGGGTTGAATCCCCCCTCCCCCCCTCCTTTTCAAATCCTAGATCAGCCACTGACCGCAATAAACCTCAGACCCCAGCGTTTAAAAAGTTCACACACATCACTGATACACTGCTCATATAAATAGTGAGACAGTATCCGTGAGTCTACAATATGCAGTTTCATGACCATCACCGGTATTTTATATATATAATTATCATATATTACATTTTTCAGGCACCGTTAGCAGTTTGAAATTTCCCTACACTTGGTGTAGCCATTGCGGATCTGTAGATGATCCGGATCAAAATAATTTTCAAAAGAATTTCACGAAGATATAAAACAAGAAATTTTCAAACGAACTTGGCCACTTGACTCTTGATTCAAACCTGTTTCATTCCATCACTCAGTAATTGTGGATAATGACGTCAACATCTTGTTAACGTCAATGGTTTCCGGCTCATATACAGAAACACGATGGAAAAAAACTTTCTTTGTCAAAGGCGGTTCGCCGAATTTCCCGAAAATGAAATGTACCATGTAAGATATCTTTCGATTTTGATTGCTTATATTTTTCCCCCAATTATTTTATGTCATTTTGACGAAGTTTCCGTCCCAAAATCGAATATTACGAGATATTTAATTAGAAACTTTGAAACGGTGTCACTGTAGTTACTCCGAATCACGATTAACCGCATACTGTCATTTTATGCTCTCAAAGGACTTGGACTGTTTGATGTTTCGATCTAAAGGTATATTTTTACATTCTGGGTGTTAATGTTATAAAATTAAGCGTAAAAATGAAATAATCTGTGTTTTTTAACAAGCATCATATAATATTCCGATGTTATTCAGATCACCCATGGAACATCGTGTGTTCGGTGGGGGTGGGCTTGAACAAACAGGGCTATGAGAAAATGCCGCCGAAAAGGGCATATGTTTTGGTCCTCGGAATATTGCATAAGGTTCACTTTATGACTACATGCACAGAATTTGAAGGATAAACCCATCGGTGGTGATATATAGTCCATGATTCGGATTACCTCCAACTGATTCGCTTTGACTTCAATTATGCATAGACTTTCACGCTCCAGTGGTCACAGTCGCGTGCTTGATCAAAAATGAAAACCATTACAGTTGATGAGGAACTAAATTGGCTTCAAGATAATACTAAGTTTATAATACTCAAATCATTCATATGCGCATGCGCAGCAATTTTCATGAACTTGATCCGGAATGGGTAGAATAATTGTATCACACACTAGCATATACCTACAGTAAGTCAAACAACAAATATAATCTATTTTAAAATAATAAATCATTTTGACCACTGAAACCTTCTACACTATACCCCCTGTCAAGGGCCATCTCACATATTACAAAAACATTTATAAGATAAAATGGAGAAAAAAAATTGACATGTATTTTTTGCACAAAAATGCTAAGACAACGACAAGTAGCATCGTTTCATGTAAAGTGGTGTTAAATAGTGGAATATCTTATTTATCTAGTCGGTCCATATTTCTGACATTTATGTGTTTATATTCGGCTGTATCACGGATTTCGCTTGAACTCATGGAGGTAAGAGCATCCAAAACACTAAAATTCGTCATTTTTTTCATGGGGCTTATCTTCTTATTGGCGTTTTGTAAGACTAAAATTTTAGGCTTTAGAAATAAAGAATGACTCTAATTAGTGCCGCCGAATAATATTTTGGACAAAATCATGCTTATTGTCTCTCCAGTGTGATGGCCAGAAAAGTGTCAACACCGTCCAAAAATGGCATATGTGTATGTGTACTTTTGATTTACCTTAAAAGGGAAAGATCGCGTTTTCTAGAAGAACAAGAACAGAACTTTATTGTGATACAAAATCTCAGACCACACGCAGGTGGTATATGAGAAAATCAGAAAATCGAAATTAAAGTGTAACATGGCAACTGAATCTGTCCCGGATACGAGAGATGAGCATGTACGCGTCACGCTAGCCTACGCTTATTTATTTACCGTGTTAAGCCCCTATCTCACTGGAATGCGACAACTGGAGACTAGTTCGCGAATAGTTCGCGACTATTTCGCGACAAAGATAAACGATATAAACACAACTTTCACGTTGCAGTCTCATTGAATAGACATTTTTGCGACAAATTCGCGAATTTCGGTCTAATTTTGAAAATATATCGCGCGATAGTCGCGCGACTGTCGTGCGACAGTCGCGCGACATTCGTGAGAGTATCTCACGACTTTCCCGCGAATGTAACATATTTTCATTTAAATTCGTACGACAGTCGCGCGACATTCGTGCGAGTGTCGCGCGACATTCGTACGAATGTCGCTTAGTTTTATTTTCTCGCCAGATAGTCGCGAGGTTTTCGCAAGACTGTCGCGCGACCGTCGTGCGACACTCGCGCGACATTCGTACGAGTGTCGCGAAAATTTCGCATTGTAAATTCGCCAAAATTTCGCGGCGACAAGTTCGCGACACTCGCACGAACGTCGCGCGACCGTCGCACGACTGTCGCGCGACAGTCTTGCGAAATATTTTGGAGAAAAAATTCGCATAAAATTTTTCAACATGTTGAAAAACTTCGCGACCAGTTCGCGACTAGTTCGCGACACAAAAAATTCTCACGACACTCGCGCGACACTCGCACGAATGTCGTGCGAAAGTCCCGCGACAGAATTCGCAAAACAGTCGCGAGAAATTCGCATGCCAGTGAGATACTAGCTTTAGGTGAACAGTCTGATCCGGATGTGCGGCACAACGGCTCGACATTTTTAAAAGGCAAATTTTTCAACCATCTCCTAGGGGGGAGTCACATGCACATCTTTCGTAATCGGGTTATAGAAATTAATACCGTATTACCTGCATGTTTTGGGACTAAAAAAAATAATTAGATCTCTGGCTGTCTCAATTATCTCAATTTAAAAAAAGTTAGAAAAAAAAACTGTCCGAACTGTTAAGGTAATTACCATTCCTTCCCAGGTTAGCGACAATGTTTCAATGTTTGCATCCAAATTCCTTCGCGGGAAATGGATGCGAGAGAGAGAGTTTTGCTGTGTGCAGTGCAGGGGTCCCTCCCGCAAGGAACCGTCTGTAATACGGTATCCTATTAGCTTTCTGACAAAAAGTATCTGTACATTGATATTATTGTTCTTAAATTTTAAGTCTTGAAGGTGTAGAAGACTTCCGCATCTTTTTTGGTGAAATGTTGTTATACCTTCACAAGGGAGCATTTCCCCTTTGCATTTTTTGTGTAATTATCGGCTAATTACCAAACTAATATGTTGTTATTTGAAGGCCCATTTACCTGACTAATTTGGTCATGTTGGTGAAGAACTGCACTGGTATCCATATAAAACGTTGGTTATACGTTTTCAAGGGAAATAACTCATGACTTACTTTGTGTATCTTGCCCATGCATTGAATTGCAATACGAAAACAAACGGGACCAAAATCGGTTTGCTTTTGAAGACTGTAGATACAGGATATGCTGCACATATTTGTTTTATATGCACAGGGCTTCGGATCAGTGTCATGACGGTAAGGGTCGTTTGAACTACTTTCCATGGTTCAGTGATTTTGCCTTATATCTTGACACTCAATTAGTATATTTTCTTACTTTCAGATTATGAGTGAGTATGACCAGACCTTTGACCCCAATATACTTATAGGTCACTGTGACCTAATTTCACGGTTCAGTGATTTTGCCTTATATCTCGGTACTCAAATGGTTTATGAACAAACTTCTTTCAAAGTATGTTTGCGTATGACAAGACCTTTGACCCTGAAGTAGTCCTAGGTCACTGTGACCTAATTTCACGGTTCAGTGATTTTGCCTTATATCTTGACACTCAATTAGTATATTTTCATACTTTTTTCAGATTATGAGTGAGTATGACCAGACCTTTGACCCCAATATACTTATAGGTCACTGTGACCTAATTTCACGGTTCAGTGACTTTGCCTTATATCTCAACACTCAAGTGGTTTATGAACATACTTCTTTCACACTATGTTTGCGTATGACAAGACCTTTGACCTAAAGTAGTCCTAGGTCACTGTGACCTAATTTCACAGTTCAGTGATTTTCCTTTATATCTCGGCACTCAATTGCTATATGGACATACTTCTTGCACGATATGTATGAGTATGACAAGACCTTTGACCGTAAAGTATTCCTGGGTCACTGTGACCTAATTTCATGGTTCAGTGATTTTGCCTTATTTCTCGACACTCAGTTGGTATTTTTTCATACTTCTTTCTGATTATGAATGAGTATGACCAGACCTTTAACCCAAACATACTTATAGGTCACTATGACCTAATTTCATGGTTCAGTGATTTTGCTTTATATCTCAACACTGAATGGGTATATGATCATATTTCTTTCACATTATGAGTAAGTATCACTAGACCTTATAGGTCAGTGTGACCTTATTTCTCGGTTCAGTGATTTTGCATTGTGTTGGTATATGAACAATATGAGTGAGACCTCTAAATCTTAGGTAGTTATAGTTAACTTTCATAGTTCAGTGATTTTGCCTTATTGCATCAAGGCAAAAAGATGTATGAGCATAATGCTTTGGGTTACTGGTCGGGTTTGACCTTATGTTTGACAAAGGTCAGAAGCAGTCGAGCACGCTGTCCTGCGACAGCTCTTATTTTTTATCGAAATTCTCTCTGACATTTTTCAAATCATTTCAGGACCCTTCTTACAAAGAGGTACAAGTAGGCAAAGATCAGGAAAAGGCGCAATCAGAAAGAGATTCCCACTCCAAAAACCGAGGTGGGAAAAAAACCAAACTAACAATCAGGCACTTATACCATGAAACATATCGTAAGCCAAATGAGCAGCTATTTTCCCAATAGGTGGCCACTCAGTTACCTTAACTTAATTGAAAACATACATAAGGCGCCAACAGCACAAAAAAAATTGAAACACCAAGACATAAAACAAAAAGAACCACCACAGAAGTATCGCCTTGGAACGATCAGTAACACAAAGTTACTGGCGGGCTTAAACCGGTTTTACAGGATCCTAACCTCACCCTCAGCTTCTGCAGTGGTTCATAACATTTAATAAGTTCTTCGGTCCTCGTGGTGAATCTCTAAATAGTCAATGAATCATCAAGAACAAACAAATAAATTATGACAAACATCCTGATGAATCAAAAACAAGGACTCACAGATTGAGTAAGCTGCCCAACGATGGAGATCCCTGAGCGCCGAATAACCTACTAACTCCGGAGCAAAAGAAAAACACCAGTTGGACCCCGGTGGGCCAAGCAACAGACAAGAAGCTCCGGCCCCAAACCAACTAAAATGAATAGCTTTAAGTCGGGGCCATCATAGAGTCTGACGCCCGACCCACCGGCGTGCAATTAAAGAAGGCAGCATAGTTATCAACCATGATTGGGTTAAAAACTAAGCATGCAGACTGTCGCATAACATTCAAGTTATAACCTATACGTCTGTAATGTGTTATGATTTTTCTGAACTGAAAAGAAAAATCTTCAAACACTTCTTCTTTGACCTCAGTGACCATGCTTATAAACATAGAATTGACCTCATTCTAAATAGGCTTTGAAACCTATTGCAAAAGTTCAAACCTATTCTTACCTGGTCACACCTTTACAGATTAACTAATAAACAGGTGTCATATGGGTTGTGTTGTCAAAACACCCTGGAACAAGTTGGTGACAATAAACAAAAGATTAAGGGAAATCGATCTCCCCCTATCTGTAGAGAGGCCATGACAGAGAGTGATATTACCAAATTCAGTGATGTCAAAACATAATTTTAGATCTCACGATGATGTGTGTGTGTGTTTATAATTTGGGTAACAACTCCAAATTAGATAAAAAAAAATGCCAATTGATTAGAGTGTTGCAGTAATTTTGATCAATCAATCTTAAGATAAAGTGCCCAATACACCTAGATGATTCTTATATGCCAATATAATACCATATACAGTTAAATCATAACTGCTTAATTCAAGACTGGCTAGATTATAAATGCAAAACTAATCGATTGATTATTCGATTACATTTGCAAATCATTTGTTATTGTAATCGATTAAATTCAGGAAAAAATATTTTTAATCGTAATCGTTAATCGTAAGATTGAAATTAATTGTAATCGTTAGTGATTAACTTTGAAAGTAATCGATAACAGGTCTGGTGGACAAAATGGCGGGGTAAACTAAACTGATACCCTGAGAGCTCGGGACTAATCCCCTCCGGTCAAGCCCCATCCCCCTGGTGTGGTATTGTCAGGTTGACGTTTCACCAATATACTATATTCTGATTCTGATGTCGTGGCAAATGTCAGATTGGTTCCGTTAACTAAAAAAGTTAAAGCGGGTTTCAGTCGGTCATGGGGAGGTGACAACAAACAATGCAAGGATTATTCCAACCAGAGGACCAATTGTCCTGTAAACGCTCACCTGAGATCTGGGATATATACCAATAAACTTGGCAGACAACCACCGTGGGATATTTTTACATAAGCATAAATCTTCTGTCCATTTGCTCATTTCAAGCAAGTTTCCTGCCATTAAATGACATTTTCCCACAAAATCATAGGCCTTAGAATATTTTTTATAGGAATTTGCTATTTATAGCCATAATGGGTCATCTTGGCCATGCGACCTTGACCATTTATGCAAACTTTCATTCCTCCTTCCTAACGATGCTTCAAATAAAGTTTGGCTTTGATTGGCCAAGCGGTTTTAGAGAAGAAGATCATTACGAACACGTGTTCATGCAATAGGCTTTAAAAATTGAAAATTTTCAGCTGAATAAATTTCATATGTTCCTAATTTTGCTCAAAACATAGAATGTGGATACACTATAGAACCGCCTCGCTGAGTCGGTTCTAACGAGTACCCGCAATCTATGCTTTGGAGCAAAAATAAGAAAAATAGGTACATTACGAAACTTTGCCCATGCAATAAACAGAGATTTTTTTCAGTTGTAAAAAATGAAAATTTCTTCAGAAAAATCTTGATATTTTTGCTCAAAACGTAGATTGTGGGTACACGTTAGAACCGCCTCGGCGAGGCGGTTCTAATGAGTACCCACAATCTATGTTTTGGAGCAAAAATAAGAAAAATAGGTATACCCCTGCATACCCCAGTTTTACTATGTAAAAGTGGGGTTTGAGGGGGTATACTTTACACGGACTTGTTTTCCTGATGTACCCATGCATACGCCAGTTTTGCATTATAATAAAAGTGGGGTTTAAGGGGGCATAAATTGCATGGACATGTTTGCCTGATGTGTTTGAGACGGACGCCGGAGCATGTGTATACTGTAACTTCGGCTCAGCTGAAAAGGGCGTTTTTAAACATTGCGTCAGCACATCAATGACACACATAAAAATTTCAAGGTTACATGCGATTTGCATAAATATCACATCAGTTTTATGTCCCCAAGGTCGAATTCAAATCATGTCAGAAACATGATATCTGTCACGTACCAACATCAAAAAACCGGATGTAAGTCAATCAATAAACCCACGATGATTGTTTTCCGCGAAAGTCATCCGAATTAAATAGTATTTCTTCGATTGGTTAGCTAAGAGATCATCAAACTCCTCTGCAAGAGATCATCTATTGCCATTTTTCTATTTTTCAAGTTAAAATTTTCGAGTTTCGAGTCAAAATTTTCGAGTTTCGAGTTACAATTTTCGAGTCAAAATTTTCGAGTTTCAAGTTAAAATTTTCGAGTTTCGAGTCAAAATTTTCGAGTTTCGAGTTACAATTTTCGAGTTTCGAGTCAAAATTTTCGAGTTTCGAGTTAAAATTTTCGAGTTTCGAGTCAAAATTTTCGAGTTTCGAGTTACAATTTTCGAGTTTCGAGTTACAAATTTCGAGTTTCGAGTCAACATTTTCGAGTTTCGAGTTAAAATTTTCGAGTTTCGAGTCAAAATTTTCGAGTTTCGAGTTACTATTTTCGAGTTTCGAGTTAAAATTTTCGAGTTTCGAGTTAAAATTTTCGAGTTTCGAGTTAAAAAATTCAGTTTCTATAGGGTGCCGTTTTACTATTTATTCATCATTTTAGGATATCCATAATTCAAAATCACTTAATCAAGCTGAATTACGGAAATTTAGGATATCCATAAATCGAATTTTGGATATCCAACAATCAGCCTGAATTTTGGAAATCCAAAATTTGACTTATGGACATCCATAATACGATTTATGAATATCCATAATTTGACTTATTCATATCATTAAATCAGTTTGATTTATGGGTATCTATAAATACAATTATGGATATTATAAGTTGATGGATAGCAACTAATCAATGCAAATCTTCACGCATATTTGGAAACTTTCATACTTCAAATTGGCTTTATTATGTACATTGATGTCGGTCAAGGATGATAGTTTATTAACGATTATTTACTCAAAACAGAAGGGCTACTTATATTAAGCGAAATCCATTAACCAGTTTATGGTGAATGGACTTTCCCATCGTTATCATTTGGGTAAGTCCACTGTCATTTTGAGGGGAATCAGTTTTGATTTTTATGTTTTATTTAATTTTTCAATGACATTTTCTTTCAGCAAACAGAAAAGCCCCAGATGTGTGAGTTTGTATGGTTGCGAGGAGTGGACCTTTTTTCAATGCTACGTAATGAAATTTGAGAATAAATATTACTTAAACCAGTTTTTGGAATTTTTTTTTTAAATAAGCCACTTTTTAACTCGAAATTCACTTTTTTTTAACTCGAAACTCACTTTTTAACTCGAAACTCACCTTTTTAACTCGAAACTCGCTTTTTTAACTCGAAACTCGCTTTTTTAACTCGAAACTCGAAACTCACTTTTTTAACTCGAAACTCGCTTTTTTAACTCGAAACTCACCTTTTTAACTCGAAACTCACTTTTTTAACTCGAAACTCGCTTTTTTAACTCGAAACTCGCTTTTTTAACTCGAAACTCGAAACTCACTTTTTTAACTCGAAACTCACTTTTTTGACTCGAAACTCACTTTTTTGACTCGAAACTCACTTTTTTGACTCGAAACTCACTTTTCTAACTCGAAACTCGCTTTTGTTACTCGAAACTCACTACTCGAAAAAAAGAACTCCTCCAGTGTAAGTTTTCTTTTATTGCAATAATGAAATTGCAAATGTAACTTGATGTAACAGTGTCGGTTCTGTAACAAGGAAGTTTCCAGGACAAAGAGGGACAACTCTACTGTCATATGTGTAGTCCAGGGCAAACGTCGGCAGACGGAGCTACTCACAAGACACAGTGTAAGTTTTCACTTATTGCAATAATGACATTGCAAATGTAACATGATGTAACAGTGTCAGTTCTGTAACAAGGGAAGTTACCAGGACAAAGGGGGACAACTCTACTGTTGTATGTGTGACCCGGGACAAACATCGGCAGATGGAGCTACTCACGAGACACAGTGTAAGTTTTCACTTGTTGCAATAATGACATTGCAAATGTAACATAATGTAACAGTGTCAGTTCTGTAACAAGGGGAGCTACCAGGACAAAGAGGGACAACTCTACTGTCGTATGTGTAGCCCGGGACAAACGTCGGCGGATGGAGCTACACATGAGACACAGTGTAAGTTTTCACTTATTGCAATAATGAAATTGCAATCGTATGTGTTGCCCAGGTCAAATGTCAGCAGACGGAGCTACTCACGAGACACAGTGTAAGTTTTCACTTAATATTGCAATAATGAAATTGCAAACGTAACATGCTGTAACAGTGTCGGTTCTGTAACAAGGGAAGTTATCAGGACAAAGAGGGACAACTCCACTGTCGCATGTGTAATCCAGGGCAAACGTCGGCAGACGGAGCTACTCACAAGACACAGTGTAAGTTTTCACTTATTGCAATAATGAAATGCAAATGTAACATAATGTTACAGTGTCGGTTCTGTAAAAAGAGTTATTAGGACAAAGAGGGACAACTCTACTGTCGTATGTGTAGTCCCAGTCAAACGTCTGCAGACGGAGCTACTCACGAGACACAGTGTATTAAAGTTTTCACTTATTACAATAATGAAATTGCAAATGTAACATGATGTAACAGTGTCGGTTCTGTAACAGAAACTGTTTGCTTTATGAAGCTGATACATTGCATACATGTTCCTGGCATTAGCCTCTACAAAAATGTTGTTTTTGTCCAGTCAGATTAGAACTCTGGTTGCTATGGCAACTTTCAGTTTCCATAGACGTATAATGGATAAAGTGAAAATTTGCTATTTCTGCAGTCTCATTTCGGATATTTGAATTTTGAAATGTTCATTTAGTAGTCCTCTATGTTTCATATTACTTTTGACCTAATACCTTATTTTGATCAGTAGGGCACAACCGTTAAATCGATATATTATATCTAGAAGGAGATACGCCTAATTACCATATATTTCGAACGAAATATACCCTATTATAATATATCTAAATTGACATATAATATGTCAATCTAAATATCATTATATATTTCAATCGAGATATATTATTTCCTTCATCTGAACACGTGATCATTTTGCGTCATGCGCAGTCTCTCATCGAGTTTCGCATAGCGGGAAGTTTTGAATTTTGTGCAGAAACAAATTTCCAACAAAAAATCCAGCGTCATCGAAAAGTTCACCAGGGAAGTTATGTACAGTTTGCATTTGAATATGCTCGTCACTATTTTACTTGCTGAACATAACGACATAAAGCGCTAGGGAAATTCCAAGAAGTGTTAATTATATCTAAAATGTTTGGACTGGTTAGATTATATGACTTCACGTCCATATCAGCAATTGTTCAGTCATATTGGGAAGGAGCCAACGCTTTCTGTATGTAAACCAGAAGTCAAGGAAGCTTAAAATTTTGCTCAATGGCTCTTCACGACAAGATAACGTACGATCTCGCCGGGGACCTCTCTGCACGTAAATAAATCATTCTTCTTCTTCTTCTTCTTCTTCTTCTTCTTCTTCTTCTTCTTCTTCTTCTTCTTTCAAAGAATGACTCTACCACAATGCCAGGCAACAAGAATTTACCTCGAGGAACAGGCTGTTCAATGTGAGCGTGACTGCAAATGAAACCAGCGATCTCTCAAAGTTAACTCAACTGATAAGGACGGCAAACCGATGCGACTTTGCCAATCCCCGCCCATTCAGCATTGGGGCCGTGAGAAATAGATGGGCTGCCAGACAGAGCTTATAACTGAGTGATCGACTACACGATAACTGGTTAACCACTTAGGTCTGAAACTGCCTAGGAAAAGTTATAAGCTTTAGTTGTTGTGTGGTTATATGTCTTCAGCACGTATTTTTAAGCAAGGCAACATCCCAATATGACCATAGATGTAGCAACACATTCGAACAATAGACCTATATGATCGAATCCCGGGATCGAACAACATAGTTCACACTCGTCTCACAAATGCTCGGCGCGGGGCTCGAATCAACACTGGCCAGAGCGGTACCAAGATGCAACTCGGCAAGGGACTGTCAAACTCGCGCGACGGTTGCAATTACGCTACATGGCGATGGATACATTATTTGCATGGCTCCTCGTCCTCCGGGGAGTTAATATGCCTTGGTCAAGGACAACACGGTGCTGCCAGTGCCACGGTGATCGATCCCATGACCTCTCGATTCGGATTCCCATGCTTTACCACTACGTCACCACGCTCCCTATTTGTTTTATGTTGGTTGGTTTGTTTGAATTAATGGTCATGTCGTGGCGCTGCCTCGATTTTATGGGACTTTTACCAAAATTTAGGACGTCATGACATCCAATAAGCGCTTCGAATATGACCACCAAACTATACCATCAAGGCTTGTATGTGTGGATAGACTTTTCCTGGGCAGGCTCAGACCTGAGCGGTTAACCAGTAATCAGATGGTCAGTCAGTAGCGAAGAAGCTTTGCTTGGAGGCACAAGCAGCCCATCTATTTCTTTTAGGTAATAAGAGGAAAATAGCTGATACACATTAGCATAATATAAGCCAAACGAGCGCTGGGTGTGTTGACAATAATGTAAAATTCAACATACTTCAGGAGCACATCGGAGACACGTTAGAAACGCGTTACATGCACGCTGGCACGTTAGAAACCCGTTACATGCGCGCTTTGTACGCTTAGCGCTTAGTGTACGCCTCGGTGTACGTTGATATACGTCGCTCTTGGTCGGTGCACACTCCACGCGCGTATGGGCTCAAAACATTTTTTAAGCATGCTTAAAATCTTTTCTCGAATCTCGGCGTGAATCGGTCGTGTGTCTAAGCTGGAAACGACCCTCACTCGGTTAGTACCTTCTACAACAGGTTAATCAGTTAAATACGTTTCGAATAAGTTTCACGCGCGATACAGGCGCGTTGAATACGCTTTGAATGCGTTTGGCGCATATTTTAGATATGCCACTGTACGTATCATGCACGTTCCGATTTAAAATTTACGAACTATTTTTTTTTTTTTTTTTTTTTTTTTTTTTTTTTTTTTTTTTTTTTTTTTTCAGTAACGTGCCCCAAGCGTGTATGAGATGCGCATTTAACGTTTGCTGCGCGCCTATAGCGCTTGCTTAGTGTTTGTTTGTTTATTTGAATTGATGCTTTACGTCCCAGTCAACAGCTAAGGTCATATCGGAACGTTGCATCCACTTTATGGGACATTTAATCAAAGTAAGGATGTCATGACATTCAACAAGTGCTTAAAATATAACCATCCAACAAAGCCACTCATGCTTATATGCGTAGACGGTTTGACTTGAAACCACTTTTCCTGGGCAAGCTTAGACCTGAGCGGTTAACCAATAATCAGATGGTCAGTCAGCAGCGAACAAGCTTTGCCTGGAGGCACAAGCTACCAATCTATTTCTTTAGGCCCCAATGAGCGATGTCTTCCTGCTTAGTGTGTCTGGGACGTACCACAAAACGTACTTTATTTTTTCAGCGTTTTGATATTTTTTTTCATACGTCTGGCAAACGCTTCAGTCACGCGCTAATGTGTGACTGCTACAACGAGTTTAAGAAACAAATTATTTTTATACATCCAAAATCTTCATCGTGTTGAGATTTTTTCATACGCCCGGGGCGTGTTTGGGTAATACGCTAATGTTCTATCTGCAGGAAACCACGGATTTATAAATTATAACGTTGATTGAATCGCCCGGTGCTTGCAAAATCATGCATTATGTATCAGACTGAGAAGAAAGGCTTAACTTGTGGCTCTAGTTCAACAAAGATAATGGAAAATATATAAACTGTTTATACCACCCAGTAAATTTATATTACTGACCGCTCCGATTCGGTACATCTGTTGTAGTCCTACTTGTTTTATGTTTTGCTCCTTTTATGTACGTTTTCAAAGCGTTGTTGAATCGCAGATTTCACACCTGTGAAATCGGCGGCACTTAATAATAAAATCTGTGAATATCTGGTAGTATTTTCATATGTGAAAAATTTGTACCAAATTTTCACATGCGGGACGAGTCAGTGTTTTGACGTGTGAAGAATTGGTTTAGATTCATCACATATTTGAAGAACTGGTATCAATTTTACTCAGATGTGAAAGCTTGGTACAAAATGTTTACATATATTGCTATATATTGAAGAATTGGAATCAAAGGCAAAACCACTTCAGATGGGTGGTTTTCGTGAGTGTGAAGAATACGTACAAATAGACCATGAAATTTGATTATATGCGCCTATCTCACATGCGTGTGAAATGGAATGAAATCCGTTACATACAAATTCGTTACCAATTCGCCGGCTGGGAGGATTTGGTACCAATAATTCACATAAGAACTTTGCGAAATGTGAAAATTATGGTTCAAGAACGTGTTTTCGTGTGTTAGAAGATTTAGTACCGATTTGTGTCAATTCTACACATCTGAAAAAAAATCATACCAGTTCTTCACAGACGTTATATAAATTCGTACCGTCAGAAACAGAAAAAAAGTACAAATAGGCAGTGATCAGGAAATGGCGCAATCAGAAAGAAATTCCCACTCCATAAAACGAGGGGTCGGAAAAACTAAAATGACACTTAGGCACTTATACCATGAAAACATGTCGTAAGCCAAGTGAGCAGCTATTCCCGAATGGGCGGCCACTCAGTTACCCAAACTGAACTAAAAATATGAAAACGTACATAAGGCTCAAACAGCACAAAAATTCGACTCCAAAACACAAAACAGTTAGAACCACAACAGAAGTATCGCCTTGGAACGATCTTGAAGACATTTGAAATTTTAGTATGAATTTCACCGCCCCCACCCCGCCATCGAAATTTAACATACACAAATGTCACCCTTCCAAAATGTGCCTTGTTGGTACCTATTTTTACACAAATGTGAAATTAAAAAATGCGGTTCAACAAGGCTATCATCCATGTCGAGAGCGTCAACACGTTATTAGAATGGTGCTGGTACCGGTGAACCGATTTGAATTTATGCTTCCTGCGTCTGGATGCCTCAACTTTTTGATATCCCGGAACATCTCTGACATATTGAAATGAGAGAAGGAACTATATAAGAATGATTGCTGGAAAACAAGTAGGTAATGAACCAGCATTTTTAACGGAGTGGGGACTTGTTTACCGATGGCAAAGCTCTATAAGATGAGATGGTTCATGTATCTTGGCGAGTTCTAGCACACTGGAGTTTTCAAAAATAAGCAACTTGATGATCGTGTTCGCATGGCGGGGTAACACAGTCCTCTATGGCACAGCGGATAAGCTAAATGCGCTGTAAAAAAGGAGTCATGAGTTCGATCCCATGCTTCTCCACTCGTCCGGGTGAGACTTAAAGCCGAGGTCCCACGACGATCTCCCATGGCAAACTGATGACAAGGACGTATTGTGACGAGGCTACAGACTTTGTGACCTTTTTTTTAAGTCCAAGGGACCTAGTCTTCAGACCTGACTGTCAGATAAAACCTGAACACACGGAATCGTTTAAACACCACCAAGATGATATTTAAGTTGTTTGTCCGTCGCCAGGTTGAACTAGGCCATGTTAGTTGCAGACTAAGTTGCGGGCATATTCCAATGGATATAATATCTAGATCAACAAATTACATAGATCAGCTAGATAAGCCACAATCCGTTTCACTTCATCACCTAGCTCTACTTCTGCGTGGTGTGGAGAGTTATCAAGGAACACCGACGGAAACATGTTGCTAAGGGGCGAAAAAATGTGAAAATAGACCTCAATTGAGACATAATATGTCAAACGAAATATATATTTTAACCGGATGTAGATATTATATTTAAATTCAAATATTTTGTGTTTATATCTAGATTTAGATACGGTATCTAGTTTTAGATACTATATTAAAAAGGAGATATTTTGACAGTATATATCAATTTAGATATAATATGTAAAACGAAATATAGATAAGCCGGATGTAGAGTTATATATCTAGAAGGAGATACTATATGTAAATTCAAATATTTTGTGTTTATATCTAGATTTAGATATGATATCTAGTTTTAGATACTATATGAAAAAGGAGATATTATATATCGATTTAACGGTTGTGCCCTACTGTTGATTGGTTGCTGGGGCCCCAAAAAAGGTAAATTTTCGAAAATAATCTTACAAAATCTTCTCTTCAGAAACTGTTTGGGTTATGAAGCTGATACTTTGCATACATCTTCCTAGCATTGTTCCAGTCAGATAAGAACTCTGGTTGCTACAGCAACTTTTAGTTTCCATAGACTTATAATGGGAAAAGTGAAAATTTTGTATTTCTGCAGTCTCATTGGAGATATTGGATTTTTTTTTTTTTTTTTTTTTTTTTTTTTTTTTTGCAGAAATGTTTATTGAGTAGTCCTCTATGTTACAGATGAACTTCATCCCAATCCCTTACTTTGATTGGTTGCTGGGGCCCCTAAAAGGGCAAATTTTCAAAAAAAAACTTTAAAATCTTTTCCTCAGAAACTGTTTGCTATATGAAGCTGATACTTTGCATACATGTTCCTGACATTAGCCTCTACAAAGAAATTGTTTTGTGTTTTTTTTTTTGTGTGTGTGTTTGTTTTTTTTGTTCCAGTCAGATAAGAACTCTGGTTGCTATGGCAACTTTCAGTTTGCAGAGACTTATAATGGGAAAAGTAGAATATTCGGATATTTGAATTTTGTTTTTGCATTAATGTTTATTTAGTAGTCTTCTATATGTGTTATATGACTCTAATTTGACTTCTAATATGGTGTTTTTGCAAAGACATTGGATAGAATATTACAGAATTTTATCAGTTGTAAATTTTTGGGTGGCCATAAATTTTACATTCAATGATAGCTGTTAAATCAGGTGAGCTATGTGGCCCATGGGCCTCTGGTTACTAATTGTAGCCAAACTTGATTTAATGTATAACTATAAAGAGCTTAGAATCATTTTTTGGGAAAATTAGCATTTCTTTGATCATTCAGTTAACAGCTGTAAAGCATACAAACTTAAACAGATTTCGAGTAAAATTAGTTTTAAAAGCACTAACACACTAACAATAACTTCATAGATCAAGTCGTATTTAATCTTATGCTTTATTGTAAGTAGTAAATAAACTTTATGACATTTCTGTTAACAGGTACGGCAATCCCCTCTATGGATGAGATGACGTTGTTCATCATCGTGACTGCATGCTCCTTTGGCGTAGTTTTCCTGTGCATGGCGATAACCCTGTATCTCCAGTTTAAACGGCAACAGAAACGAAATGAAAAACATGCCAACCAGAAGAAAACACGCTACAACATGTCGCCGAATGTTTACGTCGCCCCACCGCCCATTCTGAAATCCAAGCTTTTAGACGAAGATAATGCAAGTTTTGCCTCAAGGACATACAGTATTGATAAAAAGCGACCTTTCAATATTTATGCTAATCATGATTATGAAGATGTCGATAGACATCTTGCTAATATTGAACCTCCTATTTATCAAAATGGCACTTTTGCAACGTCACCCGCTAACAGCCTAAATTTTCCTAGTGCTGAGTCACCATCTACCGACGATCTCTCAATGAGTACATTGTCGAGGGAAAACACGTTACAGAGAGACAATACATTCCGGAATGATACATTCCCGCAGTTTGGGGTAAGACGGAGTCAGAAAGCGAGTGGGTCATCCTCCCCCGGTCCACAGCGTAAGATGTCCCGCGATAGCACCTTCTCGGGTAATTCTCCCCGAATGATGAGGGCTCAGCGTACACCTTCCAATGATGGCCCTTTCCTAACTCAGTCACCATTGCTTAGACTCAAGATGGCTGCTTATAACTTCAACCAAGAGGACTAGAGTAAATATGGAGATTGTCACAAAAATCATTTTATAGTATTTAATGAGCCGGGACACGAGAAAACCATTCTTCGGGGTTTCCGACCAGGTCTGACACAAACCGAGCTGTACAAGCACAGAAGCAGGCCAGAAGCTTGAAATTTCTGACTTAAGAAGAAGAAAAATTGTACTACTGTGAAGCTGATCTGCGCCTTTGTTTTCGCATAGGCAAAAATCCGGTTTTCTCACGATGCGGCTCAAATGATACATAAAACAAACTAAAAAAAAAGATCTTTTGAAAAAAAATATTTCCCTCCAAATTGTTGAGCTTTTTTGTTGCATAAACTTTTGACTGAATGAAAGCAATGTATTACGATAGATATACATGTATATTGAAATTATAATAGTTTTTCCACTATACCCGTCATTAAAGAGTGGCATGGTGGGACTTTGGGCCCCCGCCAATTGGTGCCGTAAGAAATAGATGGGCTGCTTGTGCCTCCAGGCAAAGTTTATAACCGACTGACAGATCAAGTGAATGATGGTTAACTGCTTAGAAGCTCTGAGCCTGCCCATGGATAGTGGTTTAGTCAAACCACTCTTACATATGAGCTATAGCTGTTTACTTGGGTGTGTTATTTTAAAGTGCATTTTGCATGTTATGACATCCCAATGCTGGAATTCCCATAAAATGGAAGTAATGTCCCGACATGGTCATAGTTGTTAACTGGGATGTTAAGCAGCAACTCAAACAAACAAATTATTTCCTTAGTCAGTCTAGTCAACAATACGTTTACACTTAATCTCATAATGATCATTTATTTAATGTATATCATATTGTGCATTTATATAGTAATCTGTTAAAGTGGTAAAGTATATATAATTTAATGCTCATATTTTTGTGTTGTGAATGACAATACATGTATAAATATGTTTCAAAATTGTGTATGTAATTTATTTGTGCACATAAAATGCAGTTTACCCATATAAAATGGCAAAAGTTAAAATTCAACCTCTTTATAACAGCTTTGTTTGATACAATTTTGTATATTGCATGTTTAATATTGCTGATTTTTCTACATATAGATGATACAGCTAAATATGAGGGTTTTTCAAGAATTAATGACAATGATCTAATAAAACTTTACTCTTAAAGACCTTTGTGATTCTCATGTACCACCATACAAATTTTAAGGTGGTCGGGTGGGAATGAGGGCCCCTGCCCATTGGGGCCTATGAGAAATAGATGGGCTGCTTGTGTCTCCAGGCAAAGCTTCTAATCTGCTGACCGACCATCTGATTACTGGTTAACCGTTCCCAGGAAAATTGGTTCAGTCAAACCATTTATACATATAATTTATGCCTTAATGGCTTAGTTGGGTGGTTATATTTATGAAGCACATTTTGAATGTCATGACATCCTAATGTTGTGTAAAAGTCCCATACAATGGAGGCAATGTCCCAATATGACCATTGCTGTTGACTGGGATGTAAAACACCAATTCAAATCAAACAAACCAAACAAATTCAAAGATGTATACTAGTCCATCTTTCTTTCAAAAGTGTGAAATTTATTTTGCCTTTTTGTGCTGTTGCCTAGCAACCACAAAAGTTAGAATTCATGAAATCGATATAAATGACATTATTGCTCTTTCGGGCCTTTGGTGGCAAGGGATAGTAAATTTGGTCCCTATGCTGGCCGCGGCCAGTTTCAATATTTGATTGTTAATAAGAAGCTCATGTGTCAGCATGCAGTTACTTTCTCTGTTCAAACGTGTTCTAGATAGGATTAAAATCTGATTGAGACAACAAACATTCAACTGCAACTGTTCTCAGGCTGACAGTTACAGTTTTATTTTTACCCCACCCACTAATTTTTGCATAGAAAAATGCAAGAAAACTCTGAACTGTCAAACGGTACAGCAAGTTACTTGCAAACACAAGGCATCCAGTGCATGTCTGGTTTAATTCATCAGTCAAATAGAATAAAGGCAATGAATCCCAAAGTACCTCATAACCAGTAAACTTTTTCAGTAATCGTCTCCGAAAAATACCCACTTTTTAAACCCGGAAGCACACACTGCAGATTTCAAAAGCCGCAATGACCTTGACCTTTCATCATGCATACAGAGCTAGCATTTGGATCCAGAATTTAGCAATTTTTGACAAAAACAATTGTTCTAAAAATGAAAATGGACCAATCTTATTTATTCATTGCATTTTAGAGGAACAATGATGGCTTTTTCAACCCCTATGCTAAAATATCTTAAAAATCCTCCGGGACCAATACGAAACTATCCCTTGCCACCTTTGGTGCTATCATGAATCATTGGAAACCATTGATTAGGCTGTCCAAGCAGCTATTTAGCATGTTTTACTTACCCTCCCCCCTAACAAAAAATGTAAGAATTGCATTTTTGGCATCCATAGTCGCTTCAGTTGTCCTATTCAAATTAACATTATGTCAAATCTAGCCATGATAAAAACACAAAATTTTCAGCATGAATGTGGTTTATATAAGTCAACATGCAACAAAAATTATACTGATTCTAATATGGATCCACTGTCATTCTTGAATGACCCCTGTATTTTAGTTTCTTTGTTGCACAGATCAGATGGCTAACATGAATTGGCCTGGACCAGTTTAAGTTTAGTTAATCAGTCTATTACATTTGTATTTCAGCAGTTAAATAGTACATGTATAAACTGTTTTATTTTACAAAACATATGCTGTGTTGAACAATCTGCTTGTTCTCCTATGTTAGGTAAATAGCATGTTTATTACGATACAGCTGCATTTACAATACACAAGGTGGTTCTAACTAGAACCCACAATTTATGTTTTGACATAAAAATAAGAATATAAGAGTGTCAGGTATGGAAAGACAAATCTGTCCCTCCGGTCACAGTTTGGCATCACTCGGCGAGCCTCGTGATGCTAAACTTGACCCGAGGGACAGATTTGTCTATCCATACCTTACACGCATGATGGATTCTTTTTCTTGCATGCCTTAATGCGGCGAAGCTTGATTTTCATACTATTTACCTAGAAAAACGGTACAATCGCGGCATCCACCGTTTTGAATTAAAACATTTTGAACGCAGGGTGAGCCTTTGAAGAGATAACGAGGGTGAGATAAGAATTTCTCACATGGGGTAAAACATAGGATTTCTCGATCTGGTGTGCAAGAAATATGAATATCAGGCCTGTACATCCCAGTTTTATTATACAAAAGTGAGGATTAAGCAGTTACATGTATTCATTTCACAGAAATTTTATCTTAATATTACATATAAACTTGTTTTTACACTTTTGTGTTCTACAGATATATTTACACCTTTTTGGATTTTGTTTTATGCATTATACAATTATTTATTTTATAAGTAACATTTATGAATAGGATTCCACATTTTTAATTTACATGATTATTTGAGCCTCCCCATGGGAAAACCAACAATCTGCATAGGTGAAAACAAAGGCACAGATCAGCTTCGCAGTAACTGCGAAGCTGATCAGCGCCTTTGTTTTCACTACTCGGATAGTACAATTCCTCCTCTACATAAATCCGATATTTCAAGCTTCTAGCTCTTTTCTGTGACTGTACAGGTCGATTTGTGTCGTACCTGGTCGGAAACCACATTGTTGGTTTTTCCACGAGGCGGCTCATTTATTTGCAAACTGAAAGTGCTTTTTGTGTTGTCTTTTGACAGCTTAATGAGTGTGTCTCTAGTCATATGCGTGTACTTTTCACATCATATACATTTACATTATGTACATTTAACATAATATACATTTACATAATATACATTTTACATAATATACATTTTACATAATGTACATTTTACATAATGTACATTGTACAAAATGTACTTTTTGCATAATATACAATACATACATGATGAGTGTTACTTGTACGAAGTGTTGTGTATGCACTATCATAATGTTGCTGCTTACAGTATACATGTATATTTGTTTCTGCTGAAATGTTGTGTTAAAATGAGTGATTTAGCTTTCACTATATTTAGTGACTTACTATGTTTGATGTGCAATATTTTACAGATATCATAGGTACTAAAATGGAATTATCTGATACATACAGGTTCTCAAAATTGATAATTTATTAAAAGATTTAGTAAATGAGTTAAGGATAAAGAAAATGATGTGATAATTTGCCTTGCTTCTTAATATCGCTTTTTATTCACAGCAGTTAAAAAAATATCTTTAATAATATCTTAGTATGACTCCAGATTGTAATATATCATACGGCCTTAAATATACAAATTGTAAACTTAAAAGAATACTGTATAACCTCACAGGTCAGTTTATATTTTAGTCAATTGGTGGATCTCTTCAAATTTATTCTTTATAACTCGGAATCCACATCCTGTGACCATGTTTTAGTATTTTCGTTATGAAATTTTGCCCGTGCAATATTCAGAGATTTTTTTCACCTGTACAAATTGAAAATTTCATTGGATTTTTTTAAATATTTTTCTTATTTTTGCTAAAAACATAGATTGTGGGTACACGTTAGAACCGCCTCGGTGAGGCGGTCCTCGGCAAGGCGGTTCTAATGAGTACCCACAACCTATGTTTTGGAGCAAATATAAGAAAAAAAAGGTATACCCCTGCATACCCCAGTTTTGCTATATAAAAGTGGGGTTTAAGGAGGTATTCATTGCACGGACATGTTTTCCCGATGTTAGTATTTTGCTGATGAGTCATTCCTTGAATTATAATCATTCATAATCCACAAAATTCCAGATTAAACTATCATTCCATTGAAACTTCTTGTTTATTTATCCCAAGCCTTGTAAGTTTGTACCATTATGTCTTGTCAAATGATCCGCTATGCGAGAAAACCAGTCTTCGGGGTTTCCGACCTGGTCTGACACAAACCGACCTGTACAGTCACAGAAGCAGGCTAGAAGCTTGAAAATTCGGATTTAGGAAGAAGAGGGATTGTACTATCTGAGTAGCGAAAACAAAGGCGCTGATCAGCTGTGCAGTTACTGCACAGCTGATCTGCGGCTTTGTTTTCGCATATGCAAAAATCCGGTTTTCTCATGACGCGGCTCATATGATGATGGACGAGAGTTCAAGGAAGAGATGCCATAATGTAAACTCGCCCATGTACACGTATTATACAGAGATTTTTTGGCTGTAAAAAGGGAAAATTTCATTGAAAAACATTTGATATTTCCTCAAAATATTGATCATGGGTACAAGTTAGAACCTCCTTGCAGAGGTGGTTCTAATGAGTACCGACAATCTATGTTTTGAAGCAGAAATAAAAAAGATTTATACCCCACCACACCCCATTTTCACTTTATAAAAGTGGGGTATCAGGTATCAGGGGGTATTTTTCACGGACATGTTTTCTTGATGCTTTGTTGTGAAGCAGTTCAGAGTGCTTCTCAAGAGTGAAAAGGCAGCTGTACATTTAAACTGAAATTATCTCCTGTTGTTTTTTAGTCAAAAGGAGGTTCAAGTTTCTCCGGAGCAAGTTTCCCTGGAAAAATCTCTTCGAATGATTCAGTGTTCTGTCTTGATAACTCATCTAGCGGATTGTCCCTAACAAAACATTCACGTGGTAGCCGTTTACGCCTATTTCGTCCAAAACCATGACACACACAGGTATATGGGTAGTCAAATTCTCCATGGCATTTCTTCTCACAAAAACCATACTCGAATCCTAAACAGATGCACCTGAAATTAAACATCATTGAAGTGTAGAAATAAATGATTAATTGTATGCTTGATACTATAATGTTTGTATGAACTTAATTTCTGCCAATTTTTGCTGAAAACGGATTTATTGGGAGTTTCTGAAAAATGAATTTATTTGGAATTACTTGAACAATGGATTTATTTGGACGTACGAGAAAAAAAAAGATAGTATATGGAGTTACTGGAAAAATGGAATTATTGGGATTTAGTAGAAAAAGGATGTATTTGGGGGTTGCTACAAAGACAGAATTATTTGGATTTAGTAGAAAAAAGATTGGGATTTACTAGAAAAAAAAAGCTGTATTGGGACTTACCGAAAAAATGGAATTATTAAGATTTAGTAGAAAAAAAGATGTATTGGGAGTTATTAGAAAAATGGATTTATCGGGATTTACTAGAAAAATGGATTATTGTGAGTTACTGGACAATGGATTTATTGGGATTTTGCGGAATAATACAGTTACTAGGATTTACTAGAAAAAAGGGTTAAAGGGAGTTACTTGAAAAATGGATGTGATGGGAGTAACTAAATTATGGATAATGGAGATACTGTAAAAACTGGGTCATTTGGAGCTACTGGAAAATGGATTTATTGAGAGTTACTGAGAAAATTTATTGGGATCCACTGGAAAATCTATTTATTGGGATTCATTAGAAAATAAATGTATTGGGGGCTACTGGAAAAATGGATTTAATGAGAGTTACTTAAAATATGGATTTAATGGGAGTTAATGGAAAAATAAATTTATTGGGATTTTGCAATCCAAATAACTTGATTTTAATATAAAAAAATATTGCATCCTTTGTAACTAATACATTGGATAGGCATGTTAGCGTCAAACGGTTTCAGTATTCAAGATAGGATTAAGGACCATCTATTTCTATTTCTGTAGAAAGGTGGTCGGGTGGTAATATGGGCCCACGCCCATTTGGACCTTAGTAAAGAAATAGATGGACTGCTTGTGCCTCCAGGTAAATCTAACATTGTTTTTCTGTGTACTGGTTAACCACTCGGGTCTGCGCCTGCCCAGTAAAAGTGGTTTCAAGTCAAACCATATAAGCCTTATTGGTTTACTGTAGATGGGTGGTTATATTTGAAGCACTTTTTGGATAATTTTAGGTAAAAGTCCCATAAAGTGGAGGCAATGTACCTATTTACTGTTCACTGGGACATAAAGCATCAATTCAAACAATCAATTATTTCTGTAGAGAAACCTTGATTGGATTCGCTTTTATCAGATATACATTTGCTTCTTTATGCTAAACTTTTGCGGAAGAGTATACTAATAAAACAAGTTAGGTATAATTGGGCAAATAGGTTACTGTATAGATGGCAACTTTAATATTCATATCTGGGTGTGGTCAGCTAGTCCATCTGTTCAAGTAGGGAGATTGTCAGCCCTGGACCGCTGTCACATATTTACTGTTAGGAATCAGCTACCTGTATTTTGTCCAATCCACTGAATTAGACAAACTCATGTTTCATTCTTATTTTCTAACGGAAAACGTGCAAGTTTATGGGGTGCCGTATTACTATTTATTCCCTAATTTTGGATATCCATAATTTATTTAAGGATGTCCATAATTCATTTAAATGAATTATGGACATCCTTAATTCCTTTATGGATATCCTAAAGTAATTAAGGATATCCATTAATATTTTTGGATATCCTACAATGAATTATGGATATCCATAAATGAATTATGGATATCCTTAAATGAATTATGGATATCCTTAATTTTCCATACATTTTTGGATATCCAAAAATCACGATGAATTATGGATATCCTTAAATCAGCTTATTTAAAGATATCCTTAAATGTATTTTAGGATATCCAAAAATAATCTTGAATTTAGGATATCCACAATTCGATTTTTGGATATCCATAATTCTATTTTAGGATATCCTTAAATGATATGATTTAAGGATATCCATAAATCGATTTTAGGATAACCAGAATTCATTTTTAAAAATATTCCCTTAGGCATGTACATCATATTTTGTGATTTAAGGATATCCTTAAATGTATTATGGATATCCTAAAATACAG
This sequence comes from Rugalucina vietnamica, assembly GCA_964017185.1. Classification (NCBI taxonomy): domain Eukaryota; kingdom Metazoa; phylum Mollusca; class Bivalvia; order Lucinida; family Lucinidae; genus Rugalucina; species Rugalucina vietnamica. The sequence goes on from OZ024877.1 coordinate 50,461,733, forward strand.
TCCTATTCTAGGATATCCATAATTCATTTATGGATATCCATAAATCGAATTATGGATATCCAATATTAGCCCGATTTTAGGATATCCTTAAATCGGGCTAATATTGGATATCCATAAATAGGATTGTATTCTAGAATATCAATAATACGATTTTAGGATATCCTAAAATCAATTTATGGATATCCAATATTCAGCCGAGTTAAGGATATCCATAAATCGATTTTAGGATATCCAAAAATGAATTATGGATATCCAAAAATGAATTTTGGATATCCAAAAATGAATTATGAAAAATGAATTTTGGATATCCAAAAATGAATTATGGATATCCATAAATAGGGAATAATTAGTAAAACGGCACCCCATACAAGTTGAATCTTTTAACTGTATACCTTTAGCTTTTACCTAAGTCAAAGGTAGACCATATAATACCCAATAACATATTCATGAGATAACGCCCATACATTGACCTATTTGCCGAACTATACAAAGAACATGTGAAAGTACTGTACCGGAGATTACAAGGTTCCCAGGGTGTTGTGGTGCCCTCTGCACTGTTAGTCATGCATTCGGAGAACTTCGCATAACACCAGCTCTTGGGCTTTTTCCATGCCGTTGTTAGCCCGACCATAGCTGTTGTCAGTAATAGAATGGGATGGAGGTCCATGCTACTAGAGAAAAGTAAAGAAACTATCGCATGCAGATATACAGTTGGCGTTTCGACTTGGTCAAAGAAAAATGACCTGCTTAACTCCACCATCATTTAATTCCTTAAAGCAGCAAGAAAAATCTGTACATGTCCGTGAAATGTATACCCATGTAAACCCCACTTTTACATAGAAAAACTGGGGTTTGCATGGGTATTATACCTAGTTTTCTTATTTTTGATCCAAAACATACATTGTGGGTACTCGTTAGAACCGCCTCGGCGAGGCGGTTCTAGCGTGTGCCCACAATGTATGTTTTGAGTAAAAGTATTGAAAATATCAAAAAAAATCTGGTCATTTTTCTTTTTTTTTCAGTTTTTACAGCTGAAAAAAAAATCTCTGTATATTGCATGGACGTGTTTTCGTAATGTATCGCATTGGCATATTTTGCGTAATGCTAGAAACAAGTCTGGAATAACACCGGTATCACGCTGGCGACTGAAAATAGCCTTCTAGGAGGCATTACTTTATTATTTGCACAAATTTATCATATGCGCTTAATTTAGACTATTGTCTGGGTTAATACATGTATTGTCACACTCCCTAATCTTGCATAATAACATTCATTTTGTATAGGAGATTTGTCTAATAATGCAGTCCAGAATATTCGAAAACAGTTTTTTCGCATTTCTCCAATCAAACGGTAAGATAATTATAACTATGAATTTAGTATCGTGACATCTTAGCAGATAAGAAAAAAAAACGCCGGCAGGTAAAGTGACACCGCAAAAATCATTTCTCACCTTAGTTTTACTTCCAATATATATTTTATTTGTAAAATGAAAAAAATAAATAAATGTTTCTTTACCAGTTTCAACAAGACATACATGTGAGCCGCCTCGTGGGAAAACCAACCGTGCATGTGGTTTCCGAACAAGTCGGACACAAACTGGGCTGTAGAAGCACAGAAGACAGCTTGAAGCTTGAAATTTCGGATTTAAGAAGAAGAGGAATTGTACTTTCCGAGTACCGAAAACAAAGGCGCTTTACCGCGAAGCTGATCTGCGCCTTTGTTTTCGCCTATGCAGATTGTTGGTTTTCCCATGGGGCGGCTCATGTATTCAGTTTCGCCGCACATGTATCACATTTCAGGTGTAGGGTTATCAAACTCTTGAAATGTGAATCATGAATAGTCATGGATGAATTACATGTCACGATTTTATTAAATGACTCTGATGCATTTATTAATTTTATATTCTCTTAAAATCTTTGTGTCGTCTTGTATTGTCATTTAATTCCGCCTGCTGTCTGGGCTGGGATTATAAATTGCAACAATTCATGGACCGCCTATTCTTACGCCCTACTTTAGATAGGGCGTTAACAATGTTGTTCAACGAAGACTGGTGAATTAAGTTTGACAATTAAATTTGACAATGTCGACAATGACAACCGCTTACCCCGCAACGCCTCGGCTATTCTACGAGAACATACATGTAGATGAACTCCGTGACCGAGCTGATAAATCTATGTATATATAACTTTCGTTCTTATCCAACTTGGTATTCATTCAACGTTCGCCAGTTTGGAACGTTGGTGTATGAGCAGTATCTTAAGGGCCTGTCACACACTCACGAGTTCAAGCCCCGACATGCTACGAGTTGGTACGAGTTATAAGTCGCCGCTTGTCGCGCGAGTTGCCACGAGTAGGCTTCAAAAACATTTTAGTCTACATGAATGTACCCACAACCCTCAACAGATATATAGATGTTTTTATGACAGCGCCGAAAGAAAATGACAAAGCTTTAGCTGTGCTTCATATGAGCCGTGTCTAGAGAAACCCGGATTTTTGCCTATGCGAAAACAAAGATGCAGTAACTGCACAGCTGACCAGCACCTTTGTTTTCGCTACACGGATAGGTACAATTCCCCACTGCAATCCCCCTTCTTCCTAAATTTCAAGCTGCCTCTAGCCATATCCGTAGATGCACTGGCCGGTTAATGTCAGACCTGGGCGGAAACTCGGTTTTCTCGCGTCGCGGCTCAAATGATGTTATTACTGCCAACAAATGGAACAAGAAAAGTATAATATGAAATTTCATATTATATAGGCGTTTTTCAATAAAAATGAATTATCTCAATCCATTTGCGATTTTAAAAGCGATGGCTCTGTCCCGCTATTACTAAAATGTTTTGGTCAGACTAAATCAAACCTTCCTTGATCATAGGACCAGTGTCTGGAAACAAAGTCCTTGTTTGCTAGCATTTGTGTATATGTCATGCAATAGAGAGTCAGTTTGATCTGCACCTATTAAACTTTGGAAATCACATTTTGCTTCATTTATATTAAAGAAACATGTTTACACACAGTCTACCTTGCGGACTTTTTATGTGGTCGTTGTTTAGCAATAACTGCTTGTCTATATATAGAACACTTCGCAACAATAAAATCTCTCTCTAGAGAGAAGTTGGTAAGACCTTGGTAACAGTAAATTTTTTTTTTTAAGTATTCTCAGCGACCAGACAAAGGCTATTGAAAATGTTTATGGCTATAGAATCAAAAATGCATGCTGCTTATGACTGAATAGGTATAGAATTTTATTATGCAAACAACACAGTGACACTTCCAAGGAAGCAAGCCTGTATTTTTGTGGTTTAGTGACCTAGAGTTATACTTTTAGAAGCTAAAGGATTATGGGAAGGCTTTCCTAAAAGGTCATATCCATGCCATTCAGCATTTTTAATGAAAACTCTAAATTTAATATCAAGTCATGACATGCACGTATTTTTTCTCATCCATTAAAATGCTACAGCCTTAATTACTACGTATATACATGTATCTACTATAAGATATGTTCTTTTTACATATGGTACATCAATCAATTACTTAATCAATAGTTCAATCAATCAATCGATCACTCGATCATCGTGATCAATCATTCGATAGACCTCAATCGATCAATCAATCACACGATCGTTCAATCAATACATAAACAATTGATCAATCTCTCGATTGATCTCAATCAATCAATCACTCCTTTAATCAATCAAAAATATAGTCAATTGATAATCCCTCGAGCGACTGTGATCAATCACTTAATCACTTGATCAATCAGTCAATAAATCAACCATCGAACAATCACTTGATCACTTGACTTATCATTCACTTGATCAATTTCTTAATCACTTGATGATCAAACAGTTGATTGATCGTGATCAATCACACGATTTATCAGTCAAATGATCGCTCTTTCGATCACAATCAATCACTCAATCGGGGTTCATTCACTTTGCACGCGACCCACTGCGGTTCATAGCTCCATGGACATCAGAAAAATGAAATTCATTTCTTAAATAAATCACTGGATCAATTACTCGATCAATTGCCATCAATAATTCGATCGATCTTGATCAATCAATTAACCATTCAATTGATCAATCGACAGATCAATGACATAAAAATGTGCATTTTGATAGGGCAGAATGAAATTATTCATGATGAAAATTGTGCATGTGAATGGAGCAAGTTGAAAAGTGTTCATGAGAATAAAGTTAACCGACAACTGACTTTCAATACATGTACCAGTAACGATTGATTTTGCTTTCCAAAGCTGGGCAACTTTTCTTTTAAAAAGAAAAGTTTATACCAAACATAGCCGGTCCAGTCTTTTAAAAAGAAAAGTTTATACCAAACATAGCCAGTCCAGTCCGAACTGATAAATAAGCATGTTACATGTATGTGCTTCACTGTCATATACACCAATGATAGCTATCACAGAGTTTTTTACCCAACAGTGGGCTGCACATATAGACTTACTTTAAGCAATCTAAGGATGCAGGGCAGGGGTGGATCACAGACTTCTGGAAGGCAGGTTCAAATCCATCAAGAGGGGTTCGTTTTCAACATTTTACCGGCCCTGTATTTTCATAGATTTCCCCATGAAATTGAAATAATTTCCAGAGTGTGGTTCAAGCGAACCACCGGAACCCCTTCTAAATCTGCCACTGCATGGGGAAAATCATGCCTTCCGATAATTTGATGTTGTTAGCTGAAACGTCATAAGTAGTCGTTTTTAAAACTTATACTTGTTTCAATTAGAAGCTATATTGAGGCTCTGAAAGAGAGTGTCCCGTTTTTATTTTAGTACAACTATATCTGGCAGATATAATCAGAAATCAGAGGCAAATGTTCCTAATTTATTATTTAATTTATTTTTATTTATTTATAAACACCTTATAAACCCCTTTAATCATTTACCCAATATCCTTAAAAAGTGCATGTAGCCAGTCTATTGTCTTACTGGAATGTGGAACAGCTGATTATTGACACAGGTAATTCAAGTATATATTAGAAATAATCCTTTGATTAAGGCCACCTGTTTTCTGTATTTCATTCAATCCCATTCTAGAAATACTATATTGTATCATGTTTCTGAAATTTGATGAAAAATAGTTAATGAAATAATGTCAATTTATCATAGTAAAGGCACAGACAAACCCTGTAATTAACAAGTTAAAAGATATTCAGAACAATGGACCAGTCCGTCTACATGTAGGTCAGTCAGTGGACATTCAGAAAATAGTGATAAATGCTGGTAGTTACAATGTATTGTACAAAGGGATGCATTTAAAAGGAATTTACAATCAAAACTGTTGTGTTTGGAATAGCAAAAGCTTGTAAGTAATGCAATAATTCACATGCAAAGTCTCAACTACAGAAGAAAGAAAATGGCTGCCAATTGTCTGCCTTGGAAATTAAGGGGTCTGAATATATAGGGGTTTAGTGATCATTGTTTTATATATTTTTGCAATTAGACAATTTTGTTTGATACCGCTACATGGGAACCAATGCATGTCAGGAGGGCTGTATGTTTACTTCATTTACCACAAAAAAAAGTTTTGTTTTTTTTTTTTTTATAATTATCCAAAGAGTAAAGAAATGCTTGAGGAACTACAACTTGCAGTTTTGCCAGCATCACATGAGTTTCATTAACGATGCATATATCCTGCAAGCTGTTGTTTTATGCTATGTATAGCCTCCAAATCCTGCACTTCGTAACTTCTACCAACAATGGATAAGTTCATTTTTATTTCAAAAGTTCGAAAAAAATGACCATATAAGCACATCTACATTGCATCCCTTGTTCATCTGAAGACCTCACAATTCATAGCCATTATTGCAAAGGGTATGTCAGGTTATATGGCAAAGATTTTATTTATATGCTTGTAGTTAAATCATAAAAATGAATGCTGAAAACAAAGTTAAAATATACAATTAATCCATATAATTTCTTAAACTACTGAAAATTCATTTTCTTTCATCAAATCAGCTTCAAAACATATACCCTTACACTTCAAAACCTACAATGGAATAGTCCGTACTCAATTTTGAAAACAATACTAGGCCTTATAATACTTATCTTATGAATAATTATTATACTAATTATTATAGAGAATTATTTATAATATGAATAATTATTACTTGAACAATTAACGCCTAGAAAAGAAGTCGTGAAAAGCAACAGAGAAATAGCATGTATAAAATCGACCCTTATCTGTCATGGATTTATTCGCTGGTATCGAAAAATGTGTGCTGTGGCATGAGAATGTCGATCATTTTAGTTACACAATCACAATGAGTTTGTATGCATAAAATTTACATGCCATTTTTTTCTTTGGCCCCTAGCTCTGACCTCTCATAAGACAAATTGCAGTATCGCTTGTCCCTAATTGACATAACTCACATATCCTCGACACCAAAGTAAGACTAGACAACCTCTGTATATGTGTATTCTTGTAGCAGTCTCTAGGTTTTGGTCCGGGACAATAGCACCGGGGACTAAATTTGTACGGGTGGTTTTTCCAAAACACATTTAGCCATTATTTGAAGCAGTTCAGGGAGGGTACCATGACTACATGTTCTGGTAAAGCTTCGTTGGCCTATGCGATCTGTGCAGTATCAAAGCAACAAATTAGTGTTTCGAGAGCTCATTCGCTATTTCCATCTGAATCTGAATGGTTTACTGGTTATAACGCCAAATTGACAATACTTCACCAGGTGGTTGACCAGGCTAGGCTAGGCCAGCAGTTTGAAAGATCTCTAGAGCAGCAACAAAAGTGATTGGTGCGCCGTTGTAAGACATCAAGAAATTTAAGTGAAGGATTAATCACATACTTATATTTCCAGCGATAACTTGTGACCTCAAGTTTGCATACATGTATTTATCATTTTTGCATTATCCGCTGGTTCCCAGCTTAAAAATAATCAATATTGGAAATACAAGTAAGCAGAACCACCCTGATCTCAACGGTCAGGGGGGTTCTGGTTACCTGTATTTCCAATATTGATTTTTTTTGAAAGCTAGAAACCAGCTGATAATGCAAAAATGGTGAATGTGATAATGTGTTTCCCGCCCTCTGGTTATCAGCATGGGCGGGCTGATAACCGGAAATTATGCGTTTTGAACGGAGAGAGGTTATAATGCCCGCATGCGACGTTGTCGCGCCACGGTATATATGATGTCAAGTTTAATGACGTTACGTCTTTGTAATTTCATTTTTATGGTGCCATTTTCCTTTTCAACGCAGAAATAAACGTTTTTCGCATTTCTAAACACAAATCTTTGGAATAGAAGATTAATTTAAGAAGATGTGATAAACAGATTATAACATAGGCATTTTGGTCATCGCCCTTCGTATCAACCCTCGACCATTTTCAGCCCTCGAGCTAAAGCTCTCGGGCTTGATAATGGAGATTTGTCTGAGGTGGGTGGGTGCGGTGCATACTAATTGCCGGGAATGTCCGGGAAGATATGGTCGGGATGAAGAGGGTAGTGGTGGTTCTGGCTTTGTATCTCATTTAATATCTATCAGAATTTAATGATTTTGCTATCAACATAAAAGTATTGTTGTAATCTAAATGATGATATAATCAAATTTCGTAAAGTTTTATTTTTAAATGCCATTTTTATGGTTTGAAATTTCCGGGAAGATCTGGGAAGGTCCGCCGGAAAATTGGGGTAATGATACTTTCGACTCTGTATCTCATCTTGTGCTGACCAGAATTTAATTATTTTGATATCAAAATAAAAGTATTGTCCCAATCAAAACATCTATGTAAAGAAATCTGGTAAATAAATAGTTTCAGATGCCGTTTTTAGGGTTTGAAATTTCCGGGAAGATCCGAGAAGATTCGTCGGGAAACTGGAGTAGTGGTGCTTTGGGCTTTGTATACATCCCATCTAATAATCATTCGAATTTAAAAATTGTTTGTATCAAAATAAAAGTATTGTTCTAATCTATCCGAAAATCGAACAAAATGTTTAAAAAAGTATTTTTTAATGTTTTTATTCGGGTTTGAAATTTCCGGGAAGATCAGTGAAAAATATGTCAACACTAATATGTACATGTATGCTCATTGAATGCTGAAAGTTGATTATGTGCAATTATTTACGGGTCATTAATTCGCAATTCAATGTTAATGATCCGTGATCGGGACTAATTAGTTTGTTTAGCTCGGGAAGTGTGGCAAAAATTAAAGTGGTTAATATCGGCATTAGCAAACATTGAAAATAAGAATATTTGAAAAATAGCCTTATTTTTTTCTAAATTTTGAGTTGATTTCCAAATTTAATGTTGGACTAAAGACGCTTAAAATTACGCGAGAACCTTTCCGAACCAGAATTTTATGGTGATTTGGTTCACTTTAAGAAACTTCTTGGAAGGAATGATATTCTTTCAGTTTCGAAAAAGCAGTAAACGTTATATGCGTATAGGTTATAACTTAAATGTTATGTAATCAATTCATGGTTGATAACTATATGCTGCCTTCGTTAATTGCACGCCGGTGGGTCGGGCGTCAGACTCTATGACGGCACCGACATAAAGTTATTCATTTTAGTCGGCTGGGGCCGGAGCTTCTTGTCTGTTGGTTGTCTGTAGCTTGACCCGCCGGGGTTCAACTGACCAGTGTTTTTCTTTTGCTCCAGATATCCATCGTCGGGCAGCTTAGGGAATATGTGATTCATTTCGTTTATGATTCATCATGGTGGTTATCATGATTTATTTGTTTGTCCTTGATGATTCATTGACTAGTTAGAGATTCACCACGAGGACCGAACAACTAACTAAAATATGTAAATCAATACAGAAGATGAGGGTGATGTTAGGGCCTTGTAAAATTGATACATACACATGTATGTTTATTATTAATTTGCTCTTTATGTATTGCATAAAACACTGTCACGGTCACATATGCCATCTATTATGTATGTATATGCTGTATCCTCGTCGGCTTTTGGAGTGGGAATCTTTTTCTGATTGTGCCTTTTCCTGGTCTTTGCCTACTTGTACCTTTTTATAGCATTTCGGAGTTCATAAAATTCTGTTCTGTTCTATTCTGTTCCTGATTGTATTACACGATGACATTTTTGTTTGTTTACAAATACTTAATTTAGAGTTTGCAAATGCGATTTATGCTATTGTGTGTTTGCCAGTAAAACTGCAACATCCTGCAGGTACTCATCAGAGCCCTTTAAATGTTCTGGATGCGAATAACATGTATTTGTTATTAAAATATGCTTAAAATAATTAAGGTTGTGGCTAACTTAGAACTTATGCCGATATAAATTTCTTTTGAACAGATAGATAATTTGTGCCTCACTTCACGGGTTAAACAAACTCATTAGTCCCGATCACGGATCATTAACTACCAATTGAGAATTAACGCTACATCTCTCATTCTCTTCGAGTGTTCCCTCTATATGCATAGCGAGAAGATCATCCGTCAATTCTTTGGGCAGAATACGAAGTTCAAGATTCTCTAGGTGTCCCTCTCCCTGTAATGTATTGTTCATGAAAGTTTTTAATCTGAATAAAAATAATTGTTAGATCCTTTGGAAGCAGTAAAAATACCAAGCTAGAAGATGGGCCATATTGTACAATTTCGGGTAATGAACCTTCATCAGTGACCCTTTATAAAACTGGCAGCGAAAGCCAGACATTTTGCTGCAATTTCAAGAATTTACATGTGTTTAGTCTAAATCAAAGACTCAAATTCCCAAATGGGCCAAATAATCAAAATACTGTTAAGAAGATGATTCTTTACATATGAAAATTTGAAATACTTCATATATATTCACTGATCCCAAAGGATCAAAAGAAAAATATAATCTGCACTATGGATGATGTACGGGGAGACTTTTTAGGGCCGCCACACGGCACAACACCAGCTGCAGTAATAGCAAATAAAAATAATTGTTAGATCCTTTGGAAGCAGTAAAAATACCAAGCTAGAAGATGGGCCATCTAAATAGCAGTTATTTCAAAATAAGATATATCTTCCCTATCGAAATCCGGCTGCGACCACAGCGGATCTCATAAATTTCAAACGTAAATATACCATAATAAATGTTCATGTATTTAATTTTAATTTTATATCATATGTTAGAGTGATGCATTACCTTTAATATGGTTCAAAATCATGGAAAACTGAGCATTTATACTTGAAATATTAAGACTGACGCAACACTACTTCAATCACGGATTAGTGTTGACTAACAAATTTTCCCGGCGGAGAATTACTGACCTTCCCGGAAATTTCAAACCCGAATAAAACATTAAGGAGTGGTTTCATTAAATGTTTTCGTCAATTTTCAGGTAGAGTAGAACAATACTTTTACTTTGATCCCAACATTTTTAAAATCGGATGATTATTAGATGAGATACAGAGCCCAAAGCACCACTACTCCAGTTTCCCGGCGAATCTTCCCGGATCTTCCCGGAAATTTCAAACCCTAAAAACAACATTTTAAAATAACTTTTTACAAAATTTCTTTACATATACGTTTAGATTGAAACAATACTTTTATTGTGATACCAAAATCATTAAATTCTGTTAAACATTAAATGAGATACATAGCCAGAACCACCACTACCCCCTTCATCCCGACCATATCTTCCCGGACATTCCCGGCAATTAGTATGCACCGGTGGGTGCGCATGCGCACGTAGTGCGGCTTCCTGTTTTTCGAGGAAATATTTTGGCCCATGATTTTTTTCATAAATTCGGGCTGAGTTATTTAACTTTTTACTTTTTGTAAATAGTTTTAATAGCCCATCCCGAATGTTCTCCCCCTAATTTGCTAAATTCAAAATTTAGCCACCCACCCTACACCTGAGGTGATGATCAGAAATTGATCGACTCAGTAACTGAAAACACACAGACAGAGTCTCGGGTTGGTGCTGCGGGCGATAACCAAAATGTCCATGTGATAATCTCTAATGTAATTATAACCACAAAACGCATTAAAATATGAATAATAAAATGTTCATTAACTTATTTGTGGATACACGCATATAGTACGAACATCGGGTGGGGCGAATATTCGGTGGAACGGAACGTCCATAAATCGATCTGTTGTGTGTGTAAGTACAACCAATAAACAATATGGCGGCAGATGACAAGAAAAATCACGTTGAAACAGCAAAAGTTAGTTTAAAGCAGTTAATTGAGAGTTCTTCATTCAGATATTCTGTCAAACATTCCATAATTACAAACTCTGAATGTCAGAGTAAACGATTTGTGCATGATCCAAATTCGTTTGGCTCAATGAGGACATTTTTATGTTTAATAATTGATTTTTAAGTGGGTGGGGAATGTTCAAACTCGTGACACCTACCTTTGATTTATCCATCTTTGATACTGAGTCTATCAATTTCTTTTTGTTTCCCTTTATGCCATTATGTTCTAGAGTTAAATAGTTGCAATAAAAGCTCTACAGAGCTTATGTTGATTGTAATGTTGAAATATAAAGCAACTTTAAACTGTTAAATAAAGAAGTTATTATCTTTGCTGTATATAAGTGGTGTTTAAAGGGGTATACATTATACGGATATTTTTTCATGATGTCTCATTTGGAATCTCCTGATTGTCACAATTTTTCAAAGGAGAAGATTAATACAGTCCAATGTATATTAAAAATACAATTAAAGTTGTAAAATTCCTTGATTTATTTTTAAGGAGGTAGTGGAGAAATTATACAGTTTCCGAGACCACTACTTTGAACACAATGCTATTGAAAAAGCTGGGCAAAAAGAGGAAGATGTCAAAAGGGAGATGCATAAAACTTTTGATGAAGTCCAGAAATACAAAGGTAACGGTATGAAAACTTGCCCATGCAATATACAGAGATTTTTTTCATCTGTAAAAAATAAAAATTTAAATTTTCATCGGGCATAGTCTGATTTTTTTCAATGTGCAGGGCAGGGCTTAGCTAAGCCCAGCCTTGGATGATTTCATTGTTGAGATAGGGTCCCAGAGCTGACAATGTATAATTGAGGTAAAGATGACTATGCTTGTTATCTTTGTGCTATACCTGTGTTTCACCTGAATGATTTCAAAATAGGTGAAGTGTATGGTAGACACACAAAAACATAAACATTTTGTTTCTAAAATAACCATACTGCTACACTCAAATAGTTCTATCAAGCTAGCCAGTGCCTCTATTTTTGTAAACAACTCTTTACTGATGGTACATGACCGCAGTAGAAGGTCAATAAAGTACCATTCGAAAAAATAAAGCGATTCGGAGAACCAGCTGATTTGACTTATTTTTCCTACAAGGTCAGCTCGGTCAAATTAGCAGCAAATTTGCTGCATCAAAAACTGGTCAAGTTAGCAGCAATTTTACTGCAGCAAAATCGGTCATGTTACATGAAGCAGCAATTTTGCTACAGCAAAAGCAGTCAAGTTAACGGCAATTTTGCTTGCAGCGTTAGAATTAAATTTGCAGCAGCAAAATACAGTCAAGTTAGCGGAAATTTCGCAGCAACGAAATTGGTCAAGTAAGCAGCTATTTTGCTACAGCGAAAACCAGTCAAGTAAGCAGCAATTTCGCTTGCAGCGAACATTTTTTCACAGAATGTTTTGGCTTTAATCTAGGTGATAACGCATAAGAAAATGACATTTTTTGCCACAATCACATCTTTACGAAGACACCTACGAAAAAGGTTCCATGTAAGTGGAAATGTTTGTCACCATTTTTTTATTATTTTATTCTTACTATTTTTTTCTTTTTCGTCTGGCGGTGATCGCTATGTAGAAAATGATGATGAATGCTGCAACATAACTTTTCTAGACCTCATATTACCAACTTTATGGAAAATGTTGCTGATTTTTTACAGTTTCGTCTGGCTGTGAGTGCTATAGGAAACATATACTTATGCTGCAAACAAGACTTTTCTATCCCACCCATAACATAGCTTAAGGACAAAAGTTCCCTGCCAACAGTAAAAGTGTCCATAGACTGGGTAATAGGTGGGATAAAAAAAACGTCTGTTTGTGATGATTTTCATCATCTTATAGCGCTCATAGACAGTTAAACGAAAACGAGAGACCGAATTGTGCCGTATCTGCTCATCAATGTAAGCTTCAAGATAGACGATGATACTCTGGAGCCTTGTCTGTATGAACAATAGACAATACGTGGTTAAAAGTTTCGCTTTTTTGCTGCTGCTGCTACTGCAACAGATTCGCTGCTAACTTTACTGAGCTGTCAGTAGTTATTGCACTTTTTTCTGCCGCCTTCATTAGTAAATTAGTAATTTAAAGTAAGCCTGCATCATTTGATATTTAATTGTATCAGAATTAAAGTTTTAAACTTGAAATGAAAAACAGAGTCATACAACAAGAATGATTACCAGGCATTTACTAAGGCAATTTTCAATATGGTCATACATAAATACAGTCACGTAGTACAGAATATTTTTTCTATGACAGTATGTGTTTACCCATCATTTTCAGTGCATGAGGTTTAATTTTGACACTGGTTGGTTCAACAATAACAAGTGGATCAAAGTAACAGTCCAAGTGAGAACTACCTATTTTTAAATGTAATGGTCAACTTTGCCATTGTCAATCAAAAATTGACAGGCTCCGCCCTGCACATTGAAAAAAATCAGACTATAACTTTGGTTATTTTTCTTATTTTTTGCTCAAAACATATATTTTGGGTACAAGTTAGAACCGCCTCGGTGAGGCGGTTCTAACGAGTACCCACAATCTATGTTTTGGAGCAAAAATAAGAAAAATAGGTATACCCCTGCATACCCCAGCTTTGCTATAATATACATGTAAAAGTGGGGTACAAGGGGGTAAACATTACACTGACATGTTTTCGTGATGATATGAGCAGAAACACATGTAAAAGAGTCTTCAGGGGTTGGCCCAACAAGGCTCTACACAAACCCGCCAGTACAGTCACTGAAAAAGGCTATAGGCTTTAAGTTTTGCATTTAAGAAGTAGAAGGATTGTACTATCCACATACTATCTGTATAGATCACGAGAACTTAATTTTCGCTAATATTCGCGAATTGGTTGCCACACGAATTCAAAGTTCTCGCTAATAAAGAGTCACTATAAACTTTATAGAATACATGGACACTTACTCGCAAATTCAAGAACTCGCTAATACTTCGGAAATAGAATATTCGCAAAATAAAAGTCCTGCGAAAATTTCGGAATTTACCATCACGAAAACATGTCCGTGTAAAGTATACCCCCTTGAACCCCACTTTTATATAGAAAAACTGGGGTATGCAGGGGTATACCTATCAGATTTTTCAAAATATTTTTTCTTATTTTTGCTCCAAAACATAGATTGTGGGTACTCGTTAGAACCGCCTCGGTGAGGCGGTTCTAACGTGTATCCACAATCTATGTTTTGAGCAAAAATAAGAAAAATATCAATATTTTTCTGCTGAACCTTTTCAATTTTTAAAGCTCAAAAATATCTGTTTATTGCATGGGCGTGTTTTTGTAATGCAGTATCCGTCAGCAGCAGCCATTATACCATACCAGCTGATATAAGAGCCACGATGTGCGAAAACAGGTCTTTGGGATTTCTGACCAGGTCTGACACAAATCCAGCTGTACAGTCACAGAAGCAGGCTAGAAGCTTGAAATTTCGGATTTAAAAAGTAGAGGAATTGTATTATCCGTGTAGCGAAAGCAAAGGCGCTGATCAGCTTTGCAGTTACTGCGAAGCTGATCTGCACATTTGTTTTCGCATAGGCAAAAATCCAGTTTTTTCATAACGTGGCTTATAAGATCTTGATTTAACTTCTTGTGCTTATATTCTAATAGCCAAAGAGCAGATGTGACCTGACAAGGGTCACTGAAGAAAATCTCAAAATATGTTGCTTATTTTGATTATTTAGACATGACAAATGGTGTAAGCATCAATCCTGTTTTTCAGACAACTTCAGCAACAAGGCAGAATATTTCATGTTATTGGGCAAAATTCTTAATGTCACGAGTGACTACGATCCCAAAGCCGAGGAACATCTCTCCAAAGCCGTGAAGCTGGATCCTAAACTGGTTGAAGCTTGGAACCAGCTTGGCGAGGCCTACTGGAAGAAGGGGAATATAAACGGTGCCAAGAATTGTTTCACTGGTGCTCTTACACATGTAGGTATATGAGCTGCCTCGTGGGAAAACCAACAATGTGGTTTCCGAACAGGTTCGACACAAACGGAGCTGTACACGCACAGAAGCATGCTAGAAGCTTGAAATTTTGGAATTATTAAGTAGAGGAATTGTACTATCCGTGTAGCCAAAACAAAGGCGCTGATCAGCTTCGCAGTTACCGCGAAGCTGATCTGCGCCTTTGTTTTCGCATATGCAGATTGTTGGTTTTCCCATGTGGCGGCTCATATATAAATTGAGCCGTGTCACAAGGAAAATGGGTCGTCAGGGTTACCGACTAGGTCCGACCCAACTGCACAGTCACAGAAGAAGGCTAGAAGATTTAAATTTTGGATCGAAGAAGAAGAGGGATTGCACTTTCTGAATAGCGAAAGCAAAGGCATTGAGGATGCAGCAACTGCACAGCTGATCTGCATCTTCATTTTTGCATAGAAAATCCCATATCAAAAATGTTTTTTACCAGAACGTTTTTATTTGTCAACCGATTTTCAAAATATTTGCTGTACATCTTGCCACAAACTAAATGCTTAATTGTGCCAAGAAAATATTTCATCTACATTAAAACAGTCACAAAAGATCTGCTAAAAGCCATTATCAGACACTAGGACACAGACTTTTATTATCTTTTATGTTTGCTTAACTATAAAAAGGTTTATATTTTACATTTTAGTTAAAGAACAAAGTATCATTAAGAAATTTGTCAATGGTGTTACGCCAGCTGAATGTCAGTTCCGAGGAGAGGTCTAAGAATATAGAACAAAGTGTTGAAAAGGCCAAAGAAGCGGTACAGATGGACATCAAAGATGGAATGTCATGGTGTATGTTTGTAAAATGAGCCACTGAATGAGAAAACCAACAATTTGCATTTCAGACCAGGTCTGACACAAACTGACCTTCAAAGTCACAGTAGCAGGCTAGAACCTTGAAATTTCGGATTTAAGAAGAAGAAGGATTGTACTATCTGTGTGGCGAAAACAAAGGCGCTGGTCTGCGCCTTTGTTTTCGCATATGCAAATTGTAGGTTTTCTGATGTGGTGGCTCAAACGTCTTTTTAAGCATGTTTGCCTCCTGAGAAAACCAACAACAATGTGGTTTCTGAACAGGTGTGACACAAACCGAGCTGTACTAGCACAGAAGACAGCTAAAGGCTGGAAGTTTTGGATTTAGAAAGTAGAGGACTTGTACTATCCATGTAGCGAAAACAAAGTTGCTTATCAGCTTTGCAGTTACTGCGAAGCTGATCTGCGCCTTTGTTTTTGTATGTGTAAAATGTTTGTTTTCTCATGATTTGGCTTATTTATTATTTTTCCTCTCACTACAATACAGCTACCGTTGTGTTTTAATTAACAGAATTCCATTGTACATGGCAATTAGAACTATTTACAAAAAACATTTTTGTGTGTATCATGAGGGTCTAGTCGTAGAGTATCAGACTACAGATGGAAATTTAGGGGCTTGAACCCCACTGGCCCTTGGTTATGTCCTTGTGCGAGA
Organism: Rugalucina vietnamica; assembly: GCA_964017185.1. NCBI lineage: Eukaryota > Metazoa > Mollusca > Bivalvia > Lucinida > Lucinidae > Rugalucina > Rugalucina vietnamica. The sequence goes on from OZ024877.1 coordinate 50,478,357, forward strand.
CACATCTACTCCCTATAGTACCATTGTAGTATAACTACACTGGCACTTTGCGTTCCGTCCTTCGGTGGGTGTTACAGTGGACAAAATGCAACCTTCCCGATATTTGTGAAGTTCCTTTCTGAATTATGTTCGTGATGAGTTTTGACCAATAAGCATCCATGAAATTTTTCAAGTTTTGTGCACAAAAACACTTTAAAAAACAAAAACTTTTCATGTACGGTTTTGTCAGAAATGTCCAGTTTTGTCATTAGCGGACTTAATTTTAGGACAAAATGGTACAGTTTTGACGAAACGGTACAATTTTGTTTTTGATTTTTAAAAAGTTTTAGAGCATTCATTCACTAAAACTTCATGCTCTCTGCGATGAATGATTATTATTCTTGTTCATGATCAACTGAAATATAAAAGAAAGCACAGGATCGCTCATATTTTCCAAAAATTCTAAACTTTGATTTTTATGTTGACACCGGCAGAAAGACGAAACCCAAAATAGTGAGTACTGGTATTACAAGTAATTTTATACTGAAATTTCTGAAAAAATTGTTGACTACTGGTAAGAGGTTTAAAGTCAAACAAGCAAAAACATAAAAACTTTATTCCATTTTTCAGTGATTCTTGGTAACGCCTATCTCTCCCTATTCTTTGATGCTGGTCAGAATCCCAAAGTTCTAGGACAGGCTATGAGTGCCTATAAACAAGCAGTAAGTTTTATTTACCTTATGACTGCAATGTTAATCATGGGGAGTTATTTTTCATACCTTACAGTGTGTAGGGCAGTATAGAAAATACTTTCACACCTGTCTGGAGGTAAGGAAAGTACTTTCACACCTGTCTGGAGGTAAGGGAAGTGACTATCCTTACCCCCAGACAAGTGGTGAAAGGGACCTTTCTGCTTTCCGACAGCTGATAAAAGCTTCACTAAAGCGTGGCTATGCCTTTTCGAGTCGGGACTTCCATCCCAATGTAACTGCTTTTAAATCCTTGTTGAGTACTACTGAGTTAAGGATTGCAGTGCACTGATCGGACTGGGCAGTTGCATTGAGATGAGTGTCTTCTCGAGTTGGAAGTTGGTTTCTGATTCTCGTATTATTGTTAGTGTGTTATTGTTGTAAAAGTGCAAAAACAATGAATGAGAAACCAATTTCACACATTTTTGAATTGCGTATATCATAAACGACCAACTGTATCCCTTAAAGGCATTTGTACACTATGGGGATTTTAGAAAGTTAGGTCCGTAGGTTTCAAACCCTGCATTACAACCATACACACGCTATATATACTTACTTGAAACTCAAAACGAAATGGTGCTACGGTTTACATTATAAAAGAAGAGATAATTTTTATTTGCTCGCCCAGTCTGTTAACTGTTTTGATAAAAGATAATTCCTATTGTTGATTAAAAAACTTGAGAAAGAAAATGCTGTATATTACTAAATAAAAAAATGTTTCAAAACGTTTAAAACGTACAAGGGAAGTTACTCCATTCTGATCTATTTTTGACAATAGCGAAGACAGATCGTTGACAAGATTCCTCGTTTTGCATGTGCAGTGTTCGGTGAACAGTTACCTCGCGAGAAAAGAAATTTTAATGGTCATTCGTTTATGTAATATTTTGTAAAAGCTTCGAGCAGATCTAAAGTGACCAGTGTTTGATTTGTCGTTGTGTAGGTCCGGCGGAAACTAAAATTTCACTCAGTGGGGTCATAAGGTAAGTTAATTACCCGCTGAGCGACAGGTGGGCATGATATTTTCCTTCGGGCTCTCGGTGCATGCTTTTGGCTTGACAGGTCAGGAAAATATCATACCCACCTGTCGCTCAGCGGGTAATTACTACTTACCTACAATTTTTCTTGGGAAACCGGAAAGACAGTGGCCTCATGGTAGAGTGTAGAAGGCTGCTCATAGAAATAGAATTCTTATAGTATTATTAATGTTAGGACAATTCACACACCAATATTCCTGATCTTGTAAATATTTTACAGTACAATTCAACCTATCACAGAACCATGTCATGGCTAACAAAATGATTATCTTACTATGTTTTTTTGTTGAAATTAAAGATTGAAAAACGCCTGTTATAAAGTTTTACTGTTTGTGTGAACCTAGCTTAACACACTTTCACTTATTATAAATAAGATATTATGGTTTGATCCTTTGGAAGCAGTAAAACATTCAAAGGGTGATAGTATGGACTATGTTGCGCAATTTCGGGTCATGAACCCTCATCAGTAGCCCTTGATAAACCGGCAACGAAAGCCAGACTATAGTGCTGTAATTTCAAAGTAAAAGTAGGCAACGATCAGGAAATGGTGCAATCAGAAAGAAAGAAGATCTATGGCCAAGATGTAAAAAGTCCCTAAATCACAGATTTGGGAGGACAAAATTTTCAAGTTATGATTTTGGGGCTGACTTTAGCATTTATAGGAAAAGAAATATATACACTTTTGTTTACAAAACAGTTTAGCTGATTTAACAGAATCCAGATAATGCAACTAACTAATTTCCCAACCCAACCCATCTTTGTCAAAATGAACCATAGGACTTTGAACTGATTCGCTGTTGTTTGTCAACAACACTTTCCAAGCAAACAAATATGGGCTTGTTTGCCATATGAATACTGAATAATGTCCACATTGATTGTAAATTATTTTGTATTTTGAAGTTTATTTTGAACGAAATGTAAGCATAGTGCATAAGATCTTTAATTAACAATCTTATAGTTTATTTCTAGGTATGTTCCCCCCACCCCCCCCCTAGACCCAGCATGTCCTTTCGACAGTATATGTGTTTTTCACATATACACATCATATCAAAGTGGCATCCTGGGTTTAGGGGGGGAACAGGGTCAGCAAGACGAAAATGTATAATTTTCTCAAATTTTCCATGAACAAAATAAAGCACTGTTATTATGGACAATTTTAAAGACATCAGCTGTAGAATTGTAAATATTCATGGCCGTATTTCTTGTCAAACCAGTGTCAGGGTGTGTATATTTAGTTTCTGTAGATGTATAAATAGATATAAAGTGCATGTTCAAAAGTAAATTTGCTTTCAATCTATGTGTATTGCACAATGCTTAGAGGTGCAAATTCCCTAAAAAGTGTTAAAACCGACATAAATATTATCACTGACTTTCAAAATATGCCAGAATACACTAAAAACAAAGAGCCAGGCCTTTGCGTCTTTGAAAGTGACATATTTATCAATTAGGGAGAACTCCCATTTAATCCATAGATGTCCTTTCCACTCCAAAAACTGATGTGGAAAAAACTAAATTTACAGTCAGGTACTTATACTAAGAAAACATATTGTAAGCCGAATGGGCAGCCATTTTCCCAATAGGTGGCCACTCAGCCACCCAAGCTTAACTAAAAATTTGAAAATGCATGTAAGGTGCTAACAGCACAAAAATTCAACAGCAAGACATAAAACAAAAAGAACCACCACAGAATTTATACGAGAAGTCTAAATCAAAGACACTTTGATAAAGTCTCTTTCTATGGATCCCAAAGATATCTTGATATGAGTTTGACCTGTATTGCTTAGAAAAATGTATGAAATATAAAGGACATTTTTTTTCAGGAAAAAGATCCTGTGGCTAAAAACAATGCTGATCTCCATTACAACAGATCCACCGTAAGTAAGATTTGAGCCGCCACAAGAACACCAAAAAAAAGGATACATGTACGAGGGGTGATCGGAAAGTACGTATAAAGATGTTGTAAAATAAGTTTGCGTCAACCGATTGATATGTAATTTAGTACGAATAAACATGGGTCCTTTTGTAATTAAATGCCATTCTCATTTTAAAACAATGACGTCAGACGTTCATGCACGAGGCAGCGTAATGACGTCACTTCACGTGACCTGGCGCACCTGTACCCCTGGGTTGACTTTGTGAGTGTATTTGGTGGGGTTAGGAAAGTTGGTCGACATTTTTTAATGGAAACTAATTTTCTAACATTAATTGACCATTTTTCGAAAACATACGGCATTCTGATGCTTTGTCTACTAATACGGTGAAATTGAATGCAACAGGTTAGCGTAAAATATGCAAGAACGTCGATTTCATTTTGTAAACTTAAATTCAATACCTTGTTTTCTGGCCGATGTTTAACGAAATGATAAAATACTGGCATAACTATAAGTAGTAGAGACAATGTCAAGAATAGATATGTTTCGAGCTTACAGTAAATATATACTTTTAAAAAAATGACTTCCCAAAAATACATCATTTTCAAAAATCTTAACAGTTTTGTCTTATTTGACACAGTCGGTATTTGCAAGACTCTACAGACAAATCCATTCGATAAACAACCTCGTAACTTTATAAATATAAGCCGTGTACGTTGCAGTTAATGAGTATTAAATAAAATGCGGGCATACGCAATCAAAACGGGTGTTATAGTACTTTGAACTAAGAAGTATTTTGAAATAAGAATAAAATTTCGACGTTATGTTGCGCCGCATACTGTTAGGCGGTGTTTCCATAACGACAGCTGCAACGCACGTGCGCGTTTTATGCATGCGTTATTGCAATGGATTAATTGCATATATATTGCTGCATTATTTGATGAAATTTCATCTCGAAATAACGAAAGATAAAGAAATGACAATATTTTTATACGTACTTTCCGATCACCCCACGTATGTGAAAAAATTGTTGATTGGGACATTAAATAACAAAATGAAAAAAGAAAGAAAAAATAGTAGCTGTATGTTAATAAATATTATGAGCCACTCCATCTGTAAACCAACAATTTGCATATGCGAAAACAAAGGCACAGATCAGTTTCAAGCTTCTAGCATGCTTCTGTGACAGTACAGGTCTGTGTCGGACCTGGTCGGAAACCCAAATTGTTAGTTTTTTCATGCGATGGCTTTTGTCAACTTCCATGACCGTAAAGCTGGATGATCAGAAACCCTGAATAATGATGTTCTTGCAAATGAGCCTGTGCGTGAGAAAACCAACAATTTGGGTTCCGACAAGGTCCGACACAAACCGGGTTGTACAGTCACAGTCAGTGGTTAGAGGCTAGGAATTTTGGATTTAGAAAGTAGAGGAATATTGTACTATCCGTGTAGTAAAGGCACTGATCAGCTTCGCAGTTACTGTGAAGCTGATCTGGGCCTTTGTTTTCGCCTTTGCAGATTGTTGGTGGCGGCTCAAGTACTTTCTCCATCCATTTATGTGTCCCGATTTAATATCTTTATGTCTTATTTTTGCAGGCTTACAAATTCCAAGAAGATTTCCAGTCAGCTTTGGAAGGGTTCTCTCGGGCTTCCCTACTAGATCCAGGCTGGAAAGAACCAGAGTTACAAGAGAAAAGATTATTACTATATCTCACTTGTGTATCAGATCTTGTGGAAGCAAAGGTAACGTAAATAACCATATAATAGTGTGGGATTGCCAGTCAGCTTTGGAAGGCTTATTAGGGCTTTCTTCTAGACCCCGGTTGGAAGGGGCCAAAATACAAGAGGAAAAATATTACCAAAATACATGTATCTGACTTGTGTACAAGATGAAGTTGAAGCATAGCTAATGTAAATACATTGTAACAATTTAAAGACTGTAGTGAGATTTCCAGTTAAGCTTAGTGAGTGTTTTTGGTACTCCCTGGTAGACCCAGGCTGGAAAGACAGATCAAATTTTCTTGGACAGAGAACAAACTCCTCCCATAATGTCATGTCCAGTTGAGGACTGGGGTAGACCTGGATAAGATGGTTCATAAAAGCCTATGCAAAGAAAAAAGATGTTAAAACATTTTTTTTGTCTTCATGTACTCAGTACAAAAAGAAACGCTAAGTTTTGATTTTTATTGTCCCCCGCCTTTTCGAAGAAAAGCGGAGGGACATAGTTTTTGGCTTTCCGTCCGTCCGTCCTTCCGTCCGTCCTTCCGTCCGTCCTTCCGTCCGTCCTTCCGTCCCCCTATAGGAGTATGTACCTTGTGTGCGCAACTCCTCCTACAGTTTTATTCCGATTCTTTTGAAACTTTACAGATGTCTTCATCATGCTTTGAAGATATGCATGTGGTTTGGATATAATCCTCAGATTAATTTTTGACACTTTTTTCGCAATTTGAACTTAGTCATTTTTCGGGCATTTTGATAATGAAAGTGAATAGACAGTGGGTACCTTGTGTGCGCAACTCCTCCTACAGTTTTATTCCAATTCCTTTGAAACTTTACAGATGTCTTCATCATGCTTTGAAGATGTGCATGTGGTTTGGATATAATCCTCAGATTAATTTTTGACACTTGTTTTGCAATTTGAACTTAGTCATTTTTCGGGCATTTTGATAATGAAAGTGAATAGACAAAGGGTACCTTGTGTGCGCAACTCCTCCTACAGTTTTATTCCGATTATTTTGAAACTTTACAGATGTCTTCATCATACTTTGAAGATGTGCATGTGGTTTGGATATAATCCTCAGATTAATTTTTGACACTTTTTTTGCAAATTGAACTTAGTCGTTTTTCGGTATTTTGACAATGAAAGTGAATGGACAGTGGGTGCCTTGTGTGCGCAACTCCTCCTTCAGTTTTTAATTCAGATTCTTTTGAAACTTTACAGATGTCTTGATGATGCTTTGAAGATATGCATGTGCTTTGGATATAATCCTCAGGTTAATTTTTGACACTTTTTCTCAATTTGAACTTAGTCGTTTTTCAGGCATTTATACAATGAAAGTGAATGGATATTGTGTACCTTGTGTGCAAACTCCTCCCTCAGTTTTATTCTGATTCTTTTCAAACTGTACAGATGTCCTGACCATGATTTGAAGATTTGCATGTGGTTTGAATGTGGTTTGAATATAATCCTCAGATTAATGTTTGACACTGTGACATGAAGTAAATGCATGTGATTTGGATATACATTATTGTCAGATATATTTGTGTAACTAAACAATCAAGGCGGGGGACATAAATTCTCTGAATTTGCTTGTTTTTTCACGTAAGTATAATATATTTTCAAAGTCTAGGTGATTCTAAGGATTTGCCATTCATATGAGAGTTTCATAACTGAGTTTCATTGGGATTTGAAAGCGGGTGTAATCTTTAGGTGAAAACTTGTGAAATCAACATTTTCCTCCAAAAAACACAATTGAGAGAAAAATAAAATAACATTTTGCTTCGAGTATGATCATTGTGGTCCAGCAAATCATAAAAACTCAAAATTAATTGAATTTCATTAAAAGAAAAAATTTGCTTGGATTTTTAAAAATGTGTTTTATGAAAAATAACAAGCTCTTTCGAAATTCGGCCTCTTGGTCTCCTTTTCGGTAAACGATTTTACTATTTTGATTAAATAATGTTAGTTTACATAAATGTGACTCTCTCAAAGCTTACCCTCAGTTAAAATTTCTGGTCTTTTTTCAGAAACTCTGGTTCATTGAAAACAGTTTCTTTTGGTGATAAAATCAAGGTTAAGACAAGGATTTCGAATTTGATAGCATGAAACTTTAATACAGTATTCGACTCCAATTTAACATAATTTGCAATTTGCTAGCCCCCCCCCCCCCCCCCCCCCCCCCCACTGTGATTTAGTGTGAAGGGACCCATGGGGTCATGCCTGGGGGCGGGGCTAGAGGTCAATATCTAGAACACCTTTGTACAATGCTCAGATGCTGTGTTAGTTTCTCTTCAACTGTAAAGCCTAGAACTGTCAAACCTTACATAAGGCTTCTCGTCGATGTCCAGACTCGGCACCCACATTGACCTACTGACCTTGACCTATATTTCATGCTCCAGTGACTTTGTCGTTTTTGAAGTCAACTCTTAATATCTCATCAACTATAAGCCTACAACCATCAAACCTTGCATATGGCTTCTTCTTGATGTCCCGACTTGGCACCCACATTGACCTACTGACCTTGACCTATATTTCATGCTCCAGTGACTTTGTCATTTTTTAAGCCAACCCTTAATATCTCATCAACTATAAAGCCTACAACCATCAAACCTTGCATATGGCTTCTCCTCGATGTCCCGACTTTGCACCCACATTGGTCTAGTGACCTTGACCTATATTTCGTGCTCTAGTGACTTTTTCATTAAAGTTTTTAGAAGTCTATATCTCTTGAACATGTTGATGGAACAAGTTCATACTTTGCATGTTGGTAGATATTCAACCTATGGAAACGGTGTATTAGAAAAACGGTGAATCAACGGGGGTTAATCGGAAAAATGTGAACCATCGGGCGAGGTGTCGGTGACACATCGGGATTTGCACTAGATAAAAGGTATGTTGTTTGTTTACTTCTATTTTGAAGCGAAAGCTAAAATTACTGCAGTAAATAAAAACAAATCAAACACTTGCAGGAGCTGTAAGGGTCTTTGATGCAGCCCCGGAAGCCCTAAAATTGTTGAAAATGTACTTTGTTTAATCGCCACAGTGCGCCCCATTTTACTACTCAAACATTTCAGTTGACTTTCGGTTGTATTTTTTGTTTATTTTTTATGCTTACATCGAATTACGAATGTAAACAACCTTAATTCAGATTGGTGAATATAGAAAAGTAAGCTCCTGATTATCAACCTTCAGAAAATTTGTAAAAAAGACTGGGAAAATCGAGATTCAGCCGGGTGATTGATTATTTGGTGAGTCTCCGGGCAAGTTGTGTGTGTCGCCGGGGAGCAACCAAATTTTGATGGAATAAAACTTTATTTTCTTCATTCTAGACAGTACATGATTGTTGTTTTTTAACTTTTAGTTTGAGTGGGATCATATCTATCCCAATTACGGATGCTATAAACACACGTTAATCACCGGCAGTGATGAGAACTTGGACGTTCCTCGTCCGCAGCGTCCGTCATATCGCACTGTTCGCATAAATATAGTTTTTTTTTTCGCTGGTTAAATGAAGCTGAAGCAAATGAAAACGTGTAAGAAATAATTGGAAAAGATACTGTCTCCAATTCTTAAATTTCTTCCGTTGCCGATTTGAAGACTGGGAAAATTATAACAGCAAACGCAGGTCCAATCTTTGGAAATAACATGGAACAGTATCTATTGGGATAGCTTCTTTCCTAAAATTATCAGGGCCTGAAATGCCCCCTCTGATGTCTACCGCTGAGGTGCCAGATGATTGCTTAACGTTTCTTGTGAGATCTAGGGACAAAGATACCAGTCACAGCCCCCGCTAGTAGAGCGCGGTAGCTGAAGCGGTAGAGCGTCGGACTGTCACTCTGGAGCGAGAGGTCCTGGGTTCGATCCCCACGAGCGCCGTGTAGGGTTCGAGCCCCGCACGGGTCACATGTGGGACAAGTCAAGTTCTGCTTGCAGGTGTGTCAGGTGCTTTTTCCTGGAGTACTCCTATTTTCGCCCCACCTACTGATTTGTTAATGAGTGAAATAATTGGCTTTTAAGGCACGTAAAACTTAATCAATAATAATAATAATAATAATAATAATAATAATAATAATAATAACAATATCAATAATAATAACTGATTCTTAAAACATGACATTTCGACAGGTTTCCAAGTTTGATTAGCTTTACAATATACCGGGACAATGCATACCTGACGGTATTAATTGATGTTAACTTTAGGTTCGGTCTCCTTTTGTTGCTCAGTTCACACGACTGGACATTTATTTTCTCATGGGAAAAATGAGGATTTTCGACATGACTATCCGAGTAACACAAGTATAAGCGTTTCCAAAACGCTTGCGATCTCTCAGCACTAATTTCACTGTATGACCACGTATAAATTCACGGCGATAACCACAGACCGAAAAGACTCTGACAGCTCGGTTCAACGTGAGCATGCGCTATTTAGTGTGACCCAATCGAAGCTGCCTTGTCCAATCAAGTACGACCGGAAGTGTGGTCGATTTACAACAAGATTCCAGCCCTGTTCAATTATATATGCGCTCTCGCCGTGGCGAGATCGCAAAAAGTAACTCGAGTAACAAGGCCAAACAGCACGAGTTACAGTAATGCGCATACGTATCTACGTCATGTGCTTGCGTATAACTGTAACTCTCACTTATGTTACGTCTACACTTGACCACGTTTTCACCACGTCCTTACCACGTTCTAAAAATTCCAGAACGTGGCGAGGACGGGGTCAAAATGAAACAATTTCGGATTTCTAAGTTCCCACTACGTCCTTACTACGTCCCCGCCACGTCCTTATAACGTCCGCACCACGTCCTTACTACATCCTTCACGTTTCCACTACGTCCTCAATACGCGCTCACCAAGTTCATCCCGTTTCTACTACGTCCTTGCTACGTCCTCACAAAGGCCAAGCAGTTCATACCACGCGCGAACTACGTTTCCAGCACGTTCTAACTGTAAATACCGTATTCGTTCTAATTAGCGCACATGCTCCAATAAGCGCACACCCTGGTCGTTTCTGAAAAACATGCGCATAAGCGCACACTGCTCGACTAGCATATTGGCAATTTATTGACAATTTTACACATTCATACCACATTAACACTTATCTTCAAAAGATCAAACAATATTTCGCAACGATTGGAACACTTGTATGACATCACCATTGACCATTTAAACAAGGTTATTTCATCAGTCTATAGGTTGTTTACATTCGTAGTGTGCGCTTATTGGAACGATATTTTGTTACCCGAACTTTAAGATATTTTGAAAAGTTAAGCGCACTGTGCGCTAATTAGAACGAATACGGTATATTAATCAGTCGTATATATTATCCTCAACACCGCTAGCAGTCGGTCGTAATGCCCATGCTGAAGCCAACAAGATCTTGTCCTTCTATTTCTCCTTCTGTGAAATAGCACAAGTGCAGCCTGTGCACCAAGTAAGGCATGATGTCATTGAAGGAGAGCAAGTTGCAAGAGTACATCTCTGTTCATGTTTTCGATTTCGATATGATTTAAATAAAAGCGAAAGCAATTGCTTGAGGGTACGGGACAATTGAAACAAAATTAATAAAACGTGGAGGACGTAGTTCGAACCTGGTGTGAACGTGATAAGAACCTACTAAGGACGTGTTAGGAACAGCTAGGACGTGATAAGAACGCAGTGCAGTCTTCTAGGACGCGGTAAGGACGTACAAGAAGCGTGGTATGGTCTTGTGGAGAACTTGATGGACGTAGCGAGGACGTAGAGAAGAGGTAGTAGAAGCGTAGCGAGGTCTTGATGGTCTGCAACAAATTTGCATCGCGTCCACGAAGACCGCACTACGTTTGTACCACGTTCTTTCTACGTCCTACAAGTTCCTACTACGTCCTTACCACGTCCTTACTACGTCCTTACTGCAATCTAATTCCACCCCGTCCTCGCCACGTTTCTTTTGAGCATGTTCAAAATTTGACCAAGACCTCCGCGTCCATCAAGACCTCGCTACGTCCTTACTACGTTCCTACCACGTCCTACAAGACCGTACCACGTCCTCACTACGTCCTTAATTTTTTAGGACGTAGTAAGGACGTAGTGAGAACGTGGCCCGGTGTAGACGTAACATTAACTTGTGTCAGCATTCAATGTTACTCGAGTTACTTGTGTTACTCGGAGTGCTGAATGCAAATGGTGATTTAATCAGGAATAGTGATAGTTCTTTCCATATTTTTGTATGTGCAGTTGGAACATCAGACACAGATTAATTTGTGCCCAAATATGCACTTTTAGAGGTCTCAGCAAATTGCTTATCAGCCATTTTCATGATTTCAAGTTGATTCCCGGTTTGCTTCAGTTTCCATTACTGTGGAATAGCCTCCACATGGTGCACTAGGTCACTCACTATAACAACAAAGAGAAAAATGATTTTGAAAGATCGAAAAAATGTCCACCAAAACTATCCTATGTTGCACCCCTTGATATTACCATAATAATTAAGTACTGTTTGAGATTTGCCATCTCTTGTGTAAATAGAATAACAAAGGTTACATTTTTGCCAAACACAAATTACAAAACATCAATCAATACTGGATTTCCCATTTTCGTTGGATATTCAGACTTGAAGGTAAAATTATATATGTATACTTTTCTGTTTTGTTTTTAACTTCATTGGTCATAAGTATGATGAATTCAGTTTAATTGGCTAGCATGCATTATTTTTGATTTGCCGTATCAACCAGAACATCAGCATACATAAAACTTTTTTTTTTAATCACGGAAACAGCCCCGTAAAAAGGAACGTATCGTAATCTATAGTTTAGTTCTTTGACTCAGTTACCTGGGTCCAGTTTTTCAAAATTGCCGACTGCGTTAGTTAACAATTCGTACAAAATTCAAACATAAATATTCAAAATACAGTAAAAACTGACATTACGAAAACACGCCCATACAATACACAGCGATTTTTGCCGCTGTAAAAAAATGAAATTTTTCAGTTGAAAAAGTTTTATAATGTTCTTATTTTGGCTCAAAACATAGATTGTCGGTACTCGTTAGAACCGCCTCGCTGATGCGGTTCTAATGAGTACCCACTATGCTTTGGAACGAAAATAAGAAAAATAAGGATACCCTTGCTACATAAAAGTGGGGTAAGATGGACGGGCATTTCTGCATGATGAGAGAGGATTCTCACATTTCTTCAACAAAAATAACAGTACATTTCATTATGTAGCTAGTTAGCGTTAAGCCAACAATGTTTTTAACAACTGGGCCCTGATATTTCTGTATTTGATATTCTAGAATAGCATTGGCTAAGCTCCAAAGTACAGTACAGTTGTCGCGATGCTTTGAGCAATCGCGCATTTGCGCGTGATTGCGCGTAGGGGATTATCTTAACTCACTAGTCACTCGCAAACGTCGCGCAATCACGCGCGATCATCTCGCAAACGCGCAAAACCAGTTGTCAAACACGCGCGACGTGAATCAGATTGCGAGATGCGCGATTTATACTATTTAAGAGAAGTATACATAGATCGTGGGTATAGGTTAGAAACGCCTCGCCTCGCGGAGGCGGTTCTAACGTGTACCCACAGTCTATGTTTTGAGCAAAAATAAGAAAAGTAAACAAAATCTACAGAAAATTTTCAATTTTTACAATTTTGGAAAAATCAGTATATTTCATGGGCACGTTTAAACACACAAACATGTACAGTATGTCGTGTATTTATATTTATATGCAGCTGTAAAACCAACTTGTTACAACATAAACCTGCGTTTTGATTTGTGGTTTTACGTCCGGATTAACAATTTCAGTAAAGCAGGAACATATAAATAAAATTCCAGCAAGTTCATATGCGAATACTAGTCTAAAATTTTTGCGCGCATGCAATTTTACGCGGTGGGCTGTGGTTTAATTTACGTAGATGATGGTAAAATAAGATAAGCAAGATGAGCCTCAATCATTTTACATTTGATAAAAATGACTTGTTATGCTTCAAATAATTTTGATGATTGACTGACACCAACTCACTGACATACAGTAGCCTGGCTAATTGGCTAGTATGTACTTCACAGTTGTTTTGTTTTTTGTTGTTTTTTTTTTTGTCTGAAATAGTCCCAAACATAAAGGCCTGTCCAAAATAATCCCAAACATAAAGGACAAAACAGTTGATTAATAGCCAAACGTACATGTAGTTGTAGTTAAACTGAGCGTCATTTACAAAAAAGCGTTGGAGACTAAGCAAAAAAGTAGTAATTTACAAATACTTTTTATAAGTACATGTACTTGAATGTTATAGTGCGATGAATCACATCGCGCATCGCGCAAAGATCCATGCGCGATGCGCGACGAACCATTAATGATTCTTTAAAAATTCTACTTTGTTTCAGACCATGGATACATGTAACACTTTCAACTGTAACATCTGTGAGAAGAAGTATAAGCGAAAGTTTGGCCTCAAACGCCACCTCACTACCCACAGAGTAACACCTGACCTAAGGTGTGATGTTTGTGAAATACAATTTTCGGAAGCATACGAGCTCAGGATTCATCGTAAAACGAAACACTTGATGCACTCGTTCTCGTTCAGCTTGTGCCCAAAGACTTATACATCAAGGTCGGGACTACAAATTCACACAAAAACTCACACTGGTCAAAAGCACCAATGCAAGTCGTGTAATGCGTCTTTCGCTCAACACAGTAGGCTCCAAAGGCACATGATATCCCACACAGAATCCCAGGCGTTTTCCTGTGATGTCTGTGGAGCGAAGTTTAAATACAAGAGAAGTCTCAAAAGGCATGTTTGCAAAGACAACCGTTATGATTGCGTCTGGTGCGGTAAACAACTTAAGACGAGACAGAGCCTACAGAATCATCAAAAGGTGCATAATGAAGACACTTTATACCAATGTGCTGTATGTGGCAAGAAATTCAAATGGCGATGGTCCCACATAAGGCATACAAGAAAATGCGAGATGCCAGCAGCTTGATCATTGAATGATATCACAGGATTTTGTAAGACAGAATGCTCATGATATATTTCAGTACAGATCAGTATTAACAGGTCTAATGTCTTTTTACTGCCTATTATAAACGACCTAGCCTTCATTGAGCTGGAGAAACTAAATATTGTATAAAGTGGCATGGGTACATGTACGCACATGACTGTCATTTCCATATTGAATTTGTAACCAATATAATTATCGTTTTAATCCTTTCAATCAAGTTGAATCAATTTTTATCAATTATAGTTTGCTAATGCGAATTCATACTTTCAGTCAAGTTGAATCAATTATCACTTTTAGTTTGGTGATGTGAATACGTTCAGTCAAGTTGAATCAATTTTTAGTTTGCTGATGTGAATACTTTCAGTCAAGTTGAATCAATTGTCAATTTTAGTTTGGTGATGTGAATATGTTCAGTCAAGTTGAATCAATTTTTAGTTTGCTGATGTAAATACTTTCAGTCAAGTTGAATCAATTATCACTTTTAGTTTGGTGATGTGAATACGTTCAGTCAAGTTGAATCAATTTTTAGTTTGCTGATGTGAATACTTTCAGTCAAGTTGAATCAATTGTCAATTTTAGTTTGGTGATATGAATACGTTCAGTGAAGTTGAATCAATTTTTAGTTTGCTGATGTGAATACTTTCAGTCAAGTTGAATCAATTGTCAATTTTAGTTTGGTGATGTGAATACTTCCAGTCAAGTTGAAACAATTTTAACATTTTTTAGTTTGGTGATGTGAATACTTTCAGTCAAGTAGAATCAAGGCACTGGAGTGTCCACAACATCTCTCCCATTGTAAGTCAATGTTTTTTTTTTTCAAACGCTCAATGACAGCTAACTCCGCAGTCCATGGTTCAACCTCGCCGAATTTCGATATCATCCGAGATCTTATAACTGTCCTTGTTACCTGCAAGAATGAAGAAAATCCAGTCAAAAATGTAGGCGCTAGAGTGTTCACAACATTTTTCCCATTATAACCCTATGAGAGCTATCTGTTGCCATGAAAACCAGCCTGGTTCAAAACCTTATGCATTCAATCCCCCACTACAGTGGTGCTCCTGATGAAGTTTCATTGCAATCCGTCTTCTAATCTCCGAGATATAAAGTTTGAAAGTGTTTACGGACGCACGCACGGACGGACAGACGGACGGACGCCGGACCGATTGGTATGCTATAAGCTCACCTTGTGTGCCTTCGGCTCAGGTGAGCTAAAAATGTCTTTGCATAGTTTGTGTGTGTATTTGAAACATCACATGCAAGTTAATTTGTGCCCAAATACGGATTTATAGAGGTCTCAGCAGCATGCTTATCAGCCATTTTCAAGGTACTTCCTGGTTTGATTCCGTTCCCGTCTATTTGGAATGCTGGGTAAACTTGGTACAAAAACTATTACCATGATCATACACTACATTTATCAGACACCAGTGTATGAAGGTATTTCCACCAAGATGTACGTATGTATTTCTAGCAGAAAACGTATAATTCACCATTTTTGCTGATAATAAAGGAAACAGCAATATGGTAAATTTTAAGCTTTCTACCAGAAAATTGTAGCTTGGTGTGGAAATACTTTCATACATTGTAGTTAGATTACTGCAGATCCTGATTGTGGTAACAGTTTTGTCTAAAATTTATCCAGCATTCCACACAGATGTGAACAGAATCAAACAAGGGAGCAACTTGTAAATGGCTGATAAGCAATTTAGTGAGACCACCAAAATACATATTTGGACATAAATTAATCTGCATTTGTTGGACCAACTGCACATACATGCACAAAAATATAGAAAGAATTACTATCAGTATTCCTGATAAAATCACAATTGAGCCACCGCATGAGAAAACCAACAATTTGCATATGCGAAAACAAAGGCACAAACCAACTTCCAGATAACCGCGAAGCTGATCAGCGTCTTTGTTTTCGCTACACAGATCTATAGTACAATTCCTCTTTTTCTTAAATCCAAAATTTCAAGAGTCTAGCCTGCTTCTGTGACTATACAGCCTGATTTGTGTCGGACGTGGTCGGAACTCCAAATTGTTGGTTTTCTCATGCACAGGCTCAATTTTCCTTTGTACAGGTAAATTTTATAACAAGTATTAGATTTTAAGATCGGCATCCCCTTAAACCCCGACTGTTTTTCGCCTCGGAGGTAAAATTCCGATACGTCCCCGCTATATGGGGGTGCAAATTCTTTCGTTGTTAAGTGTCAGAATAAGCGGAAGAAAGGTCACTGTACCAAAGCATGACAGAAGTTCGTGTATTACATTAACGATCATACATTTGTGGTCATTTCATAGGCGTGTATCATAAATTTCATATGAAATGTAAGATTTTTATTATAAGAGTTTAGGGATTTTTTTCCTTTGATAAAATATCGTTGTCACGGACGTTATTAATTGATGTTATTACACATGTGGTCATCTCATTTTATGGCATGACCTTATCCACTGAATAACATAGATGTGATGCGATATATGAACGTTCGTTGAGCTTCGGGCGTGGCAGCTACTTCGGTCATGCAGCCCAAAGACGTTTCTTTTGGGTCACATTTTTATGCATATACCGTAATTTTACCAAATCTGTCATTTGTCCTATGTAAATGTATACACCCTATATACTGTCGGATGCAACCAAATTCTTACATACCCCACAAGCGTCACCGTGTTGTGTCCTTGAGCAAGGCACATCTACTCCCTACAGTACTGGTTAAACCCAGGAAGCAATGGCTCCGTCCCGACATGACTGAAAAATTGTTGACTGGGACGTTAAGCCTCAACACAAACAAACAAATTCTTACAGCGCAGATTGTTGCAATATCACAAGACACATGCCGAAAGGGAACGTGTTGACTGTAAGCCGGATAAATTAGGCAACAACCTACAACACAGCAATGAACTTTTCACTGTAGGTTGTTGCTCAATTGATCTGACTACCAATCAGTAAACTCCATTTTTTGTCAGGTTTCGTGTGTCGCTGCATCAATCTGCGCTGTAAGAATTTGATTGAATCCAGCGGTATACGGCGGGGTAAATTTAGCCCAATTTGACCTTGCTGTACCATAGTTGGTTTGTTTGAATTTAAGGCTTTACGTCCCAGTCAACAACAATTCAGTCATGTCTGGACGGGGCCACCGCTTCCCGGGTATTTAACAAGAACTAAGGAGAGTTAATGTGCCTTGCTTAAGGACACAACCCGGTGCCACCGGTGAGGATAGAAAGGTAAAGAAATAACCTTTAATAATCAAGAAAGTCAGATGGTCAGTCCTAAAAGGGAATAAGTCACGATTAACGACCGACATTAACATTGTCACATTTTTAAACAACAAATCACTGCCAGCACGAATTAACAGAATGCGAGGCTAACGCACAAGCAGGCTGAAAAAAACAAACAGAGCCACTGCTGATACGAATAACATAGAATGCAGAAATGCGTATCAGTCAGAAGGTTTATTTTCATAAATTTAAAGTAGTTCCCCTGGGGGTGTTACTACCCAATCGCTGGGCCTATAAACGAGGACATATAAGACAGTATATAAAGTTTCAGGTGAGCGCTCTCATGGCCATTGGTCCTCTAGAATATACCTGGTAAACTGAGGCTATGTGGTAGCGCGTCGGACTCCAGAGTGAGAAGTCAGGAATTCGAACACCATGATCATCTTGTAGTGTCTTTGGACGTGACACTTAATCTCCCCAAAGTATATGCCAACTACCCCGGAAGCGGTGGCAATGAAAAATTATTGACTAGGACGTTACACAACAACACCATTCAATCTCGATATTCGCATTTCAACGTCAAAACATGGTTATGACTTGAACCACTTTCAGATCATGGAGCAACTTTGAGTGCTGGAGAATATTTTTAAAGGATTTTACCAATATATGGATGTTGCGGCCGCCTTTGGCATGGGCCGTTTATATACATGCCAATGAGGCTTCATATTTTTTAGCTCACCTGAGCCGAAGGCTCATAGGTGAGCTTATAGTATACCCATGCTCCGGTGTCCGTCCGTCGTCCGTCGTCCGTCGTCCGTCGTCGTCCACAATTTCAAAGATCTTCTTCTCTGAAACCACTGGGCTGATTGTTCTCATATTACACATACACCATCTACAGGTAGGGGGAAAGAATAATTGTGTTTTTTGTTTTGATCGGATAAGGACTCTGGTTACTATGGTAACTTATGCTTCCCATAGACTTATAATGGAAAAAAGTGAAAATTGCCAGTTTTTGCTGTCTTGTTGGAGATATTTGAATTTTGTTTTTGCAGAAATGTTTATTGAGTAGTCCTCTACGTTTCGTGTGACTTTTGTCCTAATCCTTTATTTTAATTGGTTGCAGGGGCCCCATATAGGGCAAAATTTCGAAAAACATTCAAAAATCTTCTTCTCAGAAACTGTCAAGGGGATTAAGCCTGTACTTTGTATACATGTTCCTGACAGTGGCCTCTACATAATTTGTGTTTTTTATTCCAGGCGGATAAGAACTCTGGTTGCTATGGCAACTTAAAGTTCCCATAGACTTATAATGAGAAAAGTGGAAATCGGCTATTTTTCCGCTAAAATTGTAGACATTTGAATTTTGTTTTTGCAGAAATGTTTATTGAGTAGTGTTTGACATTTCTTGTGAGTTTTGTCCTAATCCTTTATTTTGATTGGTTGCTGGGGCCCCATAAAAGGCAAAATTTTGAAAAAAACATTCAAAAATCTTCTCCTCAGAAACTGTCAAGTGGATGAATCCTGTACTTTGTATTCATGTTCCTGACACTAGCCTCTACATAATTTGTGATTTTTATTCCAGTAAGATAAGAACTCTGGTTGCGATGGCATATTAAAGTTTCCATAGACTTATAATGGGAAAAGTGGAATAGGCTATTTTTCTGGTCCAATTGCAGATACTAAGTCTTGAGTTTTGTTTTTGCAGAAATGTTTATTGAATAGATATTTACGTTTCACGTGACCTTTTTTCCTAATTCTTTATTTTGATTGATTGCTGGGGCCACATAAAGGGCAAAATTTTGAAAAACATTTAATAATCTTCTCCTCAGAAACCGTCTACGGCATGAAGCCTGTACTTTGTAAACATGTTCCTGACAGTAGTCTCTACATAATTTATGTTTTTTATTTCAGTCAAATAAGAAATCTGGTTGTAATGGCAACTTGAAGTTTCCATGGACTTATAATGAGAAAAGTGGAAATTGGCTATTTTTCTGGTTCAATCGCAGATATTTGAATTTTGTTTTTGCAGAAATCTTTATCAAGTAGTCCTCTACATTTTATGTGACTTTTGCAACTAAAATTGTTTCGTCACAGTATTACTATGGCCCATCCCTTTTCTCATTAATATGCTCACTGCTTTTAAAGGATCTCAATTTTATTTTCATTTACTTTAGTTCTAATTGTGCCAGTTCCCGATCATTGCTTACCTTTACCTTTAATCCAAATGGCGGATCCCATACTTTTTTTTTTTCAAAAAATGTTAGAGATCTCTTAAAATTCTTTGTATACATGTCACTGATTCAAGCCTCTTTGTTGGAAGCGGTAGCCATTGCATCATATAAAGAATAATAGTTTTATAGAAGTTTGATTTTATAGTCCTTTTTGTATATTTTCAGAAATGGAAAGAGAATCAGAAGAACTAAGAAGGGAAACGTAAAGACAACAAAGATAAGTATGACTAGTTAGGTTAATGTTTTACTTTGACTGAGGAGCTGGCCTCGTAAAAACAGAAAACAAAGACAATTACATGACGTGACTGAGGAGCTGGCCTCATTTAAAATACAGAAAACAAAGACAAAGTGCAAGGTTCAGTATAACCTTGTCACTGTCAGAGTAAAGCTATTTGCAGAAATATAATGTGCAAGAAAATCTACAAACATATTTATCAAGAAATGATAATTAAATAAAAACCTATCAGACAAAATACATTTTATTACATACTCAAGTATATTATAGACTGCAGCTGAATATAGGTGATGTTCATTAGAGAAAGAAATGATCATAAATGGTCATGGTCTTGTCTATAAGATGCCTAAGTCTGTATAATAGATTCTATGGATATTAGTAGTCTATCATTAGATGACAATTCAAATAAATAAATGAAAATATTTTATCTTAGAGTATAAAAAGTTGTTTAGTTGTTCAAAATTGGAAAAAAGCAAGGCTCTGGAACTGATACAATAAGATTCCAAACCCTGTCTATAATATCACCAGAAAAGAAAGTGCAACACAAAATGAGCATCATTCCTTTGAGTGATTGAGTGATTCTCAGATAAGAAACCTGATCTCTCTTTCTCTCTCTCTCTCTCTCTCTCTCTCTCTCTCTCTCTCTCTCTCTCTCTTCCCGTTCTTTCAATGAAAACTGATGTACACACAAGTGACAACTTTTGAGCTGGGTCTGGGCTAATGTGATTTGTGTATTTTTTTGTACAAGGTGGATAAGACTATGCTAGCTTTTCTAAAACTTACTTTGAAATATATATCTAATTGAAATATCATAAATTGAAGGGGTCTGCTAAAAATGTGTAAAGAAAAACTATTTAAGTTGCAACTATAATTACATAGATAAGATGATCTAGAAAGCACACTTTTTATCCTGTATATACCATTTAAATGTACAAATTATATGATAATGTTTAAAGAGTTCTGATGTTCATATATATAGCAAAATATGTTTCAAAGAAAGTAATAGAACATATTGGTAGTCACCTCCCCACCCCCAAATCTAGTTTGAGGGGATATGCTGTTTTGAGTCATTCCGTTATTCCGTACAGGCAATTTTTTTTGTAGTATAGCTATATACATTTTTGTTCCAATTTGAATGAAACTTGGCCCATGCTAAAGGGAATACATTTTGAAAAAATCTGAAGTACAAATTTTAATTATCATTGAATATTTTGAAGGAGTGTGGCAGACATGTTTATGATGTGCAAGAAGAAGTGTACAGATTTGTCAACATGCTTAATATTTAGGCATTGCACTTACTGAATCATAAATTCATTGAACATGATTTTCCTTTCATTAACCATTGAAACTAAACTGCATTTCAGGGCAATTATGTCACAGGTCAGGGAAGATTAAAAACCTTGCTTGCAGCTAAATTCCTGTTAAAACACTTTCGTAATGAAACAAAATTGTGTATTTTCAGGTAAAGAATGCCTAGAAGAAAAGATTGGAAGAAAGCTGCAGTGAAGAGGGGGAATGTGAATGCCAGTAGGGAGGTAAGTGAAAGAGGTAAGTATGATTTATGTATGACTGAGGAGCTGGCCTCGTTAAAAACAGAAAACAGGGACAACTTACATGACGTGACTGAGGAGCTGGCCTCATTAAAAACAGAAAAAGAAGACATAGTGCAAGGTTCAGTTAACCTTGTCACTGAGAAAGGATATTTGAAAGGAAATTTGAAAAAATCATGTGACAGCAAACCTGATAGTATGGATACTGATATTAGTCAGTTTAAACAGGCAATTATTGATCTCAACAAGCTAATAGAAAATGTTAGCTCAAGTGTATGGTCAGATTTTGAAACAGTAATCCTCGAAACTTTTCCTGATGTTAATGCTGAATATCAATCAAGAGTTATAGAAAAATCATATAAAGACAAAGAGAATATAGAAAATACAGAGAATATAGCCTCTTTTCTTGAAAATACAATGCTCAAACAGCATACAGAACATACAGAGCATGATAAAAATGTTATAGCTCAGCATCATTTCAACAATGATTCTGCAAAAACATGTGTAAACAATAATTTGGTATGTTATCAAGCAGTAAGATTGTCTGAACGGCTTTGGAATGCAGGTAATTTGGTCTTTGGAAGTTTCCACCAGAATGATGATAGATTTTCTCTGCACTCAAGAGGATTTCAGTGCACATGTAATGCATTATGTATGCTGTCATACTCACTATGTCATGATGTAGATAATAGCCTGATACTAGATAAAGTGCTATGTGAAGGAGATGCTCTCTATCAAACTGTTATCAGCGGATTGAAATCAGATGGAAATTTTGATCATCGTCTGCTGAGCTTAGATGAAATCCCTTATGATTTTGAAGTTGAGATAGGAAAATTTACATTAGAAAAACTGCCTATTGTGTGTGGCCCTCTTATTGATACCCAAAATATTGGTTTGCCAACACTTCATGATACCTTACAGTTAGCCTTCATGTCTGTATCATCAGGTCTTATAACTATTGGGGCCATATGTTCTGCTGTATTTAAAAAGGATGGCATGTTTATGTTTTTTGATTCGCATTCCCATGGTGACAATGGACTGTCTTCAAATGATGGGTCATCTTGTTTGATAATGTTTTCAAGTATTGATGATCTAGTTACATACATGTATGCATTCTATGACAGTTTAAATCTAGACACCAACTTGCAGTTTGACTTTTTGCCTATCAAAATCAAGAAGACTGAAGAACCACAGAGCTGTAAAAGAAAAATGAATAGTAATATGGAAGCCTACTTCAGGGATCAAAGATTGAAACAAGCTAACAAAGCACAAAGGAAAGTACAAAACATATCCAGTAATGCATCAAACACATTAATTAAAGAATCAAAGAAAGAATTAAAGACCAGTAAGTTTAAGCATCGCACTGAATATTATAAAAATTACAAAAGAAAATGTAGACAAAATGAAGCATTTCAAACAAGAGAAAGAGAATCAAAACAATCGGCAAGAAAAGACCCAGTGTTTCAAACAAGAGAAAGAGAATCAAAGCAATTAGCCAGAAAAAATCCTAGTTTTAAGGCTAAAGAAACTGTGTATCAGAAAAAATCAAAGCAATTTGCAAGAAAAGACCTGATGTTTCAAACAAGAGAAAGAGAATCAAAGCAATGTGCAAGAAAAGATCCTAGTTTTAAGACAAAAGAGATTGTGTATCAGAAAGAATCAAAGCAATCGGCAAGAAAAGACCCAGTGTTTCAAACAAGAGAAAGAGAATCAAAGCAATTTGCAAGAAAGGATCCTAGTTTTAAGACAAAAGAGATTGTGTATCAGAAAGAATCAAAGCAATCTGCAAGAAAAGACCCAGTGTTTCAAACAAGAGAAAGAGAATCAAAGCAATTTGCAAGAAAGGATCCTAGTTTCAAGACAAAAGAAACTGTGTATCAGAAAGAATCAAAACAGTTAGCAAGAGAAAATCAGGCTTTTAAAACAAAGGAGAAAGCATACCAGAATATATCAAAAAAGAAGGCAAGAGAAAATGCTTATGTTCGTGAATGCGAGAGAATCAAGAAGCAGCAAGTAAGGCAGGAAAAAAGAAAATTTGATGACAGTTCAGAAGTCACTACTCCTAGAAAAAGATATAAGCATGACACAGATAATTTTCCAAAAATGCACAATAAAGACATAAAAACTATTGAAGAGGCTATCAAACAATTTCATTCAGATATTTCTATTGGACCTTTGTATGTTTGTTCATGTTGTCACCAGACATGGTTCAGGAAAAGTGTTTCTAAGTTAATGAATGTCCATATTTCAGCAGAAAGTAAACGCCGGCATTGTACAGACTTTATATCTGTCAATAATGAAGAATGGATATGTCATACTTGCCTAAGTGCCTTAAGAGATAGTAAAATTCCAAAGCTATCAGTAACTAATGGCATGAAATGGCCAATCAAGCCACCAGAGTTAAACTTACATCAGTTAGAAGAAAGGTTAATAGCACTGCGTATTCCATTTATGCAGATAAGAGAATTGCCACGTGGTGGCCAGTACTCCTTGAAAGGGAATGTAATTAATGTACCTGTTGATATTCAGCCTACAATAAACTGTCTGCCAAGGCCAATGGATGAAAACTTTACAGTTGCTATCCAGCTGAAAAAGAAACTTTCCTATAAAACGGTTGACTTTAAAGAAAATGTAAGACCATTAAGAGTTTTGACTGCTCTGCATTGGCTTATGAACAACAGCAAGCTATACAAGAACTCTGGCATAGTAATTGATGACGACTGGTTTCGGGAAGTTAATGAAAGTGCAGAGGAAACAGTCAGAGAATTTTTAGGAGTTTCAAGAGAACAAACAAATCACAAACATAGTATGGATAATGAAAAGCAGGAAGAAATCTCAAGTAAAAAGGAATCTGATGCCCCAACTGATTATGATTCTGATCATTACAGTGAGATAGATGCTAATGACCATGTTGGCAATATAGATACATTAGTGGATGATGCTGATATTGACAATAAGTGTGACAAAGTTTTTACTTTTGCACCAGGAGAAGGACAACATCCTTTAAGTCTATATAATGATAAAGATGCAGAATATTTGTGCTTCCCATCTATATTCTGTGGACAAACACCACCTAGTAAGGAAGAGAGAATTGTTCCACTTCATTATAGTGACATTGTTAAATGGGAATTGAGAAGTGTTGACAGGAGAGCTGCACAGTCAGTTCCAAATATATTCTTCAAACACAAAAAGTTACAGATGAAACAAATCAGTGATAAAGTCAACTTGGCTGTCAGAAGATGTAAAAAGCGAGGTCAAAAAATAACTGCAGCTGAAGCTAGAGATGCAAATTATTTGGACAAACTTGTAAACCTTGATGAAGGCTATTATATATTTCGTCAACTGAGAAATTCACCCGCCTATTTAGAAATGCGCAAGAAAGATATTTTTGCAATGATTAGGCAACTTTCTTTGCCTACTTGGTTTATGTCATTGTCAGCTGCTGATACTAGATGGACAGATCTGTTAAAGATGTTAGCAAAATTGAATGATGGTATTGAATATTCTGAAACAGAATTAGAAAAGCTTACTTGGCAAGAGAAAACAAAGCTAGTTCAAAAAGACCCAGTTACATGTTCAAGGTACTTTGATCATAGGGTTCAAGAGTTCCTCAATACAATTCTAAAAAGCAGTTCTGAGCCAATTGGAAAGGTACTTGACTATTTTTATAGAGTTGAGTTTCAACAACGTGGCTCCCCTCATATTCACATGCTTGTTTGGGTACAAAATGCTCCAACTTTAGAAACAAAGTCAGAAGCGGAAATAATTGAATTTGTTGATGGATATC
This sequence comes from Rugalucina vietnamica, assembly GCA_964017185.1. Lineage (NCBI taxonomy): Eukaryota > Metazoa > Mollusca > Bivalvia > Lucinida > Lucinidae > Rugalucina > Rugalucina vietnamica. The sequence continues at coordinate 50,503,708 of OZ024877.1, forward strand.
TTACCTGCGGTAGTGATAATGAGAAAACAGCAAATCTTATTAACCTTCAAAGTCACAAACATTCTAGAACCTGTAGAAAAAAAGGGAAACCAATATGCAGGTTTGGATTTCCATTGCCACCATTGCCGAAAACTATGTTGCTGTATCCGCTTGAAGAAAACATTGACAGGTACAAGAAAAAGAATGTAGAGCTCCAAAAATCAATGAATGAGTGTAAAGAAAATGACGATATGCCATTTGAGGAGTTTCTAGAAAAAATTGCTAAAATGGACTTCGAAGACTATATTTGTTGCATAAGAAGCTCATTGAAAGCACCAAAGGTTTTCTTAAAGCGAAAAGTGAAGGAAATGAGAATTAATCCATTTAATGAAAACATACTTCTTGCCTGGAAGGCCAATCTTGACATTCAGATTGTTCTTGAGCCATATGGTTGTGCTTCATATATAGTTGGTTATATAAGTAAATCACAAAGAGGTATGAGTGCACAACTTGATGCAGCAGCGAAAGAGGCAAGAAGAGGAAATCTTGACCTAAAGAAACAAGTCAGGCATATTGGGAATGTATTTTCTAACTGTGTTGAGGTCAGTGCTCAAGAAGCTGTTTATCTTGATCTGCAAATTCCTTTGACAAAATGTACGAGGGATATTGTTTTCATCAACACATCTATACCAGAAGAAAGAATCTTTCTGTTGAAGCCAAAAGCTGCTCTTGATGAACTTCCCGCTGAATCCACGGATGTAGAATCTGAAAATGTTATACAGAGGTATTCTAAAAGACCCAGGCAGCTTGGGAAATTATGTTTAGCTGATTATGTCTCTAAAGTTGATGTTACTTATCCAAAAGGGAATAAGTTTTCAGAGAAAGTTGATGACACTAATGATGATGACAGTTTTGTCAATAGCTCTGGTGATGAAAGTGATGACAGCTTTGATGATAATAATAGTCAAAGTTCAGACCTGTTGTTTGAAGCAAAAAATGGAACAAAATACAAGAAAAGAAAAGTACCAAGAATAATAAGGTATGTAAGATACAACAAAAAAAGGGATCCAGAAAATTACTTTAGAGAGCAGCTTATGCTTTTTGTACCTTGGCGAAATGAACAGAAGGATTTGATAGGTTCTTTTGGAACATATGAAGCTCGGTATAACTCAGTGCAGACATCCCTGGTGTCCAAAAGAAATGAGTATGAGCATCATGCTGAAGAGCTTGAGATTGCAAGACAAATGATGGAAAATGAGGAAAGGGACTATGATCAAATTGCACCAAATGCAGAGCAAGAAAATAGAGAGACAGAAGAAGAAGGGTCAGCAGAATCAGAAAAATTTGTTTGCTTTAACCCAAGCAGAGTTGTAGAGCAGAGGCATTATGACATTGGAATAGAATTACAGTCAACTTGCTCAATGCCACCAGTAGAAACAAGTGGTATTTTATTACCAGATGATGAATACTTACAACTACTCAGAAGTCTTAATTTGAGACAAAGAGAATTCTTTAACCATATTGTGCACTGGATTAAATGTAAAGATGAACCGGTTTATGCTTTTCTAACAGGAGGGGCAGGTGTTGGTAAATCAGTAGTGATTCGAGCACTTTACCAAAGTCTGTTCAGGATTTTGAATTTGAAAGATGGAGAAAATCCAGATGATAAGAGAATTCTGCTGTGTGCTTACATGGGCTTTGCTGCTTTTAATATTAGTGGCCAAACCATTTGCTCTGCATTCCACAGGAAAATGTATCAAAAGGGAACCAATCATCTTGCAGCTGATGAGTTAAATACGTTCAGAATTAAGTACAGACATCTGAAAATTATCATTATTGATGAAATATCAATGGTAGGCAACATGACACTAAGCTTTATTGACACTCGCTTACAGCAGCTGATGGGAACAAAAGAAGTTTTTGGTGGTTTAAGTGTTATCGCTGTTGGGGATCTTTACCAACTTAAGCCAGTAGGTGATTACTTGATAAGTCTTGATTTGAAAAAGGGAGCATCTTCACTGGGAAGGAATTTATGGAAAGAGCTCTTTACAATGTATGAATTGGTTGATATCATGAGACAGAAAGACGATCTAGCATTCGCACAGTTATTAAACCGACTTCGATTGAACGAAATGACAGAGGAAGACAAACAAAAGCTGCAGACACGTGTTGTTGACCGTGAAACTGGTGACTATCCAAAGGATGCTCTTCATTTGTTTGCACAGAATTATTATGTAGACCAACACAATGACACTATTTTGAGTCAGTTGCCAGGAGAAAAGTATGTGATATCATGCCATGACAGTGTTGTCTCAGCAAACATTCCTGCCAACAGGCACCAGTCCTTGATTGATAAGCTCCCAAAGGACTATGGACAAACAGGCCAGCTAAAAAAATCATTGACAGTAGTTGTTGGAATGATTGTTGTTCATACAGCTAACGTAGATGTAGAAGACGGTTTAACCAATGGTGCTACTGGTGTGGTAAAACACATTGACTTCAGGTGGATGGAAGGAACAAACCGTCCTAGCATTATTTGGGTATTGTTTGATGACCCTCGGGTAGGTAGAGCAACACGTGAGAAAAACAGGAAATTTTACAACTCAAGCATTCATGCAGACTGGACACCTGTATTTGAAACACAGCGTACATTTATACATAACTACAAAACATTTCAGAGAAGCCAATTTCCAGTGACACCAGCCTCGGGTAAATCAGTCTGGAAAGCTGAAGGTGCAACAGTTGACAAGGTAGTTGTTGATTTGTCACAGAAGGAAACAAGGAAAATACCACACATTCACTATGTTGCATTTAGTAGAGTGAAAAAGCTGGAAGATTTATATATACTGAATATGAATGAAGCTGCTATGGCATTAGATGATGATGTGAATATAGAAATGAAAAGGCTACGCACAGATGCTACCTTAGAACTATGTTATGTTCCGCTGTATAAAATTGGTTCAGACAAAACCAAAATTGCATTCAATAATGCTAGATCCTTGCATAAACATTATAAAGATGTTCAATTTGAACCAAATGTATTGGCAGCAGATATCATTGGATTTGCTGAAACAAGGTTATGTAGTAGGGATGAAAATGGACATTTTGCCCTGAAGCGGTTTAGACTTGTTAGGCTTGATGATACAGTAAAAGAGGCAAACAACAGACCATATCATGGACTTGCATTGTATGTAAAGGAGTACTTGCAGATTCAGAAAGTCATGAAAATGCAATGTAAGTCATTTGAATTCATATTCACTGGCACATTCAGCATTCAACAAGGTTATGTTCAAGTTGTTGTGTTGTACAAATACCCAAAAAGTTCACAGACTGATTTTAGAAATGATATTCGCTGTCATCTTAGGCCAGTTATTGACCTGAATGCTAAATTGGTCATATTAGGGGACTTCAACATACAGATAGATGGTGCCAGTACAGGATTTGTGGATTTTGTGGAGACATTATTCGGATGTATGCAACATATTAAACAATGTACAACTGACTGTGGATCTGTACTAGATTTGATATTTTCAAATTCTGAAGGGTTTTGTGATGTCATTGAGGCATATTGGTCTGATCATAAAATTGTATATTGTGCCTTAGACAAATAGATATGTTACTTGGTTCAGATAAATCATTGTATCTCTAAAATTTTTCAGCTTGTGTATCATTACAGAGTAGAGAATTGAAGAGAAAAATTGCAGGACATAGCCCCACTAGGTCTTAAATTTGGTGGTTTAGCAAGTTTTGGGGTTGCCACCTTTTTTTTTTTTTTTTTTTTTTTTTTTTTTCTTGACATATTCTCAAATAAAAATTCTGGAGAGATTAGATGATAAACACTAGAATTATTTCTCACTTTTTTCACATTTGAGTGAGGTATTATCCTTATGTGTTCTTTTTATTCTTTTTTATGTATGAGTCCAATTGTAACTTTTTTGTAATGTATTCCTCAAAATATATGTAGAATTAATGAGACTGTGATTATAACATCTGACTTAAATAGAATCTCAAATATACAGTAAACTATTGATTTCCGTTAAAGGAAGCAGTTTGATGCATTGTAAAAATTTTATTGTAATGATACGGTGATAACTGATATAGCAAGAGCTTTGTAGTTTTATATAGATAATGTATAAAGGTTTGGAAAGCAGATATGCTTTGTTGCAGGGTTCTGCAAAAAGATATTATTCAATGTGACGAACAGCAAGTGGCAGTGCTTTTTTATTTTAAAGAATCTGGATATAAATGGATGGCTGTGAGTTTTGGACAGATTCTCATGTTGCTCCACAAATGTATAGTTACATAGAGCTTGATTCAGTGTTGATTATAATGAACATCATGATCAAAAGAATATATAATTTGCAAATATGTACATATTATATAGATTTAAATGAAAATGAAGAACTTGAAAATGCTAGATTGAAAAAATAATATAAATATCCTATCAGTGCATGCATTTGTATTTTGTTATGTTAAAACTTGCATACAATCTTATGTTCATTGACAAGTTCATGAATATATTGTCCAGTAATAATGTGACATTACTTTACCTATTTTCCATGTTGTGGTCTACTCTAGTATAGTTGTTAGATTGTGTTAAACTGTACCATTACATTGGTTTTTACAAGGTATCTATTTTAGTCGCAGAAATGTACTAGCATAAGTTCAGTCTTGGAATGTTTCCGACACTTAATGTTATAGACACAGTCTCATGACTTCTAAATCTATCATTCAAGATTAAGTTTCTTCATCTTTTTTCCTCATTTTTTAAAATGTTGTCATTAGATTACAATAGCTCTCATTTGTGTAGTATTTTTGTGTTTTAATTGTAAGTGCCTAATTTTAATGAATTTAATAGAAAACTATAAGAATCAGTGTAGTGTGATTCAATAAATAAAAAGTATTGGATAAAGAAACTAGTTGTTTTCACTGAAACTCCAACTGCAGCAACTAATTTGGCTTGCCTGGGTAGCACTGTTGAAATGGTGACAGTTGATTCTGACCTATTGATTACAAAGTTGGATATGAAAGGACAGAGAAGTAGAAGGTATTAAAGCAATGATCATAACTGGCACAATGAGAACAAAGTCTAAGAACATATAGTCAACAACCAAATTTACAAATAGGTACTGATACAAGGACAACATAATATGGTAAGCAGAGTGAACAGCTGTTTCCCAAAAGGTGACCAAACTCCACACCGAAATATAAACTAGAGAGAACCCTAGTAAAAGTACCATCTTTGAAAGCTCATCAATAGAAGTTTACTGTAATTGGATTTAACTAATTTTAGAGGTGTTTAATATTATGTTCAAAAAGATGAGGTATAAAGTAAAAAATAACAAAACTGCAACAATTTACTTCTGCCACCTTCTACAGCATTCACTAAATATGAAACAAAATAGCATATGTGAAGTAGAAATACACAATTTATATTGAATAAAATGCTGACAAGAACTGGCCCAATTTGAAGGTAATACAAATCTTTCATCAGATTTGGTCAGTTGAGTTCATGTTTTATGTCCCACTCAATAGATAAGGGCATATGGATTCAGAGCTTACTTTTAAAGTCTTGACAAAAGACTGGAGAAATCTGGGACTTAACCCAGGATCTTGAGGAGTAGCTTAACCAACATGCCACAGAGGCTTTGGTTGCACCTGAATGCCCTCCCAAAACAGTTGATAGCTTTCTTTAAGTTTTTATATGAAAGACCTCAGGTGAGCGTTTGCAGGACCATTGGTCCTCTGGTCTGAAATATGAGTGATGTTTGAAAAACTGCAATTTGTAGTTTCACGGCAATCACTAATATTTCCTTAGAAGCCTCCGTGGCATGGTGGCCAAGCTACTGGCCTTGTAAATCAGGGGTCATGTGTTCGATCCCGGGCTTCTCCAGTCTTTCGGATGAGACTTTAAACCGAGGCCCCTTCTCCATATGACCTGACAGCTGTTGAGTGGGAAGTAAAACACCAATCAAACAAAGAAACAAACTAATATTTCCGAAAATATTTCCAGATGTCGTTCGCAGTTAACGGACGGCTCATCGGAACTAAAATTGCAATTTGGTGATGACGCTATGTAATTGCTCAAAATATTACTGGACTTTACAAAATTACTACAGTTGTTGAGTTTAAAATGAATATATATACATGTACATATTTTAAACAACAAACGGTAATCCGTTTGGGAAGGATTTTCACACAAGTGCGTCTGGCACTGGCAATGATTCAGGTGAACGCTAGCGTTTTACACTTGTCGGTCTAGCACTTTAATTTCCCAACAAGAAAGGGTCGAAGATGATGCGGAATATGAAATTACCGGGTCGAAGATGACACGGAATATGAAATTACCTTGATCAAAAATAGCTCTAGAGTGTTTATAATCGGAAATTAATGCAATAAGTTTTGATTGCCCGATGATTCACAAAATTCGCCCCGTTGTCTCACACAACTTGCCCGATGCCTCACATTATGTAAATGCACCTAGCATTTAATCCCTTTGCAATGCTTGGCGAGATTTTATTTTTTGTGGGAATTTTCCAGTATACTACAGTTGACTCGACAATGGCGAACCACTAAGAGGTCAAACGCTATTATTTTCAATACGACCATGTGAATGTTATTCTATTTGGTACTAATAACATCTAACATATCTCAGCTGTACAGGAAAATAATAATTTTAGTTCAATTAATTTTCTAATGGGAGATAACTCTGTTGATATGATACCTCCCGCATTAGACAATGGCGAACCAAACTCGACAATGGCGAATCAAATAGTCTATAGCCCAAAGGAAACCATTTTAGAAGGTTATTTTTGCACACAAATGGTGCCATCATCATGCGAAACTAAATGGTGTTCGATAATATTGTGTAAATTTGCTTTGGTGCTTTACGTTTACTGTCAACAGCAAATGCCCCATCGGAAAGGTCAATTATACCGATTTAAGCATGTCTTATTGCTTTAATGAAACAATGTAAGCCTAAAGTCAAGAGGGTTAAACCACGACTTGCACCAATATTAGTTACGCCATTGACCAAACCAAATTGTTCCTGGGCGAACCTTCCAAAGGTAGATTATCAGTATTTTGTGCACATTCTTTTTACCACACAAAGTATGATTCGCTATTGTCGAATTTACATGTACATATTTCCACGCTTATATCTACATTCAATGTCAAAACTTTTATCAAAAACATGCATAATGTATAACTAGGGATAGTGGGCATTAAAGTAACGCAAAAATGGTTATGATAAAAAGCTAAGAAACAAGGTAAGAAACACATTTTATCTGAACGTCACTTTTTGCGGAACAATAAACTAGGCATCTTAGTTAAGGGTTCAAGCGTTTCAGCAACCCTAATTTTATTGTCCGATGGAATTTTGACTCCATTCCTTTACCAAACATCAAGGCATAGATGAAAGTAAATGACTGTGATATATAATAAATAATATTTTGTCTCAGATTCAAGAAATTCTGCAATATCTTTACGAGTGATTCGCCATTGTCGATGATTCTCCATTGTCGAGTCAACTGTATTATTCATTTGCAAATACCAACGTGACCTTCTTGGTCCATTTCTTTTACTAGAAAATCAAACGAAAATGTGTTTTCGTGACCTTGAAAGGCATGCCCTCTAAAATGGGGCGCACAATCACGCGTTTCTTGGAATATTTATTTACAAACTGTTTACATAATAAAGAACAATAATGATTTATACAGCTCCTGCAGCAAACAGAATTTTGACATACAACGTCACCCAGCCATGTCGGAACAAAACAAAAAGAAAATTAAAACTACGTACCGTGTCGCCATTGTAAATCCCGATGTGTCACCGACACCTCGCCCGATGGTTCACATTTTTCCGATTAACCCCCGTTGATTCACCGTTTTTCTAATACACCGTTTCCATAGGTTGATATTGGTCTGAAGTTTTATGCAGTACCATCATGACCCACCCTGGGTGACCTTGAGGTCAAGGTCACAGACTTAGAATTTTTTTGTTAAAGTTTTCGGTTAAAGTTTTTGGAAGTCTATCTCTTGAACATGTAGATGGATCAAGTTGATACTTTGCATGTTGGTAGATATTGGTCTGAAGTTTTATGCTGTACCATTATGACCCACCCTGGGTGAACTTGAGGTCAAGGTCATGGCCTTAGAAATTTTTGGTTAAAGTCTTGGGTTAAAGATTTTTGAAGTCTATATATCTCTATGTTGGATCAAGTTGAAACTTTGCATGTTTGTGGATATTGGTCTGAAATTTTATGCTGTACCATCACAACTCACCTGAGCGACCTTGAGGTCAAGGTCATGGGTCATAGATTTTGATAAGTTTAGTGGCAAAGCACAAGTCAGGCGAGCTACGCTGTCCTGCGACAGCTCTTATTACTTAGGACACAATTTTTTAAAGTGTGCCAGATTGAAAATCGTTATGAGCATTTTGGCCACTTATTCGTGTTGTTGACTATAGCAGCCGAACACATCCATAGTGACTCACAAACTCAATTCTGATTTATGAAAGGCAATCATAAAATGATGAAGTACCGTTTTAAGGCAAAAAAAAGTGAATAGAAGTGGTAAAAAAGAGTACCGGGTATTCATCACCACAAATTCTTGCGACTTTTTGTTTATGGGTACTCTTTATTATAGCCCCACTTTGAAAAAGTGGGGGCTATACTGGATTCACCCTGTCCTTCCGTAGTTCCATTATTCCGTTATTCTGTTATTCTGTCCTTCTGTCATTCCATTACCACACATAACTTGAGAACCAGTTGTTAGACTTTAACCATATTTGGCATATGCATCAATATTGACAATATCTACTAATGTGTAAATGCATGTCAGTTTCCCCAAATTTGCAGAAGAGTTATTGCCCTTGGATGGCCCTTCATTGTTGCCAAAATTTCGTTTCCGCTCAATATCTTGTGAACAAATGGACAGAATCTGACCAAATTTTGAATGCACATCAACATTGACAAGATCTAGCTTGGGATTGTTGCCTGTCATTTTTTGCAAAATTTTGACAGAGTTACGGCCCTTGATTGACATCAGAATTTTGTTTCCGCTCAATATCTTGAGAACCAATTGACAGAATCTGACCAAATTTTGTATGCACATCAACATTGACAAGATCTAGCTTGGGATTGTTGCCCATCATTTTTCGCAAAATTTTGACGGAGTTACGGCCCTTGATTGATGTCAAAATTTCGTTTCCGCTCAATATCTCGAGAACCAATTGACAGAATCTGACCAAATTTTGTATGCACATCAGCATTGACAAGATCTAGCTTGGGATTGTTGCAAGTCATTTTATGCAAAATTTTGATGGAGTTACGGCCCTTGATTGATGTCAAAATTTCGTTTCCACGCAATATCTTGAGAACAAATTGATAGAATCTGACCAAATTTTGTATGCACATCATCATTGATAAGATCTAGCTTGGGATTGTTGCCCGTCATTATAGCCCCGCTTTGAAAAAGTGGGGCTATACTGGATTCACCCTGTCCTTCCGTAATTCTGTGATTCCGTCATTCTGTCTTTCCGTGAACAATTCGTTTCCGTTCAATATCTTGAGAATGGCTTGACAGAATCTGACCAAATTTTGTATGCACATCAACATCGACAAGATCTAGCTTGGGATTGTTACCCGTCATTTTTCGCAAAATTTTGACGGAGTTACGGCCCTTGATTGACATCAGAATTTCTTTTCCGCTCAATATCTTGAGAACGAATTGACAGAATCCGACCAAATTTTGTATGCACATCATCATTGACAAGATCTAGCTTGGAATTGTTACCCGTCATTTTTCGCAAAATTTTGACGGAGTTACGGCCCTTGATTGACGTCAGAATTTCGTTTCCGCTCAATATCTTGAGAACCAATTGACAGAATCCAACCAAATTTTGTATGCACGTCAACATTGACAAGATCTAGCTTGGGATTGTTACTCGTCATTTTTCGCAAAATTTTGACGGAGTTACGGCCCTTGATTGATGTCAGAATTTCGTTTCCGCTCAATATCTTGTGAACCAATTGACAGGATCCGACCAAATTTTGTATGCACATCAACATTGACAAGATCTAGCTTGGGATTGTTACCCGTCATTTTAGTCGCAAAATTTTGAAGGAGTTATGGCCCTTAATTGACGTCAGAATTTCGTTTCCGCTCAATATCTTGAGAACGAATTGACAGAATCCGACCAAATTTTGTATGCACGTCATCATTGGCAAGATCTAGCTTGGGATTATTACCCGTCATTTTTCGCAAAATATTGAAGGAGTTACGGCCCTTGATTGACGTCAGAATTTCGTTTCCGCTCAATATCTTGAGAACGAATTGACAGAATCTGACCAAATTTTGTATGCACATCAACATTGACAAGATCTAGCTTGGGATTGTTACCCGTCATTTTTTGCAAAATTTTGACGGAGTTACAGCCCTTGATTGACGTCAGAATTTCGTTTCCGCTCAATATCTTGAGAACAAGTTGACAGGATCCGACCAAATTTTGTATGGACGTCATCATTGACAAGATCTAGCTTGGGATTGTTATCCGTCATTTTTTGCAAAATTTTGACGGAGTTACGGCCCTTGATTGACATCAGAATTTCGTTTCCGCTCAATATCTTGAGAACAAATTGACAGAATCCGACCAAATTTTGTATGCACATCAACAACGACAAGATCTAGCTTGGGATTGTTACCCGTCATTTTTCACAAAATTTTGACGGAGTTACGACCCTTGACTGATGTCAGAATTTCGTTTCCGCTCAATATCTTGAGAACGAATTGACAGAATCCGACCAAATTTTGTATGAACGCCATTGTTGACAAGATCTAGCTTGGGATTGTTACCCGTCATTTTTCGCAAAATTTTGACGGAGTTACGGCCCTTGAATGACGTTAGAATTTCGTTTCAGCTAAATATCTTGAGAAAGAATTGACAGAATCCGACCAAATTTTGTATACACGTCATCATTGACAAGATCTAGCTTGGGATTGTTACCCTTCATTGTTCGCTAAATTTTGACGGAGTTATGGCCCTTGATTGACATCAGAATTTCGTTTCCGCTCAATATCTCAAGAATGAATTGACAGAATCTGACCAAATTTTGTATGCACATCAACAGTGACAAGATCTAGCTTGGGATTGTTGCCCATCATTTTTTGCAAAATTTTGACTAGAGTTACGGCCCTTGATTGACGTCAGAATTTCATTTCTGCTCAATATCTTGAGAACGAAATGACAGAATCTGACCAAATTTTTTATGCATATCAACAGTGACAAGATCTAGTTTGGGACTGTTGCACATCATTTTTCACAAAATTTGACAGAGTTACGGCCCTTGATTGACGTGAGATTTTTGTTTCCGGTCAATATCTTGAGAACAAATGGACAGAATCTTACCAATCTTTTTATGTGCATCAACATTGACAAGATCTAGCTGTCATTGTTTTTTTCTCACCCTGGAAAAAAGCTCATAAGCGGGGCTATAGTCAGATCCTCTGACAATTCTAGTTGACGCCAAAAAACGTATTGTTTCCGTGTTCGAAAAACTATGGAATTCAGTCTGTGGGTTGGAGACATGCCATTGTTTGTTTTCTATAAATTTGAAATTGTTATCTTTAAAATTTTACAAGTTATGACAGAAAATGTACCTTTTGCATTTCTTTATGTACTGAGTATATTTTGTAGGATATAGTCTGAAAATAATGTTTTATGATAATGATTTTACTGTTGTATTAACAGTTTTCCTTCATTATCAGCTGTCAAGCATACCACTTGACTCAACCCCTTTATAATTGTCTGTTTATCATTCAGGGTAAGGTGAAAGGGAAGCGACTACAGACACTGTCCCAGTCCCCTAGAGAGAGTGCTCTGGGCCCCTACGCTGGTGGGTCCTACACTAGTCACTCGGGGAAGTCAGTGAAACTCGATAGATGTTACTTCAGTGAACTACATGATGGAGTCAACTCGGAGAAGGTGGTTATGGGTAAAGTTGTGTGTACAGTGCCGTCTGAAGATCCAGTGCCATTGTAAGTTGGGATTTCTGTGTAAATGTGTAAATTTTGGGATTTGTTGCGTGAGTGTTGGGATTTGTTAAGTGAAAGTTGGGATTTCGAAAATGGTCTTGAGAACTTTATTTTTACTAATACATGTATTCATTGTTATCGCTAATAGAGAGTTACTATAAGCTTTATAGACTGCAAGAGTGCTCATTTGCTAATTCAAGAAATAAATCAGGAGAATGTGAAAAATCATGAAATTACAGTGACATGAAAATTTCCAAATTACCGTAGGCTTTACCCAAATGAAAATGTCACATAGTGTCTACTTCATTTTATCATTTACTTATTACCATGCTGTAGAATCAAATATCATGACTGTAGTCATAAAAACTTGAAGGATGCCATTGGCATATGAGCCACAATAGGCGAAAATGGGTCTTCAGGGTTTCGGACCTGGTTTGACATAAATCGGTCTCAACAGTCACAGAAGCAGGTTAGAAGCTTGAAATTGATTTTTAAGAAAAAGAGGAATTGTATTATCCATGAAGTGAAAACAAAAGTGGTGATCAGCTTTGCAGATACTGCACAGCTGATCTGCATCCTTGTTTTTGCATAGGCAAAAAAAGGCTTTATCGTTATGTGGTTGTTGTTGTTAGCTCACCTGAGCCGTTAGGCTCACAAGGTTAGCTTATAGGATGGCCATGATCCGTCGTCCGTCCGTCTATCGTCAGTCCGCCCACAATTTCAAAGATCTTCTCTGAAACCGCTTAGCCAACCAAAGCCAAATTTTATATGAAGCATCTATAGGAAGGGGGAACCAATGTATATATAAGAAATCCAGGTCACATGACCAAGATGGCCACCATGCCCATATATGGTAAAAACCCTTCAAAAATCTTCTTCTCCAGAACCGGTGGACTGATTTCAACGAAACTTGGCATGAAGCATTGATGGCTCAAGCACTACAATGTCTATATAAATCATGACCCTGTGATGACCTTGACTTATTTTACGGCAAGGTCAACATAGGTCGCCAATGCATTTGAATGGGGAAAACTTTTAAAATGTCATTTAAAGTGAAAGTCTTGCAGGAAATGGGCAGTAGGACTGAATATTAATGATTCTGAAAAAAATTGGACCCCAGGGGCTCATATGCCCCCACCCCGGGGCAATATACATGTATATTACCATAATATTCAAACATCATCTCCTCTGAAACCGCTTGGCCAATCAAAGCCAAATTTTATGTGAAGCATCAATAGGAAGGGGTAATCAATATGTATATCAATAATCCAGGTCACATGACCAAGATGGCCGCGATGCCCATATATGGTAAAAACCCTTCAAAAATCTTCTTCTCCAGAACAGGTGGATCGATCAATATCTGAGTCAACAATTCATTGTATTATTGTCAATATCTGAGTCAACAATTCGTTGTATTATTGTCAATATCTGAGTCAACAATTCATTGTATTATTGTCAATATCTGAGACAACAATTTATTGTATTAATTTCAAAGAAACTTGGCATGAAGCATTGATGGCTCAAGCACTACAATGTGTATATAAATCATGACCCTGTGATGACCTTGACTTATTTTACGGCAAGATCAACATAGGTCGCCAATGCATTTGAATGGGGAAAACTTTTAAAATGTCATTTAAAGTCATTTAAAGTGAAAGTCTTGCAGGAAATGGGCAGTAGGACTGAATATTAATGATTCTGAAAAAAATTGGACCCCAGGGGCTCATATGCCCCCACCCCGGGGCAATATACATGTTTGTTATATGACTGAAGGAATTCCTGTCTCCTGATTGGCTCATTCAGTATTAATAAATTCTTATATTTCACTGAAACCAGACCAAACTGATGAATGTCAGATCAAACCAGTTCCTGGAGGTTAATTATTTTGACATGTTTTCTATATTAACCTCCAAAATCTATATTACGCTCCTGAGTACCCAAAAATAGCACCAGCATGAAATCAACATGGGCTTCATGAAATTGACATGATTTAATGTGGCCTGCCAGTCAGCTATAAATAACTATGAACTCATTTCTGTTCATGAAATCTACATGCTTTGCAGTAGCACACTATTACAGGTAAACAAAGCACTAGATAATGAGTAGTATTTGGTGATAATTAAGGGATAATTTTGTTTATTTTTCATAAGAACCTATGTTGTTGGTACGCATTGGAATTGCCTCATCATGGTGATTCTTAGGAGTACCCATAACATATGTTTTATTAAGAACTAACAAAATTATCTTTCATGCATAATCAATTGTTCCTCATTGTCTAGCCTTTAAATACTTAACATCTGATATGATTTTGTTTGTTTATTTGTTATAAGATAAACATTAAAACACTTGAAAAGTCATATAACAAAACAGTTATTGACTTCAATTTCGGTAGATATAAGGATTTATCTACCCTCAAAAGTGATATTCACCTCGGCTTTTGGCCTCGGTGAATATCACTTTTTCAGGTAGATAAATCCTTATATCTACCTCATTGAAGTCAATAATTGTATAATATTACCATAATATTCAAACATCATCTCCTCTGAAACCCCTTGGCCAATCAAAGCCAAATTTTATGTGAAGCATCAATAGGAAGGGGTAATCAATGTATATATAAATAATCCAGGTCACATGACCAAGATGGTCGCGATGCCCATATATGGTAAAAACCCTTCAAAAATCTTCTTCTCCAGAACAGGTGGATTGATTTCAAAGAAACTTGGCATGAAGCATCGATGGCTGAAGTACTACAATGTGCATATAAATCATGACCCTGTGATGACCTTGACCTTTTTTTACGGCAAGGTCAACATAGGTCGCCAATGCATTTGAATAGGGAAAACTTTTAAAATGTCATTTAAGGATGTTCGCTGCCAATGAAAAAGTATTCAAACTTTTCTTCTAACCCCCAATTTTTGATTCCAAAATACAACTTAAGACATTTGATAACAAAATAAATATAGGGTAGTGTGCATTTTTTCAAGCTACAGGCCTCTGAATGAGACCTCTGAGCATCATGTTTTTAATTTAGTAAAATTAATTTAATTTTTAATTCTTTAAAACATACCTGTCTTGAACAAACATATACTTAAAATGCTTTCAAAAATCATAGTATTTACGTATCGCAGACTATTTTGGACCAAAAGCAAAGAAAAAATTGCAACTTGAAGTGGGTGACAAAATTTTACGATTCCTTTTCCAACCCTACCCCCATACTTGAAAAGTCGGAAAATATCAATATTTTGAAATGTGCCAAAGCCATATTTGTTGATTCAAACTTTTTCTTGTATTTTCACACAACATAGAACTTGGTAATATTGTTCGAATAAAAGAAAGAAATATATAGGGTAGTGTGCATATAAGAGAGAACCAACAACTTGAAAATCGCCATTTTCAGCCTTATTTCGGCTGTTTTGTTTCTTAAAGCCCATTTCATAAAACCACCTAAAATTTTATAACCAGCACACCAAAGACCCAAAGACTGACTTAGAAGACCAGCTACACATATATTGCAGCTAAAATAAACATCGAACTAGTGCAATTAATTTGAAGATGTGTAGTATTCAAGTTTAATCTACCCTACCCCCTAAATTTTACTGACAACTAAAATTTTCTAAAATGTTGCAGAAAATGGGGTGAAAAAATGAAGTTTCTTAGATTGACAATTTTCATGACTCATTCAATGCATATCATCAATATGTATCCAAATATAAAATATTAGGAAAATATCTGCAACCGTTTACGAGATATTCAACAAAAGAAAAACCGGAAGTTCCGAAATGTCAAATGTTAGCAGCGAACATCCTTAAAGTGAAAGTTTTGCAGGAAATGGGCAGTAGGACTGAATATTTATGATTCTGAAAAAAATTGGACCCCAGGGGCTCATCTGCCCCCACCCCGGGGCAATATACATGTATATTACCATAATATACAAACATCTTCTCCTCTGAAACTGCTTGGCGAATTAAAGCCAAATTGTATGTGAAGCATCTATGGAATGGGGGAATTATATATATAAATTATCTAGTTCACATAACCAAGATGGCTGCCATGCCCATATATGGTAAAAACCCTTCAAAAATCTTCTTCTCCGAATTTTGAGGACCGATTTCAAAGAAACTTGGTATGAAGCATCAATGGCTGAAGTACTACAATGTATATATAAATCATGACCCTGTGGTGACCTTGACCTATTTTACGACAAGGTCAACATAGGTCGCCAATGCATTGGAATGGGGAAAACTTTTAAAAAGTCATTTGAGGTGAAAATCTTGCAGGAAATGGGTAGTAGGACTAAATATTAATGATTCTGAAAAAAAAAAATGGACCTAAGGGCTCATATGTCCACACCCCGGGGCAATATACATGTTTGTTATATGACTGAAGAAAATCCTGTCTCCTGATTGGCTCATTCAGTTTTAATAAATCCTAATATTTGCTTAAAAACAAGACCAGACTGATGAAAACCAGATCAAACCAGTTCTTTTGACAGTTTTTCTATATTAACTTCGAAAATCTATATTACCCTCCTGGCCAAAAATAGCATCACCATGAAATCAACATGGGCTAGGTGAAATTGACATGATTTGCTGTATGTGTATAAAACCTGCCAGTTAGCTATAAATAGCCTGAACTCATTTCAGTTCATGAAATCTACATGCTTTTCAGTAACAAACTTTTACAGGTAAACAAAGCACTAGATAATATGGAGTATTTATTGATAATTAAGGATACTTTTGTTTATAGAACATATGTGGTTGGTACCCATTGGAATTGTCTCATCGTAGTGATTTTTATGAGTACCCATAACATAGGTTTTATAAAGAACAGACAAAATTATTCTTCAATTATAATCATTATTCTTCAATTATAATAATCTAGCCTTCTTTCACATCTGTTATGATTTTGTTCATTTATTTCCTTTAATGAAAATATAAAATAAACATTGAAACAGTGGAAATGTCATATAACAAAACAGTTATTGACTTCAATTTCGGTAGATATAAGGATTTATCTACCCTCAAAAGTGATATTCACCTCGGCCTCCGGCCTCGGTGAATATCACTTTCTCAGGTAGATAAATCCTTATATCTACCTCATTGAAGTCAATAATTGTATAATATTACCATAATATTCAAACATCTTCTCCTCTAAAACCACTTGGCCAATTGAAGCCAAATTTTATGTGAAGCATCTATAGGATGGGGGAACCAATGTATATAATCTACATGTAAGTCACATGACCAAGATGGCCACCATGCCCATATATGGTAAAAACCCTTCAAATATCTTCTTCTCTGAAACCAGTAGATTGATTTTAATGAAACTTGGCGTGAAGCATCCATGGACAGAATATTGATTAGTCTGAAAAAAGAAAATAGCCCAAGGGCTTCATCTGCCCCTGCACTGGGGTTAAACACCATAATATTCAAACATGTTTATTGGTATATGCAGCAGACTCAGGTGAGCGTTTACAGGACCATTGGTCCTCTGGGTTTTTTTCCAGCACTTTCTGTATGCTAGATGAAGAAGAGACCTGTCTCTCAGTGAATGTGTACAACATAGCCAAGGGGTCAGGGGTCAAAATAGGGGACTCTGTGGCAATACCTGAACCCTACATACAACCGGTGAAGGTCAAACATAAAGGAAAGGTAAGGATTTTATTTTATACTTTACAGTGAAACCCAATGTATATCAAAACTTGATAAAATTGGTATTTTCATTGATATGAAATTTCACTGATATCAAATCTCACTGATATCAGAACTCACATGTGACTGATATCAGCCTATATCTTCACTGTAATGACGTCAGATTTTTTTTGATTACTTCTGGCATTTCCATTTACTTGACGTCATTAAATGTGTCTCACTTCACAAATTCAAACGCCTATAACTCCGTTATTTATGAACGAAAACATAAAGTGTGGGTATTCATTTTCTTAGTTAGAACGTAAGGAACAATGTGGTACCAAAATTATTCGTGTTTTCAAAAATTTTTGGTTTTCGCATTTTCACCGCCTGCTTTGTGAATAGGAAAATGCCCGTGTATTGTATAAAATAAAAAGAAAATTTGCTTTTTTTTTTTCGGTGAATACCAAATATATTTCATCTCGTGAGTTGAAAATATAAAAATTTTCACTCGTGCTACGCACTCGTGAAAATTCTGATGTTTTCAACTCACTCGATGAAATATATTTGGTATTCACCTCAAAAAAGCAAATATCCTCTATGTATATACCGGTACAGTGGTCGATAAAAAATTTGAGTTTTTAAGACGAACAGCATTGTTTCAACTTCACGTTATGAAAATGTGTCCATGCAATATATAGAGATTTTTTTTCAGCTGTAAAAATTGAAAATTTCAGTAGAAAATCTTTTGATATTTTTCTTATTTTTGCTCCAAATTATAGAGTGTGGGTACATGTTAGAACCGCCTCGGTATGAGTACTCACAATCTATGAACACATACTCAGAGCTCATGTTATGGTACCTTTGAATAATTATGTCCAAAAAATGTTCACCGCTTGAATCTTTATTTTATACAGTTGCAAAGAAAAGACATTTGAGTACTCCTAACATGAAGCAAGATTCCATCAGAAATAAAATATTGAAGACTTCTTGAATTTAAGCATGTACTGAACAGTAAAATCTCATTATGTTTCTTTTTTGGTCGGGTATAATTATGTAGACAGTAGCTATTGAAAAATAAATTTTTAAACAATTTATTGGGGTGAAATAATGAATGTCAAACTTATTTTAGGATGACATTTTCTTTGTTTTCAGGAGTTTAACTTCCGAAGTATCCGAGTGAACACACCCGTTGTGTTAGTTGTGAATGGACGTAAACTTGGTCGTGAAAAACAGGCAGCAACAGTTCTCAGTGTTAGTGCACTATCAGATTGATAGAATGTCCATATCAAATGTGTTCTTTATTTAAAAGTGTCCAACAAAGAGCTTAGAAAATGAGCCTTTACATGAGAATTCCAGCAATTTTGGTTTCCGACTAGGTCAGACACAAATCGGCCTGTACAGTCACAGTAGTAGGTTAGAAGCTTGCAATTTCTGATTAAGAAGAGGTATTTTACTATAGATCTATGGAGCGAAAGAAAGGCACTGATCAGCTGTGCAGTTACTGCACAGCTGATCTGCGCCTTTGCAGATTGTTGGGTTTTCAAATGATATTTTAGTTGAAACAGATTCATATCATCAGAAGGCCTTTGTTGACGATTCAAAAATTTGGAGTTTTAGCTTCCTGCAGACAGTAACAACTTCATGATGACAGAAAAGACTTGGATCAGTCTGATATGGACAGTTAAGAGTTACTGATCAGACCCTTCTAATGCTCATGCTTGTCATAGTTATCATTTGACAGTCTGAATTGTTGGACATGCCATGAACAAGCAAAAATGTCCCAATTCTTGACAAACTGTAGCTAATATGCTGTGATATTTAATGAAAATCTTCCTCATTAGTGATTGTATAGAAGTATTTTGTGTCTATAATTGTTACATATAGAGAACCACATTAGATGTTTTACTATTGAAAAACATGAAGAGTTTTTGATTGCAAATTGTGCTCTTCTGAGTCAACTTGCAATCAAACCTTAGGTTCTTCAAGTTTTTAGCTCACCTGAGCCGAAGGCTCACAAGGTGAGCTTATAGGATGGCCATGCTCTGGCATCCGTCCGTCATCGTCCGTCCACAATTTCAAAGATCTTCTCCTCTGAAACTACATGGCTGATCAAGGCCAAATTTTATAGGAAGCCTCTATAGGAAGGGGGAACGAAAGTGTTTATAAATAATCCAGGTCACATGACCAAGATTGCCACCATGCCCATATATGGTAAAAACCCTTCAAAAATCTTCTCCAGAACTGGTCGACCAATTTCAACAAAACTTGGCATGAAGCATCGATGACTCAAGTACTACAATGTATATATAAATCATAATCCTGTGATGACCTTGACCTATTTTAGGGCAAGGTCAACATTGGTCGCCTATGCATTTGAATAGGGAAAAACTGTTAAAATGTCATTTGGAGGGAAATTGGCTAATGGACAGGATATTGATTATTCTGAAGAAAAACAAGAACTCCGCGGAGGTCGATATCGCACCTGCATTGGGCAAAGTCAATAGACCGTGAAATATAGGTCAAGGGCACAGGGTCAAGGTGCGCACTTGAAGGGCATGTCAAGGACAATTACTATGCAAGGTTTCAGAATCGCAGCTATGTTTGATGTTGAGAAAAGTAAACTTCGACGTAAAAATTTTCAAAGTCAATGGACCGTGAAATATAGGTCAAGGGCACTGGGTCAAGGTGCGTGCTTGAAGAATATGTCAAGGACAATTACTATGCAAGGTTTCAGAATCGCAGCTATGTTTGATGTCGAGAAAAGCAAACTTCGACGTAAAAATTTTCAAAGTCAATGGACCGTGAAATATAGGTCAAGGGCACTGGGTCAAGGTGCGTGCTTGAAGGGTATGTCAAGGACAATTACTATGCAAGGTTTCAGAATCGCAGCTATGTTTGATGTTGAGAAAAGCAAACTTCGACGTAAAAAATTTCAAAGTCAATGGACCGTGAAATATAGGTCAAGGGCACTGGGTCAAGGTGCGTGCTTGAAGGGTATGTCAAGGACAATTACTATGCAAGGTTTCACAGTCACAGCTATCACTAATGCAGAGAAAACAAAAACTTTGACGTAAATGTCAAACTTCGACGTAAATGTTGACGGACGGACGGACGACCGAACGGACGGACGAACGAACGAACAGACGGACAGAAATTTGGACTCCTATATCGCACCCTGCTATAAGCAGGTGCGATAAAAATGGCCCCAAGGCTTCATCTGCCCCTTTACTGAGGCTATTTTCCATAATATCCAAACATGGTATATACAGCAGATTTCTGGTGAGCGTTTACAGGACCATTGGTCCTCTGGTTGTCAAGAGTGTTTGAGATTTTGTTTGTTTTATTTAATGCCTTACCTCCTTGGTCAACAGCTAATGCAATCTCTGGATGATCAGTTGTCCGAAACATACAATACTTTTCTTAGGCAGGCCTCTCAGAGGCAGTAAGAACAGACGGGCCAGGAATCAATGCAATTAAATTTAAAAGTCCCAACATAGACACCAGGTGGGAAAGAAAATACATCACAAAACTTCTTCTGACAACACATTCGAAGAGCAGGATGACTAGATGAGCTGTCTCGTGGGAAAACCAACAATGTGGTTTCCGAACAGGTCTGACACAAACCGAGCTGTACAAGCACAGAAGCAGGCTAGAAGCTTGAAATTTCAGATTTGGGAAGAAGAGGAAGTGTACTATCCGTGTAGCGAAAACAAAGCGCCTTTGTTTTCGCCTTTGCAGATTGTTGGTTTTCTCATGAGGCGGCTCAGATCTTCCCCAATAAGGTCGGCAAGTCTCAACCAAAACAAAAGACAACAAGGTTACCTATATTTAACAAATACATTGGAGGTGCAGATGTTAGCATGGATATTGGTATTAATTGTTAAGCAACAATTTGAGAGAGAGAAAAGAGAGAGAGAGGAGAGAGGGGAGAGTTTGCTATTTATAAATAAATTGTGGCCAAGAGGTTATATTCATGCTTCTCATTTAAGCCTGGCGTCCTTTTTATGGGACATAGGCAAACAGTATAGCCCCAGATGTGACGCTGCAGAATGCGACGTCCCATCTGGGGCTATTCTGTTTGCTAAGAGGAATTTCATCGAAAAATGAGATAAAAAATAAAAATCACTCCTAACACCCCTAAAAATGAAAGTGGACTTACCCAATTGATAATGATGGGAGAATCCATTCATCAAATATAGACAAAGTGAAACTTGAATCTGTACAAAGTTAAACTTGTTCATACACAAAATGGATAAGTAATTCAGTCAATTATGAGCAAACGAAAAAAGTGGTTTTGGTGACTAAAACATAAAAATGTGATGGATTCTGAACTCTGATGTTAGTGAGCAATAAATTTACTCTCGTGTGCATTGATATAACCTCGCGGTCAAATGTTGAAAAGCTATTTCACTGCCATTTTATTTGTAGAATAATTGTTTGATGTATATGAATGGCCTCCAAATCGGTACAAATGAGACTTTTTGAATGCATAATAAATGTACAAAATGTAATGCAAGGTACATGTATTATACAGAGACATTTTACGGACGGATAATAAAGTGAATGCCTAAACTAGGGCCTGTTTTTTCAAAGCATTGTAAAATTAATCATTTTTGTGAAGCTAGCATTTTGTTAACAATGCTTTGAACAACTCCTCCCTGATTGTTATATACACATGGAAATAAGTTAGGGAACACTTTTAGCTCTTAGGGAAAGTTTGAAAAAAAACGTTTTTCTTTTTTCTGGCGATACTGAAATTTTTATCACATATATTTCATACCTTGGCATAGCTACAGGCCAATTTATGGAAATTCACAACATTTTGTCTTTGTACTACGGAGGATACAATATGCCATATGTTAAAAACTTCACTTTTACGGAATACAAGTTTGCCTTTTTGCTTCTGCACTCCGCAAAACTCAATTTTTGACAGCAAAACAGGAATAATATGTTGAATCTGATCGTTCTGAATGAATAAACGACTTCGGACCTAAAACTTTATGCGTCATCTCTAAACCAGCTAATCATACAAACTCTACTGTTTGCATTGATTTCTATGGAAAGCAAAATTCTTGAATATTTTGCAAATAAAGCCGTAAAAGAATAATTCCGCTAGGACACTATAACCAGAATGTGCATGTTTAGATTCCTAAAGGGTTATATCGAATATCTGACCCTACATTTACAACCTGCAAAATGTATACCCAAAGAACAAAACGTGATCAAGAAACCTACCCCCGGGAAAGTATGGACCTACCGCGGACAGTCGGTCAGAAAATAAAGAACTTGTGATCAAAGTTCAACAAGTAATGTCTCAGCCTTATGCTTGCGAAAAATTATGACAATGCGAGTTCAAATAACGAAGTTATCGCAACGACTAACAGTGCGTTTCTTAAATTTAGCAAAAAATTTCTGAATCAAAGATGGCCGCTGTCCGCCACAGATAATGTTTGATGCTAACCATTTTCACATAGAAGCAACTTTGGATATTACAGATTCTGACAAGTTGTCAAAACATTCTTTATATTTTTTACAAAGAAGGATATATACAGTCCAAAGGTGGTAGTCACATTATTACAGGTGTTCCCTAACTTATTTCCATGTGTATATGTTTTATCAAACAATGTATATTTTAAAATTACTGAGCATTACTGAACATGATGCTGATTTTCTTATGAAGCATTTTACATACTCTAATATTAACACATGGTGATTTGCATGTGTTGACAATGAACTGTATTACCATAAATTTGAACCCAAGATCTCCACATGAGTGTAGGACAAAACACCCCAGGGACAAAACACCCCATGTCCATTTTGTTATAGGTGGACAAAAACCACCACATGTTTTTTTGAAGGCTGACAAAACACCCCACGCCCAAAAGTATAACGTGGACAAAACACCCCATGCAGATTTTAAAATTAGGACAAAACCCCCCTCATGTTTTTGCAGTGTAGATAAGCAGATGGAAGCAGACAGAAGCATCCTAACGCAAACAACATGCATTTTCTGATAATATCACTTCTTTTTCCTTCTTTCAATTCTATGTAGATGAATGGATATTTTCTTTGATGCCATTCCAATTATGTATCACTTATTAAAAACAAATGCATGTATACTGATTGTGTTTGTACATTTTTAAAAACATAATGTGCTAATTGAGTGCTATTAAGGTAATTGAATTATTGAATCATTTAATTAATTTTCACAATTAACTCAAACACCTTTATAATCTGTCTGTGCTAAAATGGTTGTTTTTCAATTGAAGTCAAATTGTAAATTACTTGTTTGTCTGATTAAAATGATTTGAAATATGTTGTTATTATTTTTGTAACAGCCCATATACACATTAACACAACCAGATCTGTTCATTAAAAAGTTTAAATCTTAAATAAGTCCATATGCAGCTTTCATTAACTAATGTAAAGAAATAAATAAAATTTGGCCATGATTTCATGTCCAAGTCATCAATTTTGTTATGTTATATGGGGAGCTAAAACATAAGACATTCTTATTGAAATCAAATTTGGTTATGGTTTCTTGTCCAAGTCATCAATTTTCAGTCATGTTATATGATTCATATTATCTTTGATAAAGAAAACATAAGATTTGGTTACACCTAAATTTTCCAGCCAGCGATTTTCAGTCATGTCATATGGGGAACTAAGAAAAACATGTGGGGGGTTTTGTCCTAATTTTGAAATCTGCATGGGGTGTTTTGTCCACGTTATACTATTGGGCGTGGGGTGTTTTGTCAGCCTTCAAAAAAACATGTGGTGGTTTTTGTCCACCTATTATAAAATGGATGTGGGGGGTTATGTCCGTGGGGTGTTTTGTCCGTATACCTCTCCACATATTTATACCTGAACATACATGGCTTTGTAAATTTAACTGTAGAGAAAGTATATTTGTAAGAAGATGCCTATTTTTAAAACAAGTAAAATAAACATAGTATTGATAAATGTGTTGTTCATTTCTCTGCCATATAGGAGCTTCTGACATGGATGTGCAATGTCCTTTTGAATCTATTTTAACTATACTGATCAAAATAAGTTTATTCCTACTTGATTATTGTCAGTTATTCTTACATGTGTGGGGTAATTCTTAATTTGTGCTATGTAGTAATTGGGAAACTCATTCCAGAAAAGGATCATGGGAAAAGTTCATTTAAAAATTGTCTTGACGTCATTTAACGTCATGTTTTCCATATTTATACCATTCCATTGCCCACAATTTTATGTGCAGTCACATTCAACCAAACTTGCTTTAAAACATCTGTTTGGTATCAAGGAAGCAGGAATCCGCTCAAAGCTTTGCAATATGTTTCTTCTGACACTCGTGAGAGACTACATTATTTTGACGTTAATTTGCCGTTTTTTTTCAATGTGCCCCAAAACGTTCAAAACTTCTCAATTTAGAAAGTCTCTTTCAAAATGACTGTTCTCTGTATCAAGAGCTTCTGATTATGACAAAAATTTTGTCTGTACATTTCTTGATAGTCTACTGAATAAGAAAATTGTGCATAATTTTGCATGACGGACGTTCATTTACGTTGAAATGAATCAAATCTCAATCACTGCATTTCAAAAGAGACACAATAGAAATTGATAAAGAGGTGTTTAAATTACAAAATGATGTTCTCATTAAAGAATACGGATATCTTTACTTTTAACGTCAGATTTGACGTTTCAGTCACGTATTGCGGAAAACAGTCTTTGGTTGCTAGCTTAATCCAATATTTTGACTCTGTTTAATGATTCAAATGACCAACGAGAATACAAAATGCTTTAATCGGTGACCTAGACCCAAATGATTTCCAGCCTCGGTTCTATTAAAAGCGAAATGATGACCTTTTCTGTCACTACCATTTGACGTCATTTGTAACGCATACACGCATTCATATGCACCAAAAACCAAGCGGAAATAAACTTTGACATCTACCCGTTTGTGCTAAATATAGAGATGAAATTTTATCCGTGTAAATGCCATCTAATGCTTGCTGAAAAGTTTTGCTTTTTCAGCAGCTTCATGTGTGAATTTTCAGATTGACCCCTACTTGGAACCAGGGTGGATAGGTCTCATCTCAGCCTATCTTTTGCAGTTATCTTTGTGTAACAATTAGTTGAAGGGATGAAATTAACTTTCTGAGAGGATGAATCTGCTCCAGGTGCTTAATACCTCGCAATATTTTCAAAACATGGTAGGAATAAACTTATTTTGATCAGTATATTAGTAAGATGGAAAAAACAGCTGGGAATTTTATGAAATATGTAAAAAAAAAAAAAAAAAGGAGCCAATTGACATGTTTCCTTTTGGTGGTCCTGTGGCAGAGTGGTTGTCAACTCTTCACTGATTTCTTTAACACTCATTTGTTTCATGCGCGGATCCAGAAAATTTTCCAGAAGAGGTCTGACGAAAAATTTCAACATGGCAAAAATTAATAATCTGGCAATTCCAGGCGGGGTTCGGACCCCCTGTCCCCCCCCCCCCCCCCACCTCTGGATCTGCCCATGTGTTCATCTCAGCACTTGGCACAGATGTGAGACCAGCCAAATTCTGCTTACAGTTGTGCCAGATGTTTTACTTGGGGTGCTCCTGTTTTCACCCCACCTACGTTTTGGCCCTGTCTCATATGAGCTGAAATAATCACCATGTAAAACTGAATACAAAAATCTACATACCGGTGAGAAACATTGTGCTTGAACCAGTATATGTATTCTTTATTTTTTCTTATTTTTGATGGAAAGTGAATTTTGGGCTGTAAGTACAGTGGTGGCTTGAGAGGGGGCTCGGGGGTTCAAGCGAACCCCGCTTGAACCCCCTTTGGAACCAAATTATTTGATTTTCATGGAGAAATTAGAGAAAAATTGGGTAAAAGAAAACGAACTCCCCTTGGTAAATATGAACCCCCTGTACAGAAATCCTGGATCCGCCCCTGAAGAAGGTCCTTGTAACAAAATTTTCAAAAATAGTTAACTACATATATCACCTGTTGAGGCTGGTTTTTATCTCCAGTATGTCAGTGTTCTGTAATTTTGAAAATGGTGTAGAAATGATAAATAAGCCACCTCGTGGAAAAACCAACAATGTGGTTTCCGAACAGATACGACACAAACCCGCATGTACAGTCAAAGAAGATGGCTAGAGGCTTGAAATTTTGGAGTTAAGTAGAGGAGGAATTGTACTATCCGAGTAGCGAAAACAAAGGCGGTGATCAGCTTCGCAGTTACTGCGAAGCTGTTCTGCGCCTTTGTTTTCGCCTATGCAGATTGTTGGTTTTCCCATGGGGCGGCTCAAATGAATCACACTAAACTATTCATGTAGTTGTTTAAAAATATCTTGTCTCAAATTTTTAGTAAAACTTGAATGTTTCATTATTATGAGGGGTCTGGAAGACTCACTTAGATTTTGTTAACTTCATTATGACAAATCATATTTGCAATGTCTGTATATCATCACATTGAAGGAATGTGATAATAAGTGACCACAGACTCCCCAGTATACTTCGCACTCCTCATGTGCACAGATTATGGTTGGTTGGTTGTTGTTTTAATGCTTTATGTCCACAGTCAACATAACCATAAAGTCATGTCTGGACACTTATCCTGGCCACATTGTTACCACCAAAGTCTCCTAGAGGCAGGTTACCAGTATTTAGTGCACATTTCTTTCATCATGCACAGACCATCAGGAAAACATGTCCGTGCAATGAATACCCCCTTAAACCCCACTTTTATATAGTAAAACTGGGGTATGCAGGGGTATACCTATTTTTCTCATTTTTGCTCCAAAACATAGATTGTGGGTACTCGTTAGAACCGCCTCGGTGTTAGAACCGCCTCGGCGAGGCGGTTCTAACATGTACCCACAATCTATGTTTTGAGCAAAAATAAGAAAAATATCAAAAGTTTTCTGCTGAAAATTTTCATTTTTTTTTACAACTTTAAAAATCTCTGTAACTATATTACATGGGCAAGTTTTCGTAAGACAAAATGCTTTCCTTTAATCAGCAGAAGTGGACTTGACAGAGAGTGGATCCCAGGTCTGTCTCTTTATGAACCAAATATCTGTTTTGTTATCAATCGAACATAGTACTGATCGAGCCAGTATTGCTCTAGGTAGCATAGATTATGTTTAGTATTCATACATTTTGTTATTTAAATCTAGTTGTGGGCGTTATTGGCCATGATACTACTCAGAATATAGATGCAAGACTGGATAGAAATGGCAAGAAATTATCTGAGGTGCATCATCAGAAAACCGGCTTTTGCCTATCCGAAAATGACACAGATAAGCTCTGCAGTAACTGCACAGCTGATCAGCGCCTTTGTTTTCACCACACAGATAACACATTCCCTCTTCTTCTTAAGTCCAAAATTTCAAGCTTTTAGCCTTTTTTTCTGAGACTGTACAGGCCTGTTTGTGTCGGACAGGTCAGAAACTTCGGAGAACGGTTTTCTATTTTGAATCAAATCAAGTTATTTTTTTTGTTAATTTTTTCCCTTGCTTTTTTTTTGGTTCTTTTTTTTTTTTTTCTTTTTTTTGTACAGTTTTCTCTTTATCAAATGAGCCGCCTCATGAGAAAACCAACAATCTGCATATGCGAAAACAAAGATGCAGATCAGCTTCGCGGTAACCGCGAAGCTGATCAGCGTCTTTGTTTTCGCTACACGGAAAGTACAATCCCTCTCCTACTTATATCCAAAATTTTCAGCCTCTAGCCATATTCAGTACTTGCACAGCCCGGTTTGTGTCGGACCTGTTCGGAAACCACATTGTTGGTTTTCCCACGAGGTGGCTCAAATGTCAGAATATAGAAGAAATTCTCTTATGATTTGTGGCAGACCTAATTTTGGAACAGTTGTTGGTAACGGTGTGCGAATCACATCCCGCACAGCTTTACGACAAAGGTATGTCAATTTTGCTGGATTTGAAACACTTTCACCCAGTGCATGGAACACTTCCTCCACACACTTAGTTCTTAAGTTTTCATTGCAATAACAACTATATAACTGTTTATTTGTAAATGCACGAGCTGCGTTAAGTAACTTAAACATTTTAATGTCCATTGCTTGATGTCTGTTTCTGGCTGGCAGTGTGTACTCAAGCAATGTCATATGACCAAAATATTGCACTTTTTCAGTCGTATCAAGTTTACACCCATAACGAATTAAAGTTCTAACAGCCTCAATGTTTTTGAATTGTATCGCTATACGTAAAGATGAGTACCGATTTAAAATTGGCCTCTCTGTGCTTATCGTGCTTACATCGTACGATGCCTCGCAAAGTGCCTGTACAACATCTTTTGATGCGAATTCAACAGCCTTGTTCAGTGCTGAAACTCCCCACCCTCTTCTTGGAGTAAAGTCTGCATTTGCCCCATGTTGAAGGAGTATTAAAATAAAATCCTCTTTATGTTCCTCACAAGCTATTATAAGAGGAGTTTTCCCCTTCCTGTCTGTTACATTTATGTTGGGCTTTGCAGAGAGCAGTAGCTCGAGTATCTCTGGATTTTCGTTTTCATATACTGCATAGTGAAGAGCAGTTAATCCACCTTGACCTGATTCATCAACAGGAATATTTGCACCCAGCAACATTTTCACAATAGCTTTATTTTCATCCCTAACAGCACATATCAATGCAGGCTCCAACTCTTCTTTATCCTGGTACCCATAATCTGTAATGCATGTGTGGTTATGATCCTTTTCTTTTACTTCTCGTTGCTTAATTGTCTGCTTACAGCCTTTAAAATCCAGATATTGTAGCAAAAGCTTGACCATGTTCTCATCTTTACGGTCTACAGCCAATGTTACAGGTGTAAAGCCATATGCATTTGCCTCGTTTGGAGAAGCACCTTGTCGAAGCAGGTACTGGACCACATCCCTGTGTCCTGATAAACATGCCAAATGGATTGCACTGTCTAAATTACCATCCACCGCATTGATGTTCACACCACCATCTATCATATTTTTGACACAATCTAAATTTCCATGAAATGCTGCCTTCATCAAATTGAGTTCCATTTCTTGTGTCATTATGCTATCTTTTTCATCGAGTTCTTTGTTGTTCATAGTCTTCTTTGGTGTATAAGTGAATTTATGCCTGTAAAACAGTAAAAGTAATTTAGTCCATTACGAAAACACACCCATGCAATATACAGAAAATTTTTGGGTTGTAAAAATGAAAATTTTCATTTTCATACATATACCCCTGCAAACCCCAGTTTTTCTATATAAAAGTGGGGTTCAAGGGGAAATACTTTTCATGGATATGTTTTCCTGATGTTTCCAAATCACTGTGAGCAGCGAAAACATACATACATGTAAATAAAGCATCAACTTTACAATGCTGGTGCTTACATATGAAGTTATGTTCTTTAGGACAAGCTGTTCAACAATCAGAAAGTAAGCTGGCACATTAGAGAGTAAGAAGCAAGTTAATGATATTTGTGACTCAGTTGTAAAATCAAAATGTTAGATTCTGGCATACAAACCAGAAGAACACCAAACTGAGTTTTGCCATCTCATCATGAAAACATATCCGTGTAATTTATACCCCCCTTAAACGCCACTTCTATATATAGCAAAACTGAGGTATGCAGGGGTATACCTATTTTTCTTATTTTTGGTCCAAAACAGAGCGTGTGGGACATATGTTTTGAGGAAAAATAAGAAAAATATCAAAAATTTTCAGCTGATTTTTTTTCATTTTTTAAAGTTCAAAAAATCTCTGTGTATTGTATGGGCAAGTTTTCATAATGTGTCATGTGCTTGTCTGTCATAACCTTTTTTGAAAATTTAATTTGGTTTGCATTCATAGCTATTAAGAGTGATTTAAAATAAATTTTCCAAAACACAAAATAATTTTCAGAAAATGTTATTTTTCAAAGAAACAAAAAGGCTCAGTTCTGTTTTTCTGGTACTGACATCATGCAGGTCAGATGTTCTGAATTTGAAAACTTGTTGAAAATTTCTTTGGTATTCATGACATTCATTTTTTCCTAATAAGAGCTGTCGCAGGACAGCGTAGCTCGCCTGACTTGTGCTTTGTCACTACATCTGTTTAAATCTATGACCCATGACCTTGACCTCAAGGTCACTCAGGTGGGTCATGATGGTACAACATAAAACTTCAGACCAATGCAAAGTATCAACTTGATCAATCTACATGTTCAAGAGATATAGACTTATAAAAACATTAACCAAAACTTAAACACAAAACTTCCAAGTCCGTGACCCTGACCTCAAGGTCATCCAAGTGAGTTGTGATGTACAGCATAAAACCCGAGACCAATATCTATCAACATGCAAGTATCAACTTTATCCATCAACATGTTCAAGAGATTTAGACTTTAACCAAAAAAATTAACACAAAATTTCTAAGTCTGTGACCTTGACCTCAAGGTCACCCAGGGTAGGTCATGATGGTACTGCATAAAACTTCAGACCAATATCTACCAACATGCAAAGTATCAACTCGATCAATCAACATGGTCAAGAGATATAGACTTACAAAAACTTAAATCAAAAACTTAAGCACAAAATTTCTAAGTCTGTGACCTTGTCCTCAAGGTCACCAAGAGTGGGTCATGATGGTACTGCATAAAACTTCAGACCAATATCTAGCAACATGCAAAGTATCAACTCAATCCATCAATATGGTCAAGAGATATAGACTTACAAAAACTTTAACCAAAAACTTAAACACAAAATTTCTAAGTCTGTGACCTTGACCTCAAGGCACCTAGGGTGGGTCATGATGGTACTGCGTAAAACTTCAGACCAATATATAGCAACATGCAGAGTATCAACTCAATCCATCTATATGGTCAAGAGATTTAGACTTACAAAAACTTTAACCAAAAACTTAAACACAAAATTTCTAAGTCCGTGACCTTGACCTCAAGGTCACCCAGGGTGGGTCATGATGGTACTGCGTAAAACTTCAGACCAATATCTAGCAACATGCAAAGTATCAACTTGATCCATCAACATGGTCAAGAGATATAGACTTATAAAAAACTTTAACCGAAAGTGTGACGCGGACGCGGACGCACACGAAAACGTAAACGTAAACGCGCACGACCGAGGTGACTACAATAGCTCTATGCACTTCGTGCAGGCGAGCTAAAAATTACAATAATACACTTTTAGCCAAAAAACAATGCATTACCATCCACACACTTGAATTTGTTGTAAAATCAATAAACTGATATTGGCTTGATCAACATAATATTGATAATAAAAGTCTCTCCTTCAAATATATGATTTGCAATAGACAGGGCAGGGAAAGAAATGTTTTTATTTTCAGTATACAAGCCATGTATTGTAATGCTTTCAGAGATATGTGTATATTGATGGCCTGTGTCGGATGGAGTTTCACCCATTCATGTTTAAGGGCTGTTGATAGTAATAAATAAGACAACTGTAATGAGCTCAAAAAGCAAGAGTTATCGTTATTTGGTTCTTGTAAAATTTGTATGATTTAATATAGATTACACATAGTCTGATGAAAATCATATGGTTGAGGAAATTTGCGTATCCCATCAATAGAAGAAGTAAAAAGAATGGAAAATGAAAATGCATCAAAACTGCTTGTTTTGTTCTTTTTTATTTAAAAATAATTGAACAGATGTTTTAAATTCTCTAACTAGAATGCCTCATCTGAGGTATTGAAAGGGAAATAATAACTTTTTACATTCAAGTTGAAGCTTTTAAAAATGTTACATATAGCATACTAATTGTCGGGACTATATGATCGCGGTGTACGACAAGTGGTGGTTTGGGCCTTATATCTCATCTAATATTTATCAGAATTTAATAATTTTGGTATCATCACATTGGCAATTTTCGAATCTAAACATCCATACATAACACGCTTTAAAAATATTTTTGAAAAAAGTTTGAATGAGGTTTGATTATACGCCGGTATATGCATCTTTGAGAGGGGTGGGTGTGGGAAAATGCTTATAGCAGCTTAAAAAGCGTGGAAACACCTATCAATTTATGCATTATCTTATTTGATAATCATTCCCATGTTTAAAAATCAGTTTTTTTGTTATTCTAAGTATATTCTCGGAGATGTACTAAACAAATATGTTCAAAAATTTAATAAAATATTTTTTGTAAAAATTTGTATTTTGCCCTTGAATGCATATATTCATTTTTGCCTTTCAATTTTGTTATTTGGCAAGTAGCTTGTGAATACATTTACAGTTTAAAGCATATCCCGTTTACATATTTTAGTAGGCTGGCGGGTCAGCCGTCAAAATGAATTTTTGATAACTGATTTATCATTTTGACGTCTGACTCCAACACTATCAAAATTTCCCAAGTTCTATTAATATCTCTGCAAGCTGTTTTTAGACATTGATTTTATGGGAATTCCTAATCTGATTGGTTGATGGCTGGGTGCTGAGGTCATGCACTCTCTAAGAGCCAATCAGAAGCTCGCAGTTAGAATTGTCTCCCCTCTCAGATGACTTTTTTGTCAGCCATGTTGAATGGATTCTTTTTAAAAATCATCAAAATAAACAAAATTTGGATATGTTTTATGAATTTTCAAAATGAACCACTGGGTATGATACTTCATTTTGACGGCTGACCAGTCAGACTAATATTTTAGATAATGAAATTGAAAATATTTCAAAAAGTCTATTTTTCTCAATTTTGAAAATCTGTAACTTTTTAAAAAGCATGGATACCCCCACGAATATTTTGCTTTTTGAGTAGCATTTCACCTATATTTTAAGCTGACTTAAAATCATAGATTTATTTATAAAAAAAAAATGGTATCGGGCCACCTTAAATTAATGGCTTTATTTTTATTCTACAAAAATAGTTTGTATCTTGAAGCCTCACTGTAAACATTTAGGCATTACATTGAAAAGAATGAACCAACAACAGGCAAAAAATCCAAAATTAAAATGTGGTGCAGCATGTCACATATGAATTCTTTGCTTTTCTAGTGTACGCCCCTTTTGTGCACAAAAATCTCTTGATCATGTACACCTAAACCTCCGTTTTTTGTTGATCACGCGAGTTATTTCCCTTTATGTCAATGATGATCTGTTTCAGTTTCTGTTCGTTAAAAGAGTTGACAAGATTTAATCTTGCTGAAATTTTATTGCATGTACTATGTCTGTGCTTTGTTTTAGTCGTTTGAACCGCATGTTTGCTCATTTATGTCTCAATACACACCTGTCTCATTTACCTGTGAAATTACCTGTGAAATTCGATCACGTGACCAGAAGCGGAACTGATCACAGCGCCATCTTTGGGGATATTCGGCGACATTTTGGTTGTCTTTTTGTGAAAACAGGTGATTAATCGCCTAAATATTTCTTCAGTATGCCGTAGAAAGGAATTAATTGGATGGTAAAGTTTCTTTAATTGTTTGATGTTTATTGATCGCACCTGCATTTTGCAATTAAACCCCGTCGTGCAACTTTAATTGCCGGTGTTTATCTTTTCACTCTCACTTTTCCTGGACTAAGTGGGTCAGTCGTTGACAGGACTTGTCCAGGTCAATTTCTTAATGATTTTAATGAGCGCATACAAATGAGTGTTTGTGGGTGACAAAAATTCTCATTTTAGCATGCGTGAAATATGGCGTGAAAATGTTGAGAGTTTATTTGATCAGAGGAAAAAAAGTTATTTTTGTCATTTTTAGATGGGTGGGGAAATCTTGTCTGTTAGGTTGTCTGTTCAGCTGTTGTATAATTTGAGGTGAAAGAAAGTACACAATAGCATCTTTTTGGCTTTGAAATGTGACATGGAGAGAGTTCAGAATATTGACAACATCCTTTGCAGCTTTCATTCTGCGGTTACATACATTTTAGAATCTTGAGTTTCAACTTCAAAGCCATGGGCTCAGATTTAGAGATGTGGCATTCACACGGGTGGGCATCAGGGGAGCTACCTCGAAAATGTGTTAACGCAAATTTGTTCCCACGCCACATCCGGGAACTGTCGAGGTAGTGGAAATCCCCATAATTGGAAGTACACGCAAAGGTGAGCTCTCGCTTTTTTGCTTTTTTTCTTTCAAGGGGCGCATTACTCAGAAATCGGGCGATGCAATCCCATGTAAATATGGTTTAACAATGCATGAAGACCGAAAACCCCATTAAATAGTGGAAAATATGAGCAGGACGACCTAAACATCAGGACTGTCGGACTGCATTTTCGCCGTGTGTTGACATATAGGCGGGCATCTCAGACAGATTTTGTAGCTCAGATTCAGTTTTGGACCGCTGTCACATGTTTTGGTGCAAAACATGATCAAATTGACTACAATGACGCAAAAATTTCAGATCCCCTGTTCTCCTGAATAGATTACCTGCCCAAAAATGCATTCGTGTTGTTCCCAGACCAGCGAGGTAGCGGTAATCTAGCGAGGCAGTTCCAACGCGTTTACCTAGGCAAAACAAAAGCAGTTTATTATTTGGTTTATTTGGTGTTCTACGTCCCACTCAGCAGCTAGGGTCATATGGAGACGGGATCTCGGTTAAAAGTCTCGTCCGAAAGACTAGAGAAGCCTGGGACCGAACCCTAGACCCCTGGCTACGTCGAGTGACTTGTCCTTTATGCCATTGCTGTAAACAACATTAAAATATGTGTGAGTTAATAAGAGCGCTAACACACCGCGCCTATATAGCCAATGCTTTAAAAACGTGTTACATTGAACAACAATTTCACACTTTGTAAGCGCGTCGCTATGGCGTCAATTTCAGATGCAAACGTGACATCAGTTACTGCGACAGACGGGCGTTACGTCATTTTTACTGATGTAACAAATTCATTGTAGGCATTAGTGAAACAGTCTATTTTTTGCGGGATTTCTTTAGTGCAGTTGCGTCGAAATGGCACTGCAACTGAAGGCAACAAGTGTATGTTTGTCCATGATTGTGTGTTGGAATGTTAAAAGATCAGCTCTAGTGCGCGAATTGTTCAGTAATAAATCAGTTTGTCGGTCAGTCGTAAGCAGATAAATCACTCGCGCTACGCGCTCGTGAATTGATCTGCTTTACAACCGACATCCAAAAAGTGAATTAATACTCAACAATTCACAGCTAGAGCTGATCTATTTCTTAAACATGTTACATTTTACATGCATCTTTCTTCACAGCAATTTAAGGAATAGGATTTTGTAACGTTTGCATGGCTGGTGAAAGCCACAAGATAACCATACGGCTTACATCAGCTAAAAGCAAATAATCATAAAAAGACTGTCCCTCTATACATTGAGAGCACCTCAAATCTCTTTTTGTACGATAACGAGAGTCCTTTTTTCTTTCTGCCTTTGAAGACACCCATCTGAAAAAAAAAACACTTAAATTAATCAAACAGTATTTTTATGAAGCAAAGTTCACTAAGTTTAAAAACAACATGCAAAACCTTTGCCACTATGCTGTTCCATTCTCGGCAATATAACGGTATATACGAGTACTCAGCGTCAGTGAAAAGTTACCAGTAAATCTGGTAGGTCTAACACATGATCAATTTTGGTTGTTTTCCACTTGGGTTTTTGGTTGGGATTTATGTTGTAATTGCGCAAGTTACTGATCATTGTTTCACTTTAACTTATAAGTTCTCAAAAAACTGCAAAAATCAGAAATCGCACGTGCGTCACAGCTCCGAGACTAGCGGAACTGAATTTCGCCAATAAACCATTAGGTCGCTGTCCTGAATCATGAAAATATATCAACACATGAAGATATGTGAAATAATTTCCAAAATATCTACTATCAATTTCCGGTAACTTTTCTTTGACGCTGAATATTATATCCGTGACTGAAAAATAAAAAAAAGAGGCAAAAAGCACTGAGTTTACATTTTATACAGTTAATCCATTCCGTTTTATATCAACCGAATGGCTAGATGTTTGAAACGCGTTGGAACTACCTCGCTAGATTACAGCTACCTCGCTGGTCTGGGAACAACACGAATGCATTTTTGGGCAGGTTATCTATTCAGGAGAACAGGGGATCTGAAATTTTTGCGTCATTGTAGTCAATTTGATCATGTTTTGCACCAAAACATGTGACAGCGGTCCAAAACTGAATCTGAGCTACAAAATCTGTCTGAGATGCCCGCCTATATGTCAACACACGGCGAAAATGCAGTCCGACAGTCCTGATGTTTAGGTCGTCCTGCTCATATTTTCCACTATTTAATGGGGTTTTCGGTCTTCATGCATTGTTAAACCATATTTACATGGGATTGCATCGCCCGATTTCTGAGTAATGCGCCCCTTGAAAGAAAAAAAAGCAAAAAAGCGAGAGCTCACCTTTGCGTGTACTTCCAATTATGGGGATTTCCACTACCTCGACAGTTCCCGGATGTGGCGTGGGAACAAATTTGCGTTAACACATTTTCGAGGTAGCTCCCCTGATGCCCACCCGTGATTCAGGCTTGTTCCACCCAGTTCACATGATAGTAAAATCAAGTTGTTGAACCTTAAAGCCCTAGCTAGGGGATACATCAAATTTTATAAATAGAACACAAGTTAATCAAAATTTTTAAACAATTTTGCATGTTGCGCAAAAACTAGGAAGTTAAAAAATATTATTGGAGTTGTGTCCTTGGTATCATATGATATTAACAGTTACTGTGCAATGGAAAAAAATAAATGTTGTTAACCTTTGAACAAGCAGAGTCACCCCAGCGGGCACATGACATCATAATGACATCAGATCGTCAATGCGACGTCATGACGTCGCATCGACGTTGATATGACGTCATGTGCCCGCTGGGACAGATACATGTAAGCAGTATGACAAGTTGGTGTGGCCTAATGAAAGAGCTTCAAACTCTGAATCGAGAGGTCCTGGATTTGATCACCACTGGGGATGCCAAGTTTGTTCTTCAGCAAGTCACATTAACTCCCCAGAGTACTGGTTATAATATCCAAGAAGCCATGGCTTCGTCCAGACATGACAGAAAAACCTCGAAGCAACTGCCCAGCTGTCAGATCAGCACCTTTGTTTTTTGCCAATTAATGAATTACATGTACATGTATTATGATGTCTTGTTAAGATCAAATGTTCACACAATCACACTACCTAAATGCTCTTACATTTCTTAAACCAACACCCTGTATGTATGCTTGATGATACAAAAGTTCTTACAGAATGGATTGATGCAACATCACATGACACACATGACAAAAAGGAGTACAGTAGTAGCCTGACTAATTGCGCAACAACCTACAGCTGTTGCCCAATTGATCAACATTACGAAAACTTGCCCATGCAATATCATATGAAATAGATTTTTTGAGCTTTAAAAATAAAAATTTTTGGATGAAACATTTTGACATTTTGCTTATTTTTGCTCAAAAGATAGATTGTGGGTACACGTTAGAACCGCCTCGGTTCTAAAAGGTATCCACAATCTATTTTTGGAGCAAATATAAGAAAAATAGGTATACCCCTGCATACCCTAGTTTTACTATATAGCAGGGTTCAATTGGGTATACATTACACAGACATGTTTTTGTGATGAGGTCATCAGGCTTTCAATCATCTTAATCCATTTTGTCACATGACGTGTGATGCTGCATCAGTTTGCGCTGCAAGAAATTTGGTTGCATCACAGGTGTATGTATGGTAATGAATGCATATCAAAGCTAACTCATGGATGTAATTTGTACCAGATTCAGATGTGGTGGCTTATCCATATCTTCCTTGACAGTTACTCAGATTTAATCTTGTCTCTGACTTTTATAACCAGGTAGTCTGATGGTAAACAAACAAATCAAACCTATTTTCGCTATAGGAATTGGCAGACAGATTTGGCAAAGTAATGAATGTGAGATAATAGCTTCCTAGATTGATCTGTGTTTGGGACCTTTGGGTAGGAAAATCTCTGACAATGCACCATCCTATCTTAATGTTTGTACCTCTTGAACAGTTTTGATCAAAGTGCCTTGTTGACTTTGTCAATATACGTGACTGAAAAAATATCCTACTCATGAATGGGGGCATTTGCAAAAAATAAGACTTTGGAGGATACCATTTCCATGTAATATATACCACCTAACCCCAACAGCTGAAAAAATCTCCATATATTGCATGGACAAGATTTCGTAATGTTTGGGTGCAATGATGAAATTGATAAGCAAAACAGTCTTTGTCACTTTGAAAATCTTCCTTAGATAATTGGTTCCAAAATGCTAATCAAGTGAGCTGATTTGCATACCAGAATTGCAGTATAAATGCATTTTCTATCATGCCTGTCAATTTCAATGCCAAAGCAGGATGGGCAAATAGGTTTTAGATTGCTTTAGAGACAATAGTTTAATTGAATTTGCCTCTCAAATATCAAACTCTGGCATGTTCTATATTTTGAATATTTGAAGCATTTTAGGAGTTTATGATTGTGAGCATCAGATTCAGATGCCAGAGCCTTTTCTCTTTAACCCATATTTGACGAATGGATTCTCCCATCATTATCAGTTGGATGAGTCCACTTTCATTATTAGAGGTCTTAGGAGTGATTTTTATCCCATTTTTCGATGAAATTCCTCCAAGCAAACAGAATAGCCCCAGATGGGACGCCGCGTTCTGTGGCGTCACATCTGGGGCTATGCTGTTTGCCTATGTCCCATAAAAAGGACGCCAGGCTTATACGAGTTAAAGAATGGGTCCAGTTTTCGCTGTACTAAATTTTTTCCCAATTGGCTGAAAACATGCACACACAAACACACTCATGCACGCAAGCACATGTGCGCACATTCATTTGATAGCAAGTTCTAACAGAAAACACCTCATAGACTTTCCAGTTTTATACAGTTGATTATCAGATGGTTTACAGAATTATCAGGTCATTAAAACTACCTACTGATAGAAGTGTTAGCAGATATAAATGGGCCTTCGCATGAAAAAAACAACAATCTGGGTTTCTGACTAGGTCAGACACAAACCAAATTGTGCGGGCACAGAAGATGGCTAGAGGCTGCAAATTTTAGATTTAGAAAGTCATAGAGGATTGTACTTACCCAAGTAGCGAAAAACAAAGGCGCTGATCAGCTGTGCAGTTACTGCACAGCTGATCTGCGCCTTTGTTTTCGCTAAGGCAAAAATCTGTTTTCTTTATGCGGCAGATCATTAATGAGCCGCATCGTGAGAAAACCGGATTTTTGCCTAGGCGAAAACAAAGGCGCAGATCAGCTTCGCGGTAACCGCGAAGCTGATCAGCGCCTTTGTTTTCGCTACTCGGATAGTACAATTCCTCTTCTACTTAAATCCGAAATTTCAAGCTTCTAGCTCTTTTCTGAGCTTGTACAGGCCGGTTTGTGTCGGACCTGGTCGGAAACCCCGAAGACCGGTTTTCTCGCGTCGAGGCTCAAATGATTACCTGTCTACAGGTAGGTCATATTAACCCATTTGTGCTGAATGGATTTACCGGTCATTGCCATTGGCATGAGTCCTTGACCTTCATTTTTAGGGGCATCAGGAGTAATTTTAGATTTTTATGTCACTTTTTTTGATGAGATTTCTCCCGAGTAAACAGATGAGCTCCAGATGGGATGTTGCCATCTTTGGCATCACATCTAGGTCTACCTTGCTTACAGAGTTCTTATTATCGGGACACCAGGCTCTAATGGACCAGTCACATTTGTAACCACTGCTCCCCCACCTATGGGGAAGGGCGGGGATTGTGACTTTCAGCTTTCGGTGCCCTGCTATGAGCCCCACCCCCAGGGGACAAACTGGAGGTGAAAACTTTGCTCTTAAAATGCCCCGTCCTTTGCAATAGAAAATTCTCCCTGGGGTAAGGATTCTAATGTCAAAACCCTGTCATTTTCTTCTACACTGGGGGGGGGGCACTTGAAAATTAATTGTCCAGTACTTTAGCCTGGCTATCCTCCAACCTTCAGTGTAGGTGGTGGGGGTAGGGGGTGGCCGGGGGGCAGAGGTTACAAATGACTGGTGCATAAGCACTGTGGCAAATACAGAAAAGAATGTGATTCCATAGTTTTCAGACAACCTGTTTCCTGAGTCCTGAGGGGGAAGGAATGACTGGAGCATTATTGTCACATTTACCAGTATGTATAATGTAATGCTGCGATTTGTTTTACCATCATTAATCCTCATATGATATTATTCTCCTGAGAGTTTGCTAGATTTTGTTTGCATTAGAAAGAAATATGCTATATTATTGGGACCAGAATTACAGGATATTTGATTCACATCATCGGAAAACTGGTTTTTTGCATATACGAAAACAAAGACGCAGATCAGCTGTGCAGTTACTGCACAGCTGATCAGCGCCTTTGTTTTTGCTACACAGATAGTACTGTTCCTCTTCTACTTATATCCGAAATTTCAAGCTTCTAGCCATCTTCTGTGCTTGTACAGCTCGGTTTGTGTCGGACCTGTTCGGAAACCAAATTGTTTGTTTACTCATTACGTGGCTCATTTGATTCTGACAAAGTGCTGTCTCATGAAAGCTGATAATGTCACAGTATAGTATGTTTATGAGTCGTCTCTCGAGGGGGTCTGTCTTCAGTGTATCCGACCAGGTCCGACACAAACTGGAATAAGGAACAGCATAGCATGGCAACAGCTAAAGAAATATTGGATAGAGGGAGATCTAGAAGAAATGCACATCCTCGTAGCAAAATCAAATGGACAGATCGGAATGTTACTGTGACACGGTCTTATTTTCGAACATCAGTTTTCTCCCAAGAGATCTAGTCTTAACTGTATATACACATCAGTTTTCTCATACCCTAGTTCCTGATGTTGCCGTAGTGCTTAAATCGAATTCAGTCTGCATCTATTGTGATTTAAGGAAGTCTTTCTTAACCTGACAGAGTTTGCGACTGAATGAAGAATTCTTGAGCCAATAATTTCTCGGGAAGTTTATGAGCCGCGTCTCGAGAAAACCAGATATTTGCATATAGGCGAAAACAAAGGCGCTGATCAGCTGTGCAGTAACTGTATATACAGTAACAGTAACTGCACAGCTGATCAGCGCCTTTGTCTTCTCTACATGCGTAGCGCAAGTCATCTACGTCTTAAATCTGAAGTTTCAAGCCTTTAGTCCTCTGCTGTGACTGTATAGACCAGCTTCTTTGGACCTGTTCGGAATCTGAAGACCGGTTTTCTCGCGTTACGGCTCTAATCGGTAGCGATCTCGTCACACTGATTGCGGATTTCTGTCAAGTAGCATCAACAGGAGCAACATGTTAAATCAATTTGTCTCGTAAAAGGGTAATGACGGAATTCTATCTTGTCAGCATTTAAAGCTGATGGTTTCTATAAGAGACTAATTAATTTTGTGATTTTCTATCGTTACAGTATGGCCTAAGGGTAAGTGGCGCTTTCTTGATTATGGCCCTTAGTTTTGCGAATACCATTTGTAGAATAGGCTTCAGAATATTGTTTTGAAAGACATTTTATTTAAAACTCAATTTCTGTTGTACATGTATGTTGGGGATCTATTTTTACTTTGAAAAAATGTTTGTTCATGTTTAGCTGCAAACATTGTTGTTTATGGGTGTTAGCTGAATAGCCACCTTGTTGGGAAAGTGCTACTCATCCTGCTCTTCTTAATTATAGCCCCGCTTTGAAGAAGTGGGGCTATACTGGATTCACCCTGTCCTTCTGTCGTTCCGTTGTTCCGTTATTCTGTCCATAATTCTATTACCACTTATAACTTGAGAACCACTTGTTAGACTTTAACCGAATTTGGCATATGCATCAATATTGATGTATCAATGCATGTCAGTTTCTCCAAATATGCAGAAGAGTTATTGCCCTTGGATGGCCCTATATTGACGTCAGAATTTCATTTCCGCTCAATATCTTGAGATCGAATGGACAGAATCTGACCAAATTTTGTATGCTCATCAACATTGACATGATCTAGCTTGGGATTGTCGCCTGTCATTTTTCGCAAAATTTTGATGGAGTTACGGCCCTATCGACGTCAGAATTTGGTTTCCGCTCAATATCTCAAGAACGAATTGACAGAATCTGACCAAATTTTATATGCACATCAACATTGACATGATCTAGCTTGGGATTGTTGCCCGTCTTTCTTCGCAAAATTTTGACAGAGTTACGGCCCTTGATTGACGTCAGAATTTTGTTTCCGCTCAATATCTCGAGAACAAATTGATAGAATCTGACCAAATTTTGTATGCATATCAACATTGACAAGATATAGCTTTGAATTGTTGCCTGTCATTTTTCACATAATTTTGACGGAGTTAAGGCCCTTGATTGACGTCAGAATTTTGTTTCTGCTCAATATCTTGAGAACCCATTGACAGAATCTGACCAAATATTGTATGCACATCAACATTGACAAGATCTAGCTTGGGCTTGTTGCCCTTTATTTTTCGCAAAAATTTGACAGAGTTATGGCCCTTGATTGACGTCAGAATTTTGTTTCTGCTCAATATCTTGAGAACAAATAGATAGAATCTGATCAAATTTTGTATGCACATCAACATTGACAAGATCTAGCTTGGGATTGTTGCCCGCCATTTTTCGCAAAAATTTTGATTGAGTTACGGCCCTTGATTGACATCAGAATTTGGTTTCCACTCAATATCTCAAGAAGGAATTGACACAATCTGACCAAATTTTGTATGCAAA
This sequence comes from Rugalucina vietnamica, assembly GCA_964017185.1. NCBI lineage: Eukaryota > Metazoa > Mollusca > Bivalvia > Lucinida > Lucinidae > Rugalucina > Rugalucina vietnamica. The sequence goes on from OZ024877.1 coordinate 50,546,965, forward strand.
TCAACATTGACAAGATCTAGCTTGGGATTGTTGCCTGTCATTTTTTGCAAACTTTTGACAGAGTAACGGCCCTTGATTTACTTCAAAATATAGTTTCCACTCAATATCTTGAGAACAAATTGTCAGAATCTGACCAATCTTTTTATGTGCATCAACATTAACAAGATCTAACTTGTGATTGTTGCCCATCATTGTTTGTCTCACCCTGGCAAAAAGCTCAGAAGCGGGGCTATAGTCAGATCCTCTGACAATTCTAGTTACATGTATCTACAGTTATATTTTGAGGTGAAGTTTAAAAATATATTGTCCTTTTTCTTTTCTAATTCCTGGACTTTATATTCAGTTTTAATTTTGATCATAATTTTGGACTGAATGGACCTGCAACTCTAAAGCATTCTGTTTTTGGATTTTGCCCAAGCCAGTTGAATGATCTTCCAAACTTCCATCGATATGGACAGAAATGGTGTAGGCATTTGCCAAAAGGTGATGTTAAGAGTTGATAACAGCCAATTGGATTAATTGGCATCATATTATTTTATGCGAAAACAAAGGCGCACGTCTGCTGTGCAGTAACTGCTGATCAGAGCCTTTGTTTTTGCTACACAGATATTATAATTCCTCTTCTTCTTAAATCTGAGCGTTTTCAAGCTTCTAGCCTTTTTCCGAGAGTCAGACTGTACAGGTTGGTTAGTGTTGGACCTGGTTGAAAATCCGGAAGAACGATTTTCTCGCGTCATACCACATTTATCCTAGTCAAACATAACTGTCTAGGTAAATGGCATCCCTATATGCATGTCAGCATGTCACAAACTAAGTATGATGAGCATAGTGGCTTAGTGGTAAGAGCTTCAAACTCTGTTATTTCTTTACAGACTGTTCCAGTTATTTCTTTACTGTTCATTCCAAGTCCGTTTTGCTGTGAATTTTCTTCATGTCTTCTGCGTTAACTCTGTATACCTCTCTGTCACTTTTGTATTTGGTTGAGGCGGGCTGGATAGCTACCTTGTTGGGAAAAAGCTAGTCAATTTGCTCTTCATGCATGTTGTAACATTTTTGCGATGTTATGTACTGTACTGTCTTTCCTGCCTGGTGTCTGGGTTGGGATTTGATATTTATTTGTACAATCTTTGTGCCTTTAATCTTACTTTCAAGAGCAAGATAGCCAGAAAGTTGTGTCACAACATGATTTAAACCATTTGCTATGCCACACCGTGTTCACACTAGAAAAGTCATATAAAAATGAACAGCTTATCGCATCTGTCAGAAAAAAAACCCAAACATTTGGACATGTTCTATGGATATTTCATTGTCAAATGAGCATTTTTTTTTTTTTTTTATTTTTTTTTTTTTTTTTTTTATAAGAAAATATCATAAAAACCCAGAAATATTGGGCACCGAAAATGGTGACATAAATCCAGATGAACATGCCAATGAGTTGCCTTTCTAGTTTCCATATAGATGCAAAAAGAAATGTAAAATAATACAGGCCTGTATCCGACCAGATCAGACCGATCTGGCTACATAATTATACCCCCGGCATTTATGCCGACGGGTATATAGCTTTTGCTTTTCCGTTCGTCCGTTCGTATGTTCGTTCGTTAGTTCGTTTCTTCGTTCGTAATTCCGGAACGTTCGTAGAATTTATGTCAAAGTTTTGGTTAAAGTTTCTCTAGAGGTGTATATCTCATAAACCAATGGTCAGAAACTATTCATATTTTGACCATAGGTACCCTATAGGGTTTGCTCTATTTCCATGAGGTCGGGTCCCAGGGTCCATGCCCGGGGGGTGGGGCTGGAGGTCAAAATCTAGGTCACCTTCAAAATGTGCTGTTTACAATGTTACTGTTTCTTCTCTAAGTCCATATCTTAACAAACAATCATAGGAATGTATTCTTATTTAGTTCATAGATGCCCTATAGGGTTTTCTTTCAATATCAATGGTACCATCCCCAGGGGTGGGGCTAAAGGTCAAAATCTAGGACACATTTATAATATGATAGAGACCATGATAAATTTTCTGTTAGTCTATTTTCTTGACATCAAATAAGTCTTGTCAGAAAGCATTAATGCTTAGACCATTGGTACTGTGTAAGGTTCAGACTCTAGGGTCCATGTGCGGGTGGGGGGGGGGCTAGAGGTCAAAATCTAGAACATCTTTAAAAATTGTATTTTCTGTACATGTACTTTTTTTAACCGCCATGTTTAGAAATCATTCATACTTGCACCATAGGTACTCTATAAGGTTTGCCTTGTTCCTAATGACATAACACTCTAGGTTCCATGCCCAGGGTGGGGCTAGAGGTTAAGATCGAGGACATCTCATATTATTTTTTTATTAATATTATTAAAGAATGACATTCTATTTTCCATCTAGGACCGAGGACCTGACCCTCAATGTCCGCGATCAAGTCCTAGATTGAGTATACAAGTCAGCTCTGTATACTGCTCTATAATAGTCTGTCATTCTACTACACTCCCCCCCCCACACACACACCTGTCAATGCTTTTAGACAGTGCTTTTTGCAAATTCAAATTTTAAAGATTTACTTGTTGAGGGTGCTCTATTTAATTCGGGAATTGAGATTCAATGTGTCAGTGAACATGTCTGGGTCGGGCGCGGTGGGCTTAGGGGTCAGGGTGGGGAGCTACCAGCCGGGGGTATACGTGCCTCTCAAGGCACTTTTTCTAGTGCACTTTGTATTCAGAAATAGTGGTATAATATACAAATGTAGAACAAAATGTTTTAAGATTTATAAGTCTGGCGTGTGGTCAAAATGAGTTTTATGTTAAATGAAGTGCTTGTTTCTGTGATTCGAAATGGAAATTCTCTATTAATTCATTTCAAATCATAAGACTTGTTAATAAATCATCTGTAATTTTCCCTTGCTGTTCTCTTTAATGGTTAGAAAATTTTTTATCATTGAATTGGCTGCTGTTAGCCCCTGATTTGTGTGTTTTGTGCAGTTTTGGGGCATACATTTTAAGAGTTGGAGATACCACTCGGATAATCCTAGGAAAAGTGTTGTTGTGTAACAGAAACAGTTCAGATTTTTTTTTTAATTCAGTTTAACATCCCTTTCAAGATTATTTCAGTTCATATGAGACGGGACAATCAGTAGGTGGGCGAAAACGAAAGAACCCGAGAAAAACCACCTGGCAGACCTGCAAGCAGAACTTGGCTTGTCTCACATGTGGCCAGTGCGGGGCTCGATCCCACACCAGACACAGCAGGGATATTGTTGGCTTGATAATATAAGGGGCAATTTTGCAAAAAATGCTCCGCTAGAATCATTATCGCCTATCTCCTTACATAATAAAACCGGCCCACTATTTCATAATGAAGGGGCCATTTTGAAAATTTAAGGGCAATTTGCCCATGGCCCCTTCCAAAATTATCCCTGACACAGCGGTGAGATGATCGAGAGATTCAGAAATAGTGTTCTTAACTGCTCGGCCACGGGGATCAAGAGTCAAACTTCTCCCTAAATTTCTTGTCTAGTTTGAACCCTAGCCTTTGTCTTTAAAAAGATTAAAGAAATGGAAGAAAGCTCAGTAGGAATTAAGGAAGAAAAGCTTCAAACCTTGGGGCATGATTGGGTACAGAAGAGACAGCAATTAGTGCTATTTGCATGTAACACTTCCTACGGCATGCTTCATTATAATGGATGAGACGACTATTATCTAACAGTTATCTAAAAATCTCTCTCATAATGATTGTTAGAAAACATATTTTTTGAAAAAAGTCTGTGAAAAAATAATTCTCGAAGTTTCTATGATTATGGAAGTGTTTCCAGATAATTGGCGATTCACTGAGCAGTGTCGCAAGAAAAACTGTCATCAGGGTTTCCTACTAAGTCAGACACAAAGCAGAATGCACATCTATGGCTTAAAGGTCCCACTGTAGAAGGTAGAGGGATTGTAATATCTTTTAGCGAAAAAAAGGTGCAGATCAGCCGTGCAGTTCCTGCACGGCTGATCTGCGTCTTTGTTTTCGCTTAGGCAAAAATCCGGTATTCTCATGACAAAGCTCATATAGAAGAGACAGTCCTCTAGCATCTTCGTGAATAGAAACTCAGAAACGTTTTTCAGCATGAGAAGCTTACAAATTATGGCATTTTCTGCCAAAGTACGAAATTGCCTTCCTTATGTGTATGGCAAAGTTTGGCATTTTTTTCAAGTGCACAGTTTGTAACATCTGAGGAGTGTGAGCATGCTCAGTGTTTTTTCTTTGTACTTGATGCACATAACTGGTGATGGCTAGAGCAAGCCTCTACAACCTTGCCAGACCTAATTTGTTTACGCGTGCACACACAAAGTTCTCTTATCACGTGAAATGGCGTTCATTTCATGGACTAGAAATAGGATGATGGGATTATATGAAATCGGCTTTGTAATGAAGTTTCCTCGAAGAATGACAATGGTCAGTGCTAATCAGTGAAATTAGTGCAGGAAATGTTACTTATGCTCAGGCCTATAAGGCGAATCTATGACAACTCACCGACAGACAACTGGCCGACACGACAACTCACCGACAGCAAATATTCACCGACAACCAACCCACCGACACGTAACCTATAAGGCTCTAACTTGGTATATTGTTCAGGGTCTTCGGGTTAAATACTATATAGTCTGATACAGAGTTACCATATTTCACACAAACAGAGCCAGAAGCTTTTGTGGTGAGTGGTTACCCCACCCGCCTTGTAAACAAGAGGCTGTTGGTTCGATTCCAGGCTTCTCAGGTGCACATCCCGGTTAACAAGGTATATATGGGAGGCGTTAATTTACGGCTATCAGTCAATTGCCTTTACGACTAAGTCATAGATAATTTCGAACTAAGTCATAGAGAATTTGCGCAGGGTATTAGAGACATTCGGACAATACACTGTCACATTCAGTGTGTTTACACAATAAGAATCATAAGAATAGGAATAAGGTGTGTGGTTGCAAGAGAGAGAGTACAAAAATGAGGTAATTTGTTTCTAGCATTTGCATCTTAAATAAATTTGTGCATACTCTAAATATTTATATGAAGTTTGACCCAAAGGCAGATCCTGTTCTGGAGTCCGGTGTTAAAAGCTTTGAAATTAATTATTTTTGTACCTTCAGGTTCATAAATTTATTATTTATGGCTTTGATGAACCTTTGGAATTTGAATGATGTCGAAATGTGTATGGCAAGAGTGATTGCGAATGTTATATTCACAATGCAAGTGAAATGTCACAGTTTGTCTGTTTTGTCAATGTTCCTTTACGGCCTATGTAAAAATGTATTGGTGACTTGCGTACTACGTATATGTTACATTTCGACTTTCTGTATATGTTCCTTTCGGACATTGTGGCGAAACAGACTGCATAGTGGAAGAGGTATCTGGTGTAACTTTTGAAGAAAGTTTCCAGGATTTACAAATCGAGCTTGGAAGGTAATATTTTAGTTTTATCATTGTTATGTCCCTCATGATCAGTCTCATGAATCCTCAGGAATTGATGAAATTTTGATTCGTGACGTTTCACGCAGTTTCATAAATTTTCTTGTCTGTCCGTAATTGTTTTACGAATCTGTAATGCACCAGTCATTTATATCTCCAGGGCCCCTAGGGGTGGGGATAGCAGGGACATAGCGGGGCTGAAATGCCGAGATTTTACTTCCAACGAGTCCCGGCAGTGCCTATTCTCACCGCAATGGAATAGGCGAGTAAAGATTATTCAAATAGCTTAGGTCATTTGTCCCCGGGGGACTGGGGCTTTTAGCAGGAATTTTACCAAACTTTTCTCCCCGCAGGGCGGAGCTTTTACAAGGGCTTTAAAATTTGAAAAGTTAAAAGCCCCGCTATTCCCCGGCCCAAGGGGTGCCGGGGATACAAATAACTGGTAGAGAAACAAGAGATTCGGCATAATCGGCTGGAATTGCACGAGTACTTGCAAGATTTCATTAAGATTTCATTACGATAACACGATTGAAAAGGGGAAATACGGCACGAAAAGTTGGAGAATAAGATATGAAGAATGTGCCAATAGCTAAATACGAATCATGTACGTACGCGTATAAAAGAACATTCTTGGGGATTCTTGATTTTTATTTGTCAGGATAGATACATGACTGTATCTGTGGCGTTTTGCGCCATATGCATGCATAAAAAGCCACGTACATGCTTCCCTGCTTGTCAGTCAGAGACCGTGGTTCTAAATTTGCAAAGTCGGGTACGGATACCGTCTCCCCTTACCCCTTCGTTTGCCCTTGCCTGCATCTTTCTTATTACCCATCTTGTACCAATGAATTACTTAACAATTCATGATGTTTTCCCGCGAAAATACACTAATGACATAAAATTGCATGCAACATTGCTTTGATTTCAAACGCAGCTGAATCATAAACCATTCGTGGAAGTCTTGGTCGGTTCCATGCCTACAAGCATTATTGGCTTAGTTGGCCCAATATATACATGTGTGGGTCATTTTCAAAAAATGTGCCCATTTGGGGTAGGATTTTTTCAAAAAAGTTAGTATTTGCGTTTCATCTTATGTTGCGTTTATTACGTCAGAAGTGTTTATACGAACTCAGAAAAAGCCATATGCAAGCTTAATCTCTCTTCTTAAAGTCAAATCTTACCAAAAATTAGGGTTATTTCAATGAAATGTCAATGTTGTGACCACCAAAAAACAAACTTCCATCTAAATGGATTTGTAATCTTATCACGAAACCTAAATAAGTATTTTAGCCATGATCAAGTTGACTTAATCCAATATTTTCGACCTTAACTCACCAGGTTTACTATAAATGTATGTAACACCAATGTCATTGGTAACAACATTGACATTTTGTAACAACATTAATATTAATGATAGCAACATTGACATTTCAAAACTAAGTATTGTTTAAATGTTTGCCTGGTTATTTTACGACACTAACACAACATCATAGTTCTCTTTTCTCATATTCATCTGCAAGAAATAAAAAAATACCCACATAAACTTTGTTGCTATGCTGGTAAATGTTGTTACTATGCTGGTCAATGTTGATACTATGCTTGTCAATGTTGTTACTTTGTTTTTGTGAGACAAGCACATTAGCCAAGAAAAAATCATAAAGCAGTTATGGACATGCTTGAAAATAATTGCAGACGTCTCTTTATTATCTGTCCATATTAAAAAGTAGCTGAACCTTCAGTAACAGAGTGACTTTGTCATATTTTTATCACATCTCAACTATAAGGGATTAGTGCCGGACAGCCCAAAAGTACTAATATTTGTGTACTCAAAAAGGAATTTGGAGAGCTTATCATAAAGACGATGAACAAAAAGTGGTGTTTCAACATGACCACCACAGTGCCTTAAGACTTACTAAAAGAAATAATCTAAAAGCAGAATGAAGTATGAAAAAAATCATCACGGACAGAAAAATGCACATTCTTTGAAAAAGGCCCGCATAACCACGGTGGTTATATTTTAAGCACTTCTGAATGCCATGATATTCTACTTATGGGTAAAAGTCCCATTAAATGGAGGCAAATCTCGACATGAAATTAGCTGTTGACTGTGACGTAAAGCATCAATTCAAACACACAGAAAATGCATAGCGATTAAGCGTTTTGCGTTCATATGCACAAAATACACCCGGGTGCAAAAGAACCGTAACCCGGGTTCAATTTCAATTTGCTCCACCTCGAAAGTAGGGGCAAATTTGCAACCGGGTTTATTTTTTGCACCGGATTTACTTTCTTAAAACACCGTTCTTATAGCATAAAATACGTACACCGGATGCAAATTTACACCCGGGGTGCAAAAATACACCAGGTGAAAATGTTGCTTTAGATTAGTCATGTATTCATGACATGCGTAACGGATTCGTGGTTCATTCGTATTTGGGTGACAACCTCCGGAATTCCCGAAAGAGTTACGAATGCATCCGAATAAAATAAGATCCAGTTACGATGTCACGGAATGAACTACGATTTCGTTACGAATTAACTGCGATTTTGGGGTCGAAAATTCCTGACCAAAATTTTGAACAGTTAGGCCACGAATTTCTAACTGACCAACAAACCGCAAGATTTTACTACGAACTGTAAGAATTAGTTAAGATCTTCACGAATCGCTTACTTTTCAGCTACGAATTCAAAAACTTTGTAAATTCGTGACTATTCGTGTGTCGTTTTGTCGTAGTCTGATAGGGGGCATTATGAATAAAATTGAAATGTGAAGTCATTGTGTGACATTACAAAATAGTTAGAATGCAGTAATAATCGCGTCTAGCCGAGCACCCGGGGATACACAGGTTCACCATCTAATAAGGTACACCGGATTCAACGATTTTTCTGTCACGTGAGGGAAACGATGAAAATGTCGTACAATGCGGTAAATGTGAAATGTCACTTTAGATACATTTCATTGTTGTGTTACAAAACTGTGCTAGTTGACTGAAAATCGCTACAGCCGGTGTAATTTGATAGACGGTGAAAAATGTAAAAGTAACGGCAGCGATAAGGAAGTGGCGCAATCAGAACAAAAATCCCAATCCAAAAACTGAGGTGAAAACAAAACTAAAAGGGTTTTAGAAATTTCTATGTTTCTTAACTCGTTTTAGCAGTCACACATTTAATAGCGTGTGACTGAGGCGTGTGCCGGATGTATAAAAATCTCAGAAGACTGAAAAATCTTGGAGTTCGTTTGTGTTACGTCACAGACACGCTACGCATGCGCTATAGGTGTGCATCAACGCATGTCTCATACACGCTTGGAACACGTTACTGAAGCAATATCTTGTAAAATCGGAACGCACATGTACATGTAGCGTACACTGGCGTGCATAAAACGTGCACCAAACATGTTCATAGCGTACGTATTCAACGCACCTATAACGTGCGTGGAACCTTGTCAAAACGTATAAGACACACGTTCGAGACACGTCAAGCTTCTAGAAAATATTTCAGCATTAGTCCTGTAGCCATCTGGGCTATTTGAGGTGGACCTGGATTTAAAGTACATAGAAAATGTTTTTGCATATTTGGAAAGGTGAGGTCTTCTGCATTAAGAATCCGATGGGTGACATCTTGTCACCTTTGAGTAATTTGAGAAATTCAAGATGGCGTCCAAGATGGCTGCCCATATACAGAAAATGCTATTTTCCTGTGAAATAACCATGTTTTGTCAGATTTTTAGACCTGAAATCACTTGTATTTAAAAGCTAAATTAATTGTACATTAAAATGAGTCTAAGAAAATATACTCTGTAAAGGAGGCATCAAAGATGGCTGTCAAAACTAAGGAAAAATGCAATATTTGAAAGCGGTGCCTTCGAAAATTCAAAATTTTCAAACCAAACAACTTGGTGGCAATTTTGTTAACGTTTATGGATCCAGTGGATGGCATCTTGTCACCATTGAGCAAATTAAGAAATTCAAGATGGCATTTAAGATGGCTTCCCGTATATGGCAAAAGTAATTACTATAGAAATATTCATGTTTTGGCATATTTAACACCTGAAATCGGTGCAATTAATACCATGTTAGGAGTGCATCTAAGATAGCCACCACAGTAAAGGAAAATTTTACAATTTTTGATTTGTTTGTTTGTTTGGTTGTTTTGTTGCTTTACGTCCAAGTCAACCGATATTGTCATGCCGGGATATTACCTCCATTTCCAACACTGGGATGCCATGACATCCGAAAAACATACTCAAACTACAACCACTTAATTAAACAATTCATGCTTATAAATATAGATGCCCATTAGGATCTCAGTCTTGTTTTTATTTGTCTAAATCACTTTTTTTTCAGGCCGGTTCTGACCAGTTATCAAAAGGCTGGTCAGTTAGTTTTATCTGTAAACACAAGCAGGCCATATTTCTCTCACAACCTAAAATGACAGGTAATATTTCCTTTTGAGCTGCATGCGTAATACTACAGAATGGTGGTCAAGAGGGAATGTGGGCCCGCCCATCGGATCAAGAGAAATATATTAGCTGCTTTTGTATCCAGGCAAAGTTTAAAAAAAATCTACTGAATGACCATCTGATTAATGGGTTACAGCACAGAAGGCCTTAGCCTGCCCAAGGAAAGTGGTTACAGTAAAACTATCCATACAAGTAAGCCTTAGCTGTTAACTTAGGTGGTTATATTTTCAAGCACATATTGAGAGTCATGTGATCCTTAAATTTGGTAGAAGTCCCGGCATGACCATAGCTGTTGACTGGGATATAAAGCACCAGCACAAGCAAGCAAACAAACAAGTAATCTGGTCACTCTCACATAGTATTAAAGTCAAAGTTCTGTTGACAATTCACTGCAAAATACAGGGACATGTAGTTCACAGCGACCTAAACTAAAAATTATGGTTCAAAATTGGGGTTCAATGTCTCATTATCTATAGGCCCACATACATGTATCTTTTCTCATATCTTTTATTCTGGAAGACATACAGCAAAGTCTGGAAATGTGAATCCAAGTGACCTATGATTACGGTTTTAGGGGGCAGGCTGTAACTAATGTTGGAAGCACTTGGAGCCCAATCCCTTTGTCTTTGAGATAAATATGTGTAAATTATGATTACTGTAAAAGCATGTACTCCTATTGATTGAAAGTCATAAGCTGATAACTAATATAGAACATGATACTAGAAGACCTGGTGGCCAGACAAGTGCTCTGAATACAGGTAGGGTTCCAAAATGAAAACTCAATATAGATGGCGGAGGGGGACAGTTTTACTGTACAGGTAATAAGGGACCATAAAACCAATACACATTGGTATCACACCCATTATTCTTTAGGAGCCTGTTTATTATCCCATAAAGCGATGAGATTGGGATAATCGCCTTATTATGGCAGTCCATTGATCATTGGCACATATTGCACAAGTGGGGTCATAAATTGAATAAACATTGGCACCAATATAGCTTATTCAGAAGTATATACACCGTATCTGTTTTAACTGTAGAACAGTGGGTTCTACTGACAAACAATCTATATGCACACTTTCATGCATCCTTGGTCTAGAAAATATGTATGTACAACTTACACATTTAAATATTATAGGCTGGAATCAAGCTTTACACTAAGCTGAAAGTCTACAAGGCTGTTGTACTGCCAACCCTCTTGCATGCATGTGAGACCTGGGCAGTATACCAACGTCATGCAAAGAGATTTCACCACTTCCACTTAAGCTGTTAAGAAAGCTGCCAAATATCAAGTGGCAAGACAAGATTCCAGACACGGAGGTCCTGAAGAAAGCAAGAATGCAAAGCATGAATACAGTCTTAAAGCTAGCATAGCTAAGGTGCACTGGCCATGTAATAAGCATGCCGGATGCGTGACTTCCAAAGAAAGTTTTCTATGAAGAACTACAGGATGGAAATCGCCGCTCTACAAATCTTTTGAGCCCAAACGTAACTGTGCTCCTGACGTATGTTGGATTTTACGTTTTTGTCAACACCCCAAAGCGCGTTTGGCTTATACGCTAATGTTAGACGGGATATTCCCATCGGTGTTTCGTTATACTCCACACCCGCTAATGTATGACTGCTATTTAAAATAATATTCGGTTACTAATGCGAAGAGGACAACTGGTAAGCCGAGCGAGCAACTATTCCCCAATATGAAACAAAGCAAAATGTCATTCCTTAAAAAATTATTAGACCTGAGTTACACCCCTACATTATTTTCCTTACTATTATGCAACGTTACATTGGCAAACGCTTTGTGATTGTCTATTCACACACACACACACACACACACACACACACACACACACACACACACACACACACACACACACACACACACACACACACACACACAGAATCAGAATAGTTTACTGGTGACACGCCAAATGACATTATTTTACCAGGGGGTTCGGATGGGGGGGAAAATTAGTCCCTTGAACGCACGAGTGAAGCGAACTTGGACACACAATCATCTGACATTTCAGCAGTAGAAAACAGAGAGTCAGGGAGGTCATTCCAGTCCCTGATAGTCTGGGGAAAGAAACACACACACACACACACTGTTTGCATAATTTTTGTATCCTCTCTATAATTGATCATAATCGTTCAAAACAGTGACCTTTTAATAATCAGGATATGCTTAAAACAAACATATAGCCGTAAATTCGCCAAGACAGTAGTCGTAAATTATCTATCGCGGTCAATTTGGTGGCCGTAATGTCACCAAGACATAGTCCACAAGTAACATATACTTGTCCAAAATTTGGGGGCTGCTAAAAAGGAAATATTCTTCCGAAAAATGCCGATTTTTTTCTTCTTCAGAAAATGATTACATTCTAGAACAATGTTTCTCACAAATGTTTGTGAATATATTTTTTTTTTCTCCAGAATTCCATGAGAAGGCAATTTAACATATTTCTTTTTAAGTAAAGTTCATATTACACGAAACATATTTTTCTGAAGTTGCAAACAAAATACATGATCACTATCTTGCACTATACAATTTTTCTGGAATAGATGTCTGGAAAAGCTAGACCAAACACTTTCAGTTCAACCCAGTCCAGCTGCAACCTTCAAATAGCGTAAAGGAACACATACGATTTGTAAATTATCTATGACTTAGTTCGACATTCTCCAGGACGTAGCCGTAAAGGCAATTGACCGATAGCCGTAAATTATCGCCTCCCATATATACCTTGTTAACCGGGTGTGAGGTGGTTACGATGAGAATTAATCATGTCCCATCTCCATATAACCTAACCAGATGCCAGTGGGATATAAAACAAATCAACCAACCAATCAAAACTTTTTTTTTGGCGAGGATAAGGCCAGACTTAGGTTGATTTTGATGGATGTACTCTCCAATGTAGAGCTGAAGATAGCCCCAGAACCAGTCTAAGCTGAAGAGTGCAACTGGGGCAGAAATAAAACCTGACTTTGAAGTTTTGCAATAATTCTTGCGCAAACCAGGTTGATGACTAGAGAAATGAGCCACATCATGAGAAAACCAATATTTTGCATATGCGAAAACAAAGGCGCAGATCAGCTTCGCAGTAACTGCGAAGCTGATCAGCGCCTTTGTTTTTGCTTCATGGATAGTACAATCCCTATTATTTGTAAATGCGAAATTTCAAGTCTCCAGCCTTCTTTTGTGTCTGTACAGTCCGGTTTATGTCAACGCTGGTCAGAAACCCAGATTGTTGATTTTCTCATGTGAAGGCCCAAATGAAGTTTCTGATTTAGGAGAAGAATAATATGCTGTAATTAGGTTTGTTGTGAAAAAAGACACTATTCATCAGCCTAGCATTATTGCATGTGCAACTGATGTGCGTCTTTGTTTTCACAGAAATGTCATGCCGCATATACGCAGAAAAGGGTATTACTCATTGCTGCGTCTTGAATTACAATAATGAAGAATGATGCTGTATATCTGAGACAAAGTAAATTACAGTGACCATTCCATGATATATGTGTCTTGTGCGGGGAATAGAGATACATTGTATTTTGGGCTTTGCATGGCCATTTTGATCTTGTAGCAGGCGAGAGCCGTTGTTATTGTCCGTGCCCCGAGGTTATAAAACTTTTTTCATGCTCAGCTCAGCTGAGACTAAAATTAACAATTGTTGGCATTTTAACATTTATGAGCAGGATAAATTACCAGATTTTGAGGTATGAACCTAAATTTTCCACAAATTTTGACTATTTGAACATTTATGAGCAGTTGAAATTTCATGCTCAGCTGAGCTGAGCTTGAAAAAAGTTTTATAACCTCGGGCCCGTGGCAAATGCATGATTCTGTTTTTTTTGTTTTTTTTTTGTTTTTTTTTTTTGTTTTAAACATTAGATATATCACAATACAAACATTATTTTACTTGTAGCTTACAGAAGAACTGTCTGCTGTAATATGGCTGTCTTATGCCTTATATTGCTTCTAGATGAAGTCAGTGATGCTCTATTTTATGTTTTAAGCACAAAATATATAGCAGTTTGAAAATGTCAGACATTTGTTTATTGTGCCTGTTTCAAAGGCCAAATTATGTTTAATGCTTTTATGTATGTAAAACATAGCATAAATTGTATAGAGACATGTTTCATTCACTGAATATTGTATGTGCAGCTCAATTTTGTATAGAGACATGTTTCATTCACTGAATATTGTATGCGTAGCTCAATTAGGATTTAATATTGTTTTACCAAGTGAAATGGAGTCATTACAATATCGGGGGTGTGGGGGTGGGGGAGTATGCTTGTTGGCCTAGAGGTTAGTATGCCATACTTTGGACTGAGAGGTTGGGAGTTCAATCACCACTGGTGTTGGGTTGTCCTTGAGCAAGAAGACTGTGCGCAAAGACACATTTACTCCAAATGGTATATGTACTTGAGCCTTAGCATGAAAACCCCCCAACAATTTGGGTTTTCCACCAGGTCTGACACAAACCGGCCTCTACAGTCACAGAAGACGGTAAGAGGCTGGAAATTATGGATTTAGACAGAGGAGTTGTACTATCCGTGTAGCGAAAACAAAGGTGCTGATCAGCTTCGCAGTTACTGCGAAGCGTGATCTGCACCTTTGTTTTCGCTTATGCAGATTGCTGGTTTTCCCATGCGGCGATCATGATTTCAATATGACTTTATAATTGGGGAGTGCAGTGGCGTAGTGGTAGAGCATCAGACTCAGAATCAAGAGGTCTTGGGTTCGATCAAAACTGGTGGCACTTTATTGCGTCTTTGATCAAGACACATTAACTGTCCAGTCTACTGGTTAAAACACAGGAAGAGGTGGCTCCATCCTGACATGACTGAAAAATTGTTGGCTGGGACATTTAAGACCTCATTATAAGCAAACAAATGGCTTTATGATTATACTTGCTGGAATTTAAGGAAAATTATAATTTATTGACAAACAAGAAACAAACATCTACCGTATTTGTTCTATTTAGCACACAGTCAGTACCAATAAGTTTTCAAAGTTGCCTAAAATATTCATTAAAATTGTATTCTGATAAGCGCACACATAACAAAATGTTTTAGTTGAAGTTTAGTTCACCTCCTAAAATATTCCATCGACAATACTCTCGAACAATGCTGATATGCCAGTCTGGCAGTGTGCACTTATACACAGTTTGCTTTGAAGAGATGTGGGTTTGCACATATTGGACCATGTGTGTTAATTAGAACTATAAGTCAGCTTGGCACCATTTGATATTCATCATCTTTTTCTGCTGTTTTGTAGGTATTATAGAGAGAGAACTATGGCATTTGGAACGCCTTGGTATAAATCCAATATCAACTGTACTGTCATCAGCAACCCGCGCTCCATCAAGTAGGATCTATATACAGAATGGAAAAGTTAAATATAATAATCAATCCTCGTTACCTTTCATAGATGTTATGTTACAGAATAAGAAAAAAATTGGAAATAGATTCTGCTTGTAAATGATTATTTTATGAATGGCGTGAATGTGAATGACTGGAAAATATTTTGTTCTTAAAATTTCTGTTTCTGAAAGTACGAACAGTCTAGGATTACGTACTTAAAGGTGTATCTGTCACTGACAGCAACATGTTTATAAAGTGATTTGTGGTTTACATGAGTGTGATATCGTGAATGTAAACATATGCAGGATTCATTAGTGTTGTCAGTGACGGCTTGTGAAATAACTTTGAATTTTCTTTGATTTATTCACAAAGGTAAGCTTTCTTTAAAACTGTGCTCTAAAAATAACTGTCAAAATGTCGGACCATAGCGAATTGGTGGCAGAGATTGCCACCGTTGAGAAAATGACGACGCCAGATCGGCTGAAACACGCTAAAAAACGGAGGAACCAGCAGATGAAACGCTGGGCAAACTACGAACGACAGATAGAAAAAGAGAGCTCCAAGAAACGTAAACAGTCGTCGAACCAGCGGGGTCACGGTGGTAGAAAACGGAGGGTGAAGTTTATACACAATATTATGTTACTGGAGGCTGCCGCAAGGAATGATATTGAAGAAGGTAATTGAGCCGCAGTGCAAAAAAATTGGTCAGAGGGTTTCTGACCAGGTCAGACACAAACCAACATGTACAGTCTCAGAAATAGGCTAGAAGCTTGAAATTTCGTATTTAAGAAGAAGAGGAATTGTTCTATCCCTGAAGCACAAACAGAATGGCTGATCAGCTTTGCAGCGACTGCTGTGCAGCTACTCGAGGCAGTTCTAATGTGTACCCACCAGTTCTAATGTGTACCCACAATCTATGAACAGAAAAGTCAAATTTTGTGCACTGCTTTTAATTTCACTGTTTACTGCATAGGGATTGTTTTAGTAATGGCTTACCGGCCAGCCATTTGCTGAGGACATACAGCAAAAAATAAAAGAACGATTTCTGTCTCAACAACGGCTCATTTTTTTGTCTGGGCAGAGATGATAAAAAGTCGGAAGATATAATTTTTGTCACATCAGGGTATAACAGCAAATAGAGGAAAAATAAGGCAGTTGTTTATTAAATGGTAGCTTTATTGTCATCGCTCACACAATTCTGTCTGCAGAGGGTAATGATAGATAATTGGATGGGCGAAGACATTGTTGCCTTAGGCCAAATAGAGAAAAAAGTTGTTATAAACTATAAAGCTCATCACTTGTGGTGTTTAATAATCCAGCACCATTATAAGCTATCTGCAGTATTGGTGATCACTTTGCATTCTGAAGAGTACATTTTTGGGGATTTTTTTTCTTTTTAGGTATTCTCAATGAGATTATCTCATGCTTCTACCACTAACCTGAGCAGATATCTCCATGTTGCTTTACATCTGGGTCTTAGAAAGTGAGTCTTGTTCAGAACCCCTGTAAATAGGAATAACTGGCTGTCCTAACATGGCCATAGCTGTTGACCGTGGATGTAAATTAAAAGCAGTAAACCATACAAATGGTTTTAGGTTTTCAATTTTTTTCTTTTTTTTTCTCAGCTTACACATGTTTTACCATTATGAGGACACACATTTTTACAGTTCCTTATTAATGATGAATTTTATTATTTCAGTACGCAAACTACTAATGGCGGGAGTGAGCCCAAATATAACCAATGAAGATGGCCTCACAGCTTTACACCAGGTAAGTCTTAACATGTAGTTGTCTGTTACTGGTGAGAGAATGTGCAACAAGCACTGGTTAACTGCTTGTATACATTTGTGTCGGACCTGGTCGGAAACCCCGACCACACATACATAACCACTGCTGTTTGCTACTGACAACAGTATACAAGAAATAAAACTTAATTTTAAGAAAACCAAGGAGACACAGACCAGACTGTTGAGCTGCAATTACTTGACTAGAACTGATCTGATCTGCATTATTAAATGAGCTGCATCATGAGAAAACCAACAATTTGCATAGGCGAAAACAAAGCCGCAGATCGGCTTCGCGGTGTAACCGCGAAGCTCATCAGTGCCTTTGTTTTCGCTACAAGGATAGTACAATTCCTATACTTTATAAATCCAAAATTTCCAGCCTCTAGGCATCTCCTGTGCTTGTACCACTTGGTTTGTGTTGGACCAGGTCAGAACCACAAATTGTTGGTTTTGCCACGCAGCGACTCAAATATCCTTAACGCAGGCCTTAACACATCCGTTTAGAAAGTTTTACTCTGTTTTTGCCCATAAAAAGCCATCCATTTTTGAAAGGCAATCTGAATGGAAATTTTGATCAGCATATTGTCCATGTGGTTATTAGCATACAATAGTGTCATAAAAAAGTTATGACTCGGATATGTCACGATCAATATTTTTCCTTGTCTGTCAATAAAAATGATACATGTCTTTTTTTTCTTCTTTTTTTCTCCATTTTAGAAGACTGAAACTCATTGTGCCACAGTCGTTTAATGGTTGAAAATTGAAAACTTAGAATTTAAGTAAAGTGCACAATAATTGTGAAAATCTTATGTATATGTTTAAATGGTATATGAGCCGCCACATCAGAAAACCAACAATCTGCATATGTGAAAAACAAAGACGCAGATCAGCTGTGCAGAAAACCAACAATCTGCATATGTGAAAAACAAAGACGCAGATCAGCTGTGCAGTAACTGCACAGTTGATCAGCGTCTTTGTTTTCACAACACGAATAGTACATTATCCCTCTTTTTAAATCAATAATTTCAAGCTTTTACATCAACTTTTTGAGCCACATTTTCAACATTAGAAATCCACAGCTTCTGAATCGAAGTCTGGAAATAATGTGCAGGGGCTTGGAATTTCTATAAAGACTGGTTGCCCTTATAATACCACATAGTGAAAAGAAAATGATTGACACTTGGTTTTTGTTTTGCAGTAATGTTGAAAACAGCTTCCTACATTTGAGCCGCCTCGTGGGAAAACCAACAATGTGGTTTCCGAAAAGGTCCGACACATACCGACCTGTACAGCTACAGAAGCAGGCTAGAAGCTTGAAATTTTGGAGTTAAGTAGAGGAGGAATTGTACTATCCGTGTAGCAAAAACAAAGGCGCTGATCAGCTTCGTGGTTACCGCGAAGCTGATCTGCGTCTTTGTGTTTGCCTATGCTGATTGTTAGCTCACCTGAGCCGTCAGGCTCACAAGGTGAGCTTATAGTATACCCATGCTCCGTCGTCCGTCCGTCCGTCGTCCGTCCGTCCGTCGTCCACAATTTTCAAAGATCTTCTACTCTGAAACAGCTTGGCCAATCAAAGCCAAATTTTACATGAAGCATCTATGGGAAGGGGGAACCAATGTGTATATAAATAATCCAGGTCACATGACCAAGATGGCCGCCAAGCCCATATATGGTAAAAACCCTTCAAAAATCTTCTCCGGAACTACTGGACCGATTTCAACCAAACTTAGCATGAAGCATCGATGACTCAAGTACTACAATGTGTATATAAATCATGACCTTGCGGTGACCTTGACCTATTTTACGGCAAGGTCAACATAGGTCGCCTTTGCATTTGAATGGGAAAAATTGTTAAATTGTCATTTAAAGGAAAAATCTTGCAGAAAATGAGCAGTAGGACTGAATATTAATGATTCTGAAAAAAATTGGGCACCAGGGGCTCATCCGCCACCACCCCGGGGCAATATACATGTATATTATCATAATATTCAAACATCTTCTTCTCTGAAACCGCTTGGCCAATCAAAGCCAAATTTTACATGAAGCATCTATGGGAAGGGAGAACCAATGTGTATATAAATAATCCAGGTCACATGACCAAGATGGCCGCCATGCCCATATATGGTAAAAACCCTTCAAAAATCTTCTTCTCCAGAACCGATTGACCGATTTCAACAAAACTTGGCACGAAGCATCGATGGCTCAAGCACTACATTGTGTATATAAATCGTGACCCTGTGATGACCTTGACCTTCTTTACGGCAAGGTCAACATAGGTCTCCAATGCATTTGAATGGGGAAAAAATTTAAAATGTCATTTAAAGTGGAAATCTTGCAGGAAATGGGCAGTAGGACTGAATATTGATGATTCTGAAAAATTTTGACCCCAGGGGCTCATCTGCCCCCACCCCGGGGCAATATACCTGTACATTACCATCATATTCAAACATCATCTCCTCTGAAACCACTTGGCCAATCAAAGCCAAATTTTATGTGAAGCATCTATAGGATTGGGTAACCAATGTATATATAAATAATCCAGGTCACATGACCAAGATGGCGGCCATGCCCATATATGGTAAAAACCCTTCAAAAATCTTCTTCTCCGGAACCGGTGGACCGATTTCAAAGAAACTTGGCATGAAGCATGGATGGCTAAAGTACTACAATGTGTATATAAATCATGACCCTGTGGAGACCTTGACCTATTTGACGACAAGGTCAACATAGGTTGCCAATGCATTAGAATGGGGAAAACTGTAAACATGTCATTTGAAGGGAATAAATAAAGTAGAAATTGGCAAATGGACAGAATATTGATTATTCTGAAAACAAATGGCCCAAGGGCTTCATCTGCCCCTGCACTGGAGCTAAATACCATAATATTCAAACATGTTTATTTGCATATGTAGCAGATCTCAGGTGAGCGTTTACAGGACCATTGGTCCTCTGGTTGGTTTTCCCATGAGGCGGCTCATTTTACTACAGCTGATCGCATCTTATTAACACAAGCACTATGTGTCTTGTTCAAGGACACAGCTTGACGCCTGTGGGGTCCTCGATAGGAATCCGACACGCTAACCACAAGGCCACTGGGCTACTCATAGAAAATGAGCATAATGCAAGGAACACGGTTTTCTTGTGTTTCCGACAAAGTCTGTACATTCACAGAAGCAGGCTAGAATCTTGAGATTTTGGATTTAAGGAGAAGAGGAATTGTACTGTGTAGCAAAAACGAAGATGCTGATCAGCTGTGCAGTTATTGCTGTGCAGTTACTGCACAGTTGAACTGAGCCTCTGCTTTTGCCTATGCATGACCGGTCCCGATAGCGTCATACCGGTCCCGATAGCGTAATGGTTAGAGCGTTCGCTTGGGAAGCGGGAGGCGCGGGTTCTAATCCGGGCCGCGTCATACCAAAGACGTTAAAAATGGTACCAGTGGCTACCTTGCTTGGCGCTCAGCATTAATAAGGCAAGCACTGGCTTCTCTTCTCTCAAAAAGATAACTTCAATGATGAGAGATCCATGTAATACTCTGTTTATGAGTTGTTTGGAGTACTTGGCAGAGATACAGATTTACTAATGTGATAGCTCATTTCATTGTGTGCCATGCCTCTGTCACGGATGGTCAATGACTTCGGACTGTGAATCTTTCCTAATAGAGTGCAAATTGCTGTCACAATACTCAGCCTCACGAGGCCAAACAATCTCCGTACTTATAGGTAATAGGCTGACAATATGTATGTTAAGAAAGACACTTAATGAACTTGGCTGCTGAGGATTAAAGAAGATAAACTGTTGTCTCATTTGGTATTCATGAAAAGGTTATAATATATGAGCCACTGCATGGGAAAACCAACAATTTGCATAGGTGAAAACAAAGGCGCAGATCAGCCTTGCAGTAACTGCGAAGCTGATCAGCGCCTTTGTTTTCACTGCACAGAGAGTACAATTCATCTTCTACCTTAATCCAAAATTTCCAGCCTCTAGCCATCTTCTGTGCTTGTACAGCTAAGTTTGTGCTGGACCTGTTCAAAAACCAGATTGTTGGTTTTCTCATGAGGTGGCTCATATGTCTGGTATTCTGAAATGGTGGTGATTTTCAAGAAAAAACATTTTTCTGGCAGGGAATGTGATGGCTAAGTGGCATATAGAGTGTAAACCTGGCCTCGAGGTTATAAAACGTTTTTTTCAAGCTCAGCTGAGCATGAAATTTCAACTGCGCTGTGGAAAATTCAGGTTCAAAACTCAAGAACTAGTAATTCATACTGCTCATAAATGTTAAAATGCCAACAGTTGTTGGCATTTTAACATTTATGAGCAGGATAAATTTTAGTCTCAGCCGAGTTGAGCATGAAGAAAAATGGATTTTTGCCTATGCGAAAACAAAGACGCAGATAGCTCCTTTGACTTGTTTTCGCTACATTGATAGTACAATTTCTCTTCTTCTTAAATCCGAAATTTCAAGTTTCTAGCCTGCTTCTGTGACTGTACAGGTAGGTTTGTGTCAGAACTGGTCGGAAACCCAGAAGACCGGTTTTCTTTCATCGTGGCTGATTTGGTACATCAGTCATGATGTTCTGTTGTACATCAGTCATGATGTACTGTTCTCTCCATTTCAGTGCTGTATAGACGACAGTGAGGAGATGTTGAAGCTATTATTAGAATTTGGTGCCAACGTGAACGCCAAGGACAGCGAGCAGTGGACCCCTCTCCACGCAGCGGCCACATGTGGTCACGTACATCTATGCAAAATACTCATTGACAAGTAAGTGGAAGCCACCCTCAATCTCTTTGTATTTGCATGCAGTGTACAATTTTTTCCTAAATTGTAAAAATTGAAAATTTTTAGTTGATTTTTTTTTATATATTTTTCTTACACATGTATTTCCCCAAAACATAGATTGTGGGTATTTGTTAGAAGTGCCTCACCTCACATATGTTAAACCCTGTATTTTTCATGATGTGTCACATTTAATACTGTATGTGGCTTTGATTTTATCAAATATACCTCAAATTCTGTGAACAAAATGAAGTTATTTCAAAAACGATGTAATTGAGCTATAAATTCTCAGATTTTGTCTGTTGGGAAAAGTTTGAAATATGAAAAATAGTTATCAGAAAGCCAAGACCAATTTCTAATATTGATATTTCCAATTTAGGCAATTTTACAGAACTATTTTCTGAAAATTGTTAATTTCAATGCCCAATTTTTAAGGTTGATTAAGTACCAAATTGTGCGGTGTTTGTAATTTTGGCTTGTTTAAAATCTGTTGAATGAACAAATAAGATGTGAATTTGGCTTTAAGAAGAAAACCTGTGTCCTACACAAACTGGATTAGATACATTAAAAGATTTCAGATTTATATTTGTGTGACCACACCAGAAATCCAACAATCTGCATAGGCGAAAACCAAGATGCAGATCAGCTGTGCAGTAACTGCACAGCTGATCTGTGCCTTTGTTTTTGCCCCATAGATAGTATAATGTCTCTTCTATCTTAATCGGAAATTTTAACTTTCTAGTCAGCTTCTGTAGCTGTACAGCCTTGTTTGTGTCGGACCTGGTCAGGAACTCAAATGGTGGCCTCTCATTTAGCAGAAGATAGCAAAATAGAGTTGCTGATCAGATGCACAACTTTTCTCACGATACAGTTCATGTGAATTCCCTGCAGTTTTGTGTAATTATGTGCATTGAGGTTAAAATGCAGTTGCAGAGCAAATTACATCTTGTGAATGAATTCTAAAAGCAGATTTTGATATGAAATTTAATCTGTTCTTTGGGGAATAGTCTCAAAACTTTTAACTTCTGTGTGTTAAAACGGCACTGAAAAATGAAAAACAGAATTATTAAACAACAAGGCTGTAAGTTTTGGACACCAATCTAGTTCCATTAATCACAGAGCCACCACACTATCTGGGCCCATGGGGGAAAATGAGTTATCATCAAATGTCATGTAGTTGTACATACTAAATCCTTCACCAAATATTTTAGAATATTTTGCTATTTCTCACATTAGAGCCTGTGCGTGAGAAAACCAGCAATTTGGGTTCCGACCAGGTCTGACACAAACTGGGCTGTGCAGTCACAGAAACAGGCTAGAAGGTTGAAATTTCGGATATAAGTAGAAGAGTAATTGCACTTTCCCTGTAGTGAAAACAAAGGTGCTGATCTGCGTCTTTGTTTTCGCATATGCAGATTGTTGGTATTCCAAAGCGGCGGCTCATTACATAAAGACAATTTTGTGATGATTGTAGCATTATTTTGTTTGTCGGAAAACAAAAAGTACAGACTTTATCGACTTTTACATAAAACTAGTAAATAACGCCAAATGAATCACCATTGAATTGACAATAATATTGACAGATCACAGCTGCTAGATGAGCTTTGTCATGAGAAAACCCTAGATACATATCCTGGACCATAGATGCATATCCTGGATCCAAGATACATATCCTGGATCCAAGATACATATCCTGGATCCTAGATGCATATCCTGGATCCTAGATGCATATTCTGGATCCTAAATGCATATCCAGGACCCTAGATACATATCCTGGATCCTAGATGCATATCCTGGATCCTAGATACATATCCTGGATCCTAGATACATATCCTAGATCCAAGATACATATCCTGGATCCAAAATAAATATCTCCCATACAGTGCATACCAGGATCTTATGCTGCAACACATAGCTGAGCAAATGTTATAACTGGAACTTGGTCTAGATAATATGAGTCTCGATGCAAGAAAATTGTTATACCCCCGGCATTTATGCCGACGGGTATATAGTTTTCGCTTTTCCGTTCGTATGTTCGTTAGTTCGTTGGTTCGTTAGTTCAGTTAAAATGTCAAAGTTTTGGTTAAAGTTTCTCTGCTGGTGTATATCTCATGAACTAAATATCAGAAATCATTCATTATATCCCCGGCATTTATGCCGACGGGTATATAGCTTTTGCTTTTCCGTTTGTCCGTTCGTCCGTTCGTATGTTCGTTAGTTAGTTAGTTCGTTCGTAATTCCGGAACGTTCGTAGAATTTACGTCAAAGTTTTGGTTAAAGTTTCTCTAGTGGTGTATATCTCATGAACCAGTGGTCAGAGACCATTCATATTTGGACCATAGGTACCCTATAGGGTTTGCTTTGTTTCCATGAGTTCGGACCCCAGGGTCCATGCCCAGGGGTGGGGCTGGAGGTCAAAATCTAGGTCACCTTTAAAATGTGCTGTTTACAATGTTAATGTTTCTTCTTTTAGTCCATATCTTAACACACAATCATAGGGATGTGCTCTTATTTAGTTCATAGATACCCGATAGGGTTTGCTTTCATATTCCATGTCACCATCCCCAGGGGTGGGGCTAGAGGTCAAAATCTAGGACACATTTATAATATGATAGATACCATGATAAATTTTCTGTAAGTCTATTTTCTTGACATCTAGGATCACAAAGTCTTGTCAGAAAGCATTCATACTTAGAAAATAGGTACCATGTAAGGTTCAGACTCTAGGGTCCATGTGTGGGGGTGGGGCTAGAGGTCAAAATCTAGAACTTCTTTAAATATTTTATTTTTCACCACCATGTTTAGAAATCATTCATACTTTCACCATAGGTACTCTATAAGGTTTGCCTTGTGCCTAATGACATTAGACTTTAGGATCCATGCCCAGGGTGGGGCTAGAGGTCAAAATCTAGGACATCTCTTTTTTCTTCTTCTTCTTTTTTTTTTTTTTTAGCTCGACTGCACGAAGTGCATAGAGCTATTGCTGTCACCCCGGTCGTCCACGTTCCCGTTCCCGTGTGCGTTCCCGTTCCCGTTCCCGTTCCCGTGCGCGTCACACTTGCGTTAAAGTTTTCTAGAAGTCCATATCTTGACAACCACTCATCAGAAAGCATTCATACTTGGGCCATTGACACCCTGTAGGGTCGGCTAACATTCCATGGCATCAGGTCCCTGGGTCCATGCCAGGGGGTGGGGCTAGAGGTTAAAATCTAGAACACCATTAATAATAATGGCTTTTCTGTGATATAGTATTCTAGAAGTCTATATCTTGAAAACTTTTTATCAGAGGGCTTTCATACTTGGACCATAGGTACCCTGTAGGGTTGAGTTTCATTTCATGGCATCGGATCTCTGGGTCCATGCCTGGGGGGTGGGGCTGTAGGTTAAAAACTAGAACACTGTAAAAATAGATGTACTGCTGTGCAACTTTTACAAGGAGTCCATATCTTGACAACAACTTATCATAAAGCATTCATACTTCATACACTTTAGGTTCCATGACATCGGACCTCTGGGTCGGAGTCAGGGGGCGGGGCTAGAGGTCAAAATCTAGAACTCCCCGATTTTTTTTTTCTTTTTATTTCTTAATAGAAACAACTTAGGAAGATGGTTGGTCATTCATCTTTTGACTTTGTGACACTGACTTGTGTGTCATGACGGTAAGGGTCGTTTGACCTACTTTCCATGGTTCAGTGATTTTGCCTTATATCTTGACACTCAATTAGTATATTTTCTTACTTCTTTCAGATTATGAGTGAGTACGACCAGGCCTTTGACCCCAATATACTTATAGGTCACTGTGACCTAATTTCACGGTTCAGTGATTTTGCCTTATATCTTGACACTCAATTAGTATATTTTCATACTTTTTTCAGATTATGAGTGAGTATGACCAGACCTTTGACCCCAATATACTTATAGGTCACTGTGACCTAATTTCACGGTTCAGTGATTTTGCCTTATATCTCGGTACTCAAATGGTTTATGAACAAACTTCTTTCAAAGTATGTTTGCGTATGACAAGACCTTTGACCCTGAAGTAGTCCTAGGTCACTGTGACCTAATTTCACGGTTCAGTGATTTTGCCTTATATCTTGACACTCAATTAGTATATTTTCATACTTTTTTCAGATTATGAGTGAGTATGACCAGACCTTTGACCCCAATATAATTATAGGTCACTGTGACCTAATTTCACGGTTCAGTGACTTTGCCTTATATCTCAGCACTCAAGTGGTTTATGAACATACTTCTTTCACAGTATGTTTGCGTATGACAAGACCTTTGACCCTAAAGTAGTCCAAGGTCACTGTGACCTAATTTCACAGTTCAGTGATTTTCCTTTATATCTCGGCACTCAATTGGTATATGGACATACTTCTTGCACGATATGTATGAGTATGACAAGACCTTTGACCATAAAGTATCCCTGGGTCACTGTGACCTAATTTCATGGTTCAGTGATTTTGCCTTATATCTCGACACTCAGTCGGTATTTTTTCATACTTCTTTCTGATTATGAATGAGTATGACCAGACCTTTAACCCAAACATACTTATAGGTCACTATGACCTAATTTCATGGTTCAGTGATTTTGCTTTATATCTCAACACTGAATGGGTATATGATCATATTTCTTTCACATATGAGTAAGTATCACTAGACCTTATAGGTCAGTGTGACCTTATTTCACGGTTCAGTGATTTTGCCTTGTGTCTTGGCACTCAGTTGGTATATGAACACACTTCTTTCACAATATGAGTGAGACCTCTAAATCTTAGGTAGTTATAGTTAACTTTCATAGTTCAGTGATTTTGCCTTATTGCATCAAGGCAAAAAGATGTATGAGCATAATGCTTTGGGTTACTGGTCGGGTTTGACCTTATGTTTGACAAAGGTCAGAAGCAGTCGAGCACGCTGTCCTGCGACAGCTCTTATTTTTTTGATTAATTAGTATTATTGAAGAATGACATTCTATTTTCCATCTAGGACTGAGGACCTGACCCTCAGTGTCCGCGATCAAGTGCTAGATTGAGTATACAAGTCAGCTCTGTATACTGTTATGAAATAGATCTGTCATTCTACTACACTCTTCCTCCCCATGGTTTTAGACAGTGCTTTTGCATTACAAATTTATAAGTAGTACTTGTTTGGTTGCGGGCAGTGGGCCTAGGGGTGTAGGGGAGCTACCAGCCGGGGGTATACGTGCCTCTCAAGGCACTTTTTCTAGTATTTGGACTATAGGTACCCTATAGGGTTGGCTTTGTTTCTATGAGTTTGGACCCCAGGGTCCATGCCCGGGGGTGGGGCTAGAGTTCAAAATCTAGGTCACCTTTAATTTGCGTCAAAGATTTGGTTAAAGTTTCTCTATTGCTGTATATCTCATGAACTTTATATCAGAAACCATTCATATTTGGACTATAGGTACCCTATAGGGTTAGCTTTGTTTCTATGATTTTGGACCCCAGGGTCCATGCCCGGGGGTGGGGCTAGAGTTCAAAATCTAGGTCACCTTTAATTTGCGTCAAAGTTTTGGTTAAAGTTTTTCTAGTGGGGTATATCTCATGAGCCAATCATCAGAAGCCATTCATATTTGGACTATAGGTACCCTATAGGGTATAGGGTTGGGTCCATGTCACGGGGAGGGGGGGAAGGGGGCGCTTGAGTTCAAGATCTAGGTACTATTAATTTTTTTTTTATTTAGACTGACATTCTATTTTCATTTTCCATCTAGGACTGAGGACCTGACCCTCAATGTCCGTGATTAAGTCCTAGATGGAGTACACAAGTCAGCTCTGTGTACTGCTCTAAAGAAGATATGTCACTCTAAAAACTACACTCCCTCATGTCTGTGGTCAAAGTGCTTTAGAATGCACACTTCTATAAAGTATTTGATAAGGGTACTGTCTTTTGTTCGGGATTTGTGATTCAATGTCAGGGGTGTACATGTGCTGGGTGGTTGTGGGAGGGAGAAGGAGGACTGGGTGACCACCAGCCGGGGGTATACGTGCCTCTCAAGGCACTTTTTCTAGTTTTTTCGGGGTTTCCCACCAGGTCTGTCACAAATTGGGCTGTGCAGTCACAGGAGCCTTGAAATTTTGCAGTTCCGAAGAAAAGAGATTGTACTACCAGCTGATCTGCGCCTTTGTTTTTGCATATGCGAAATTCGTCTTCCTTTACAGCTCATATTTCAGTCATTGGTTTTGCAGCAGTCAGCATCTTTTCTTTAAACATCAAAATAAAATGACAAAAAAAAAGATGACAGGCCAGCAGATGTTGGAATGTAAGTTGTTACCTGCACTTGTGAAAGTGTATAGACATTTGAGCAGCCTCAGGAGAAAACCAACAATCTGCATATGCGAAAACAAAGGCGCAGATCAGCTTCGCAGTAACTGCGAAGCTGATCAGCGCCTTTGTTTTCGCGACTCGGATAGTACAATTCCTCTTCCACTTAAATCCGAAATTTCAAGCTTCTAGCTCTTTTCTGTGACTGTACAGGTCTGTTTGTGTCGGGCCTGGTCGGAAACCACATTGTTGGTTTTCCCACGAGGCGGCTCATTTATATACCTGTACACAAGCATTATGATTTAATGATAGTCGGCCATAAAATATGATGGGTCATTAGTTTCACTAGATCATTAGGCCAGACTTTAAAAGTCACAACGTTTTGTTGTCCACTGCTTATATATGGCCGAGACATGGTGTAAATTGCTGTCACCAAAGATGCGGCTTCTTTACAATGCACCAGTCATTTGCAACTAAATGCCCTCAGGGCTGGGGAATAGTTTCTCCTTTAGTTTCTCTGTCGCCAGATTGTTTGTTTGTATTGATGCTTAACATCCCAGTCAATTTTTCAGTCGTGTTGGGATGGAGCCAACACTTCCTGGGTTTAACCAGTACTGTAGGGAGTTAATATGTCTTGCTCAAGGACTCAACACGGTGCCGCTTGTGTGGATTGAACCCAGGACCTCTCGATTCGGAGTCTGACGCTCTACCACTACGCCACAACGCTTCCTGTCACTGGATTGTGTCCTGAATAAGACAAATTAACTCCCTGTAGTACATGTTAAAACTTAGGAAGCAATTGCTCCTGTCTCAACATGACTGAAGAAGTGTTGACTGAGACTTTAAACCTCAAAACTTTCTCATTCCAGAGGTGCTGAGCTGTTGGCGGTGAACGCTGACGGTAACATGCCGTACGACATATGTGAGGATGAAGTGGCCTTGGACTATATTGAAACGGAGATGGCGAAACGAGGTATGTATAAGGCCTACAAATAGTTGTTACTGCCCGTATCTAATGTTTTACCACAACAAAAACTTGGCCTAGGACTATATCAAAACAGAGATGACGAACCGAGGTGCGTATTTATAATTTCGAAAACACACTCATTAAATATGCAGCAAATCTTTCATTTGTTACAAAACATGAAATTTCCAGTTCAAATTTTATTGTATTTTTCTTATTTTTGCTCTAATACATAGATTGTGGGTACTTGTTAGAACTGCCCCGAGAACCGCAGCATTTCTAACAAGTACCCACAATCTATGTATTAGAGCAAAAATAAGAATAAAAAAAAATAGGTTTATCCCTTTGCTCCCCAGTTTTCCATTATGAAAGTGGGTGAACAGGGAGTAATCATTTACACAGACATGTTATCCTGATGCAGCACATTTTGGTCAGCCGTGAAATGAAATCATCCACCAAGTTAGAATTTCTGATTCTTCCATGAAAATCTGGTGTAATTGGTTAATTTCTCTCTTTTCAATCAAATAGAGCTGAGTATCATTTGAGCCGCCTCACGGGAAAACCAACAATCTGCTTATGCGAAAACAAAGACGCAGATCAGCTTCGCTGTAACCGCGAAGCTGATCAGCGCTTTTGTTTTCGCTATTCGGATAGTACAATTCCTCTTCTACTTAAATCCGAAATTTCAAGTTTCTAGCTCTTTTCTGTGCTTGTACAGGCTGGTTTGTGTGGGACCTGTTCGGAAACCACATTGTTGGTTTTTCCACGAGGCGGCTCATTTGATTTTGAAAGAAATGTGCACTAAATACTGGTAGGCTTTCTCTGGAAGGGTTGCCAAACAACAGCTAACCATCCTTGATATAAATCCTGTTAAATACATTGTAAGCTCATATCATAGAAAATAAGTCTGGGAAGAGCTGTAAATTTCCTCAGATTTACAGAAAAAATAATAATTCAGTACCGGAATGTTCCGTTACATGGTAAACACTTGTAAAACAATTTTGTATGCATGTTTTTTACTTAGGAAATCAGGAACACTGAAACCTTTTAACGGATTTATGTTAGTCTCTTTGAAGCCCTCTAAGGTCACAATATGTCAATAAGAAAGAAATCAATTGATAAAATGTCAAAGTGTTTGTTTGCAATCGATGGTAATAAGAACAATATTCCGTAAATCATAACAAACACTGTTTGTAAACACATTATTCGGGCAATTTTTTCTTGGAATTATTTCTCTCCTTGACATATCATTCAAACTGTGAGTTCTCACATAATAAGGGAGCTGCGACATGAGAAAACCGTTCTTCCGGATTTCCGACCAGGTCCAACACAAACCGGTGTGTGCAGCCACAGAAGATGGCTAGCAGCTAGAAATTTCGGATTTAGAAAGAAGAGGTGTTGTACTATCCGAGTAGTGAAAACAAAGGCGCTACGCCTTTGTTTTCACTGCTCAAAGGATCTACGCCTTTGTTTTCGCATAGGGAAAAGTCTGGTTTTCTCATGATGCAGCTCAAGTATGGGATGCGTTGTTTGTGTCCACATATTTTCATTAATAATCTGATTGGTTCGTTATTCGACGTTTTTCTGTCAATGTAATTTGTCACTTGAGTGTCTAGGAAACAAATGAGCAGCATAACAAAAACAAAAATTGAGCCTTTGTGTGAGTAAAGCGATAATCTGGATGTCTGACCAGGTCCGACACAAACCAGGCTTTTTAGCCTCAGAAAATAGCTAGAAATTTGAGATTTCAGATTTAGGAAGAAGTCATTATACTGTCTATGGAGCAAAAATAAGGGCGCTAATCAGCTATGCAGTTACTGCACAGCTGATCTGCGCCTTTATTTTCTAATATATGCAGATTGTTTTCTGGTGCAGGGCTCAAATGATACCCTAATGTACTAAGCAAAGGCCCTATTTTGTCCAATTTGGGGGAAAGCTATGGTCTAGTTTTAGAGTTTGGGACTTTGAATTGAGAGGTCTTGTGTACAAACGCCACTGGCACTGGCAGTGGGTTGAATCCTCAAGCAAGACACATTAACCCACCCCCACTGGTTAATATCCAGAAAGTGTAGGGTGGGGGCTGACTGTCCCAAAATGACTGAAAATTGTTGACTGGGGCGTTAAACCACAAAGCAAAGGTACAAATGACCCAGTCTGATCAAGCTCTTCGTGCATACGACCGAGGACCTTGACTTTCTTGATTCTAGCAATGAAAACCTATCAAACTGGAGGACTAGACCTGAGGGGCATCACCATATCCAGCACATTTTTGTCCATGAAGGTTTTGCTCTAAAAATATTTTTACCTTCCTTTTCTAATTGTACTGATATGAAATGTGCACTGACTACTGGTAGTTTGCCCCCTAGAGGTTAAATTTCTCAAAAATGGTGTTGACAGTGTCAATGTGAAGTCAATTTCATGCAATTGTATGTAAAGCATTTAATCACACAAATCATTTTATTTTTTTCATGCATTACAAGAAATATCTACTACATGTTACCAAAGAACTTTAACAAAATATCAAAGAAGTTATACAAAGTCTGTTTTACCTATCATACTACGAGTTACTGTAGTACTGTAGATAATATTGTCAGCAGTGTCTGTATATTATGCATCTCACATGATTTATTAACAATAAATGAAGAAAATCATGAATAACCATTGCCACAAAACAGATATGCTGCCTCCTGAAAAGAAGAAAAAAAAAAAAAAAAAAAAAAAAAAAAAACTTCGTTAATTCCATTGAGAAAAAGAAGAAAAAAAGCCTTTTGATAAAAATTTGTCATTTTGGGTTTTCAAGTTTTCAAAATCCTTTAATGTGGGGTTTCCGAGTAGTTTATTCTAATTCTGGTTTGTTCTGTTTATATTTTTTTGTCCTTGACCTTGACAGCAAAAAAAAAATGCCACCCATTTCATCACATTTGAGCCATGATGCGAGAAAACCGGTCTTTGGGGGTTTTCAGCCAGGTTTAACACAAACCAACTTGTGCAGGCAGTGAAGATGGCTAGAAGCTTCAAATTTCGGATTTAAGAAGAAAAGGGATTGTACTATCCGTGTAGCGAAAACAAAGGCGCCGATCAGCTGTGCAGTAACTGCACAGCTGATCTGCGCCTTTGTTTTCGCATAGGCAAAAATCTGGATTTCTCATGACGTGGCTCCTGGGAAATGAACCTTCCTGGTCCACACTCTTTAGTCAAGTATTCTAAGCACTTGGCCACAGCTGTGTAGACCCATAATAAGCTGTCTGAGTACTACACATCATGGAACTACATCTAGGCATTTCTTACATGGGTATTAGAAAAGAAAGGTCTAAAATCTGCAAAAGTATGGTCTAAAATGTGGGATTGTCCATAATTTCTAAGAACATTTCCTTGAATTAGAAATTCTATACAGTCAAAATGGATATATTTTTCTGCTAATGACAGAATATGGTAGATCACATAAGAGATTTTGCTAAAGAGCGGCCCCCGTGGCCGAGCGGTTAAGAGCGCTGTTTCTTAATCACTCGATCAACTCACCGCTGTGTCTGGTGTGGGTTCGAGCTCCACACTGGCCAAGTGTGAGACAAGCCAAGTTCTGCTTGTGGGTGTGCCAGTTGGTTTTTCTCGTGGTTTTCGCCTTTTTCACCCACCTACTGATTGACCCGTCTCATATGAGCTGAAATAATCTTGAAAGGGACGTAAAAAGGGATGTAAAAGGGATTTAAAAAAAAAAAAAAAACACGAAGATTTTGCTAAAGAAAACTAGATTTTTATTCTCAAAGAAGTAAAGGGTGTTAGTCATTATTAGAGTTATTTTCTTGGACCTTAAACAACAAAACAAAAAGGATTTTCACTTTCTGTACAATAGAACTTGTTGAATACCAGGAAGTATTGCATCCATCCCGACATCAATGCAAAATTATTGATAGCCGTAACTCAAGCAACTTATTTCAAGGCTGTTGATTTTCATGATTTCGTCTCTTATTTTTCGTGTTGATTTATATAGTATCTAGACTGAAAAATTATTGATGCAAAAATAATGTGCAGTATGTCAAAATGGACATTTTCTCAGCAATTTATTTTCGTGAATTCTTCTTTCCCATAAAAATCACGCAAATAAATCACTTGCGAAAATCAATTTTGCATATATGAGCCGCCGCATAAGAAAACCAACATTTTGCGCTTGCGAAAACAAAGGTGCAGACCAGCTTCGCGGTAAACGCAAAGCTGATCAGCGCCTTTGTTTTCGCAACTCGGATAGTACGATAATTATTACTCTTCTACTTCAGTGCAAAATTTCAAGGTTCTAGCCTGCTTCTGTGACTGTACGGGCTGGTTTATGTTGGACCTGGTCGGAACCCAAATTGTTGGTTTTCTCACGCACAGGCTCATATTGTATTTTCAGGGGTAACACAAGAGGAGATTGATGAAAAACGTATAGAGACAGAGCGACAGATGCTCGCCGATCTGAAGAAATGGGTCGCCGAGGGGCGGGACTTAGACAGGGACTTCAGAGACGCAAATGGTGCAACACCGGTACGTACAATCATCATAGTTAGGGCTCTTGCTTTTAGTATTGAAGTACATGTATTGCGTTTTGATTGTGCTGTGTAGTGGTTAATCAAGCAATCTTTTGGATGAGACTTT
Source organism: Rugalucina vietnamica (assembly GCA_964017185.1). Taxonomy (NCBI): domain Eukaryota; kingdom Metazoa; phylum Mollusca; class Bivalvia; order Lucinida; family Lucinidae; genus Rugalucina; species Rugalucina vietnamica. The sequence continues at coordinate 50,580,667 of OZ024877.1, forward strand.
AAACCAAGGTCCTGTCTCCATATGATGTTGAATGTGACGAAAGCCAGAAGACCAGCACTACAAATTCATTTCATGGCTGCTGCAAAAACACGCTCTTCGTACTATTGGTTAATTACCAAGGAAGTGGTGGCTCGGTCCCTACATGGCAGAAGAAAATGGTGACTGGGACAAACAAAGGATTAATAAACATACTCCTGTTGCAGATTTTCTTTATGAGCAACTTGATCAAGCATTCATTGACATTTGAAGTCAATGTTTGTTTCACTTAGATCATGTCTATCATATTTGAAGAAATGCTGTCTTCTCAAACTAAGAGCTGCACAACAGTTTGCTAACTAGATGCTTGAGATTTCAGATAGAGAAAAAGAATTTATACTACCTAGGACATGTAGGATGCTGATTGGTCTGTGCAGATGTGTTGGCTAATCTGCTCCTTGGTAGTATGTATATATATATACAAAGCAAAAAAAAAAAAAAAAAAATATGCAAAGCAAGTTTTTCATGACAGGATGTACTGGTCTCACAATCTGATTAGTTTGACTTGATAGACTTGTTTGTCTATAGTGAATCACCGTTAGGTCTTGTCCAGTGGAGTAAACAGGCTTCATTTCAGTGTAATATTGTTACCATTGTTACGGGTCATGAATACGAAGAAAAATGTCATAGAGTTTCCTAAACCAAGACAAAAAATATCATTGAGGATACAGAATGTTACGGGATAGGTTTTAGCAGGTTACAGATCATAATATCATAAAATCACCCCCAGCCCACCCCAAATAAATTTGGACATACAAAGCGGATATGGAATGTGTATACATCCGATTGCTTCGATGTAAATGGTAGTACATGTAAATGGTCTGTCCCCTGTAATAACAAAAATATTAATGTGATGTCATTGAATACCTCTCAAACGTGACAGTGGTAATATTGTGCTTATTAACGTGTCACACATTATCGTATGACATTGCTGCGGACATGCAGTTCCAGATGATAGCAATCACCTGTTTACTTGTTTTCATATGAGCCGCGACGCGAGGAAACTGGTCTTTAGGGTTTTTGACCAGGTGCAACACAAACCGGCCTGTGCAATCACAGTAGAAGGCTAGAAGCTTGAAATTTCGGATTTAAGAAGAAGGTTTATTGTACTATCCGAGTATCGAAAACAGAGGTGCTGATCAGCTGTGCAGTTTCTGCACAGCTGATCTCCGCCTTTGCTTTGGCATAGCCAATAATCCTGTTTCCCCACGATGCGGCTAATTTGTCAGTATGAAAGTGATCTGTCGTTTGATGCTAATCATGACAGAAAACGGAAATTTCTCAGAATTGACAACAAAATAGGCTGTTATTTGTTTATTTGTCCGAGATTCACAATATTGTACAAACACATGCTGTGCTTCAGATTTTACTTTGCTAATGTGCATTTTTTATCTGGAAACTCGTCTCCAGCATATTAGAGTATACATCTTGATTGCCGTTGTTCTTGCAACTGCTTCAATTTACTTTATGGTAAATTAGCATGGACTCAGTATTAAGTCTTACTTGAAAGCCACTGACCCAATATTGATCCCAGGCTTGGGAATTCAGTTTTGGAATTCATTATTTTGGGCAAAACTCTCTTTTCTTTCACACAATTTTTAGTAGAAAGTAAATTGCCACAAAATGTCCATAAATGAAATATACATTCTTTCAATTTATCTATTTCATACAAATATTACATAAATAGTAGCTCACAGTGAAAAAAAGGTTTTTATGTACAATAAGTACACAACGCAGTATGATGATGTACTTGACTGTTTCTATTTATAGCTCAAAGAATGACAGCAAATTATGACGGCTACAAATATTGTCCTTATTTCTGTGTCAACTTTGTATCTCTCAGCTATTTAGAATTAGTTTTGCTTCTTCTGTGAAAACCAGATTTTTGCCTATGCGAAAACAAAGGCGCAGATCAGCTGTGCTGTAACTGCACAGCTGATCAGCGCCTCTGTTTTCGCTACATGGATAGTACAATTCCTCTTCTACTTAGATCCAAAATTTCAACCTTCTAGCCTTTTTCTGAGACTGTACAGGCCGATTTGTATCAGACCTGGTCATCCACCCCGACTCTAGATCTATCTCTCAGCTATTTAGAATTAGTTTCGCTTGTTCTGTGACACAATTGGATTACCATAGTTACCAACTGATTAGGAACCGCTGCTGTGATTGTGAAATCCTACTAGAGTGCAAGGTCTCGAAATCAAAGACAGTTTTGTCTCATGGATAATTTTCACATCACAGGGGCTCTGTGGTTAAATGGTTAAGACCGCTGATTTCAATATATATAGCGCTCTTTAATAATTTGAAAATTTCAGCAATGTTGGTTTTATAGCCTGTCTTAGATCACGTGAGCTGCGGCATGAGAAAACCGGAGTTTTGCCTATGCAAAAACAAAGGCGCAGATCAGTTGTGAAGTAACTTTGTTTTCGCTACACGGATAGTACAATCCCTCTTCTTCTAAGTCTTAAATTTCCAGCCTCGAGCCATCTTCTGTGCTTGTACAGCTGGATTTGTGTCAGACCTGGTTGGGAACCCCAAAGACTGGTTTTCTGGCATTGCAGCTCATGTGACAAGTGAAGTTCTGCTTGCCGGCCTGTCATGTGGGTTACCTGGGTCATGTGGGTCATCTTCGAGCATGGTTGGGCTTTGAACCACAAATTTTTCCAGAGTATTGATTTTTTTTTTTCTGGATGTAGATCAAATCATCACATGACTTAATATCATGTGATAAGCACTTAATTTGTTCCATCTTTTTCTCAATTTTTCACATTTCTCTGGTATACATTGTGTGACAGAATTGGATTACATAGTTAGGTCTCCTACCTAATTAGAAACGATTGAGTTGCGTCCGGAGAAAACCTTCCATTTTGACACCATCTACAGTCTATTTTTTTGATATGGTTGAGAATCCTTGAGGCGGTTTTTGACATTTTATTGCCACACAGCTCAATTTATTATTCTGTAGTTTTGGCGCCTTATAGGAATCATCAGGACAATTTGGTGTTTCGGTAATGTGATTTGGATTCCATTGATGGATTTTGACATGGCGAGTATGGCATAAAACAAGAAAATGACTCCATATATGGTAATACCACAATAATAGTGCCCCTTTAAGAATTTGTCATCTAGGACAGTTGGTATTCACCCTTCAATAAACTTAAGATGTGCACATCTAATATCATGTATATTGCTTTAAATCTTTTGATGGATGAATTTGATGTCCTAAGTGTTAAAAGAAAGATTACTTATAATACATGCATATGTTAATGATAAGAAAAGGTACAAGTAGGCAAAGATCAGGAAAAGACGCAATCAGAAAAAGATTCCCACTCCAAAAACCGAGGTGGGAAAAAAACTAAATTAACAATCAGGTACTTATACCATGAAAACATATCGTAAGCCGAATGAGCAGCTTTTTTCCCAATAGGTGGCCACTCAGTTAAAAATATTAAAACATACATAAGGCGCCAACAGCACAAAAATTTTAAACACCAAGACATAAAACAAAAAGAACCACCACAGAAAAGGGATTGTACTAAGAGCCAGTCTAGCAGTTTGTAGCATGTCTCCCATGCGCGAATCCAGAAAATTTTCTCAGTGGGGGTCCAAATTCCCAGAAGGGGTCTGACGGAAAATTTCAACATGGCAAAAATTAATAATCTGGCAATTCCAGGGGGGTCCGGACCCCCTGTCCCCCCCTCTGGATCCGCCCATGTCTCAGCATCCTAAGTAGTAACCAGTGAGAAAAGCATCACTTCTACTCTTCCCATTGCTTTAAGGTGTGACCACTTGATTTTGATGGGGTTGGCTCAGGTATATTTTCAAAAAATAAATCCAGGGCTTGAAAACTTTTCCCCATCACCTCAAAAATCAAGGGATTGCTTCCTATTTGGAAATGTTCTGTTTCCATTAAATGCTGAGGGAAGCATGTCTTGAAACTAATTAGGCCAATATCGAAACGCCATTCATCATATGACAAATAAAAAAACTTAAACTATTAGCACAGTTTCTTTAACAACAAGAATTGATGTGTTTTTGTCTCACAACTTGTTTTTGGCCCTAATTTACGAGATAAAGTTATTAGCCAGTTTGTACAAAAAATGGCCTTTTGTATTTGAGATATGAGAGCAAATCTCAATGGGCGTACAGTAGAGACCCTGTTTAATCGGCTTAAATAGGGGATATCTTTCTTGCATTCACAAAGGCTCTAAGTGGTGAACCTGCATGTTGGTGGCATTAACACCAAAAACAGGTTTATGTCGCAGCATGCCTCTTTAGAAGAAGTGTGCTGTGACATAGAATTTGTCTGTTTTTGTGAATGAAATAAAATTCACAGAATTGGCCGTAATTGGATTTGAGAAAATTTGTTTCTCTACAATAAAGTTCTTAGGAGGAAAGAGATGATGGAAATTGCTGTTGAATTTCTCGGTGAATGGAGGTGCCCTGGATTCTTCTTTACTCCTAAAATGTTTGAGAAACTTCGGTGAAATGGTTATGATTGTATTCCTTAAAGAATACATGTTAATCTCTCCATAGGGAGCGCGGTGGCGTAGTAGTAGAGCATCAGACTCCGAATAGAGAGGTCCTGGGTTTGATCCCCACAGACGTCACCATGTTGTGTCCTTGAGCAAGACACATTAACTCCCTACAGAACTGGTTAAACCCAGGAAATGTTGGCTCCGTCCTGACAGTCATGACTGAAAAATTGTTGACTGGGACATTAAGCCTCAACACAAACAAATTCAAGAACTGGTATAATACTTTGCTTTAAAGAAAATTCTGGAAATAAAAGTGAAACATTCAGAACGGACAAGATAAAAATCTATTTGCATTGGGAGGTGCAATGTTCTGTCCATTCTAAGGAGAATGCAATTTGCAACCTTCAGCCACAGACAAATTAGATCTTTTTCCGCTTAATTTAAGCAAAGCGCTTTTGCTTAGTATTGTCATTCAATTTTTTTCCTAGCTTACAGACGACATAGCAAAGGGTCTCGTGTGCATTACAGCATTTAAAGCATATTTATTTTCAATGAAAAATTTGAAAGAGCATTTCATGGCTTGTCACAGACTCTCTTGACGGTTATATAAGTCAGCCAAAATGTTTTATTATTTGCAACTTAGCGGTCCCCGTGGCCGTGCGGACAAGAGTTCTGTTTCTTAATCACTCGATCATCTCAAGAGAAAAGAAAATTATTTGCAGCTTAATTCATATTAGCTGGCGTGATTTTTTTGTGAGACATAGGCAAACACTATAGCCCCAGATGTGATGCCGCAGAATGCAGAGTCCTATCTGGAGCTATTCTGTTTGCTTAAAAGAATTTCATCGAAAAATGGTATAAAAATTCTGACGCCCTTAAAATGACAGCGGACTCTCCCAATTGTTAATGATGGGCAAGTCCATTTATCATAAATGGGTTAATATCACCATGTCTGAAACTGCCTCTGAAATCCTGCAGAAATCTAAAAGCATGAATGTTTGTAAATCCACGGTGCTAAAATACAAGCAAAATCGTGTTAACCCTTGAGTTGGAACAGGAGGAATCTTATAACATCTAGAAACTCCAAATATTCTTTTCTTTACATGATTCTTGCCATGAGAAACATACTGTAAGTTTGGAAATAATTGTGAAAACTTAAATTTTGTAAATTTGATGCCTCTTAAAGTATACTAAACTAAGGTTAGAATAAGGTTAGAGTGGCCTGTCTGGAATTCAAGAATTCATTAATTGTTCAGAAAAATTTTGATACAAATTTCCTAGAATAAAATTCACTTGAAATTTTCCGGATTTACAGTACATTATGTATAGAAGATAGAAGAAGCTTCTGTAACAACCCTTACTCAAATTCTGGCCATGAAAATATATCTCTGGCCATTTTGCTGATTGAAGAAGATCATTATGTCAGTTAGTAAAAAATGTGCACAAAGAAGTGGTAACCTGCCTTTGATAGGCCTGCCCAGGAACAGTTTGGCTACAATAAGTCAATAACTGACCATCCCGAATTTGCCTAAGCTGTTGACTGTGCACTATTTAAATAGCACCAGCTCAAACAAATAAGTCGTATCATTTTCATCCTTTTTTCTTTGGCACAGAAAAATGTCTGATTTACATTACTAAATGAGCCACATCGTGAGAAAACCAGATAATTGCCTATGCGAAAACAAAGGCGCAGATCAGCTTTGCAGTAACTGCGAAGCTGATCAGCGCCTTTGTTTTCGCCACACAGATAGTTCAATCCTTCTTCTTCTTAAATCCAAAATTTCAAGCTTCTGGCTTTCTTCTGTAGCTGCACAGGCCCGTTTTTGTCAGACCTGGTCGGAACCCAAATTGTTGGTTTTCTCATGCGATGGCTCAAATGTGCTTATGTAATCTAAACACAGCCCGGGAGCTTCTCATGATGTCATTATGCTGTAAAATAATTCCGTGTTGCTTGTATTTTGCTGTCAAAGCAGTGCATCAAATTCAATATCCATGCAGATTTTATACCCTGGTGCACTGATCAAATTACGCTCCAGCAAAAAAAAAAATCCTGATTTAGAGATAATGCATCAATTTTGATAAAAGCCGAAAGACAGAAATGTCGGAAAGATCAATTCAGTTACCATGTCATTCTTAATGCCGTATTATTCAATCACTTATTTGATATGCAAAGCAAATAGTCAGACAGAATTACATGAGCCGCGACGCGAGAAAACCGGTCTTCGGGGTTTCCGACCAGGTCCGACACAAACCGACCTGTACAAGCTCAGAAAAGAGCTAGACGCTTGAAATTTCGGATTTAAGTAGAAGAGGAATTGTACTATCCGAGTAGCGAAAACAAAGGCGCTGATCAGCTTCGCGGTTACTGCGAAGCTGATCTGCGCCTTTGTTTTCGCCTAGGCAAAAATCCGGTTTTCTCACGATGCGGCTTACATAGTCTTAAGTGAATAAAGGTTTCTCGACTTTCCATTAGTTTTGTCAAGTTGGCCTTTCTCTTGAGCTTATGAGATAACGAGGGCATGGTTTATCTTGTGTCTGTTTAAACTGAAGCTTATTGAGTATCGCACTGGCATGCAAATTCCTCGTGACTGTTTCGCAAATTTAGTTGCGGAACTTTTGCATGACACTTGTACGAGTGTCACAAGAATTTTCATGTGTCGCAAAGTAGTCTTGAAGGTTTTAAATATTTTTAGCTCACCTGAGCCGTCAGGCTCACAAGGTGAGCTTATAGTATACCCATGCTCCGTCGTCCGTCCGTCGTCCATCCGTCCGTCGTCCGTCCGTCGTCCGTCCGTCCGTCGTCCACCATTTTCAAAGATCTTCTTCTCTGAAACCGCTTGGCCAATCAAAGCCAAATTTTACATGAAGCATCTATGGGAAGGGGGAACCAATGTGTATATAAGAAATCCAGGTCACATGACCAAGATGGCCGCCATGCCCATATATGGTAAAATTCCTTCAAAAATCTTCTTCTCCAGAACCGGTGGACCGATTTCAACCAAACTTGGCATGAAGCATTAATGGCTCAAGCACTACAATGTATATATAAATCATGACCCTGTGATGACCTTGACCTATTTTACGGCAAGGTCAACATAGGTCGCGAATGCATTTGAATGGAGAAAACTTTTAAAATGTCATTTAAAGTGAAAGTCTTGCAGGAAATGGGCAGTAGGACTGAATATTAATGATTCTGAAAAAAATTGGACCCCAGGGGCTCATGTGCCCCCACCCCGGGGCAGTATACATGTATATCTCCATAATATTCAAACATATTCTCCTCTGAAACCACTTGGCCAATCAAAGTGAAATTTTATGTGAAGCATCAATAGGAAGGGGTAACAAATATGTATATAAAAAATCCAGGTCACATGACCAAGATGGCCGCCATGCCCATATATGGTAAAAACCCTTCAAAAATCTTCTTCTCCAGAACCGGTTGACCGATTTCAACGAAACTTGGCACAAAGCATCGTTGGCTCAAGCACTACAATGTATATATAAATCATGATCCTGTGATGACCTTGACCTATTTTACGGGAAGGTCAACATAGGTCGCCAATGCATTTGAATGGGGAAAACTTTTAAAATGTCATTTAAAGTGAAAGTCTTGCAGGAAATGGGCAGTAGGACTGGATATTAATGATTCTGAAAATAATTGGACCCCAGGGGCTCATGTGCCCCCACCCCGGGGCAATATACATGTATATTTCCATAATATTCAAACATCTTCTCCTCTGAAACCGCCTGGCCAAACAAAGCCAAATTTTATGTGAAGCATCTATAGGATGGGGGAATCAATGTGTATATAAATAATCTAGGTCACATGACCAAGATGGCCGCCATGCCCATATATGGTAAAAACCCATCAAAAATCATCTTCTCTGAAACCAATAGACTGATTTCAAGGAAACTTGGCGTGAGGCATCGATGGCTAAAGTACTCCAATGTAAATATAAATCATGACCCTGTGATGACCTTGACCAAGTTTATGGCAAGGTCAACATGGGTTGCCTATGCATCTGAATTGGGAAAACTGTTAAAATGTCATTTGAAGGAAAAAGCCAACAGGAAATTGGCAAATGGCCAGAATATTGAAGAATCTGAAAAAAGAAAATGGCCCAAGGGCTTCATCTACCCCTGCACTGGAGTTAAGTACCATAATATTCAAACATGTTTATTGGTATATGCAGCTGATCTCAGGTGAGCGTTTACAGGACCATTGGTCCTCTGGTTAAATATTTTAAGCAAAATTATTTGCCAAAATATTTGCGAACCTGTTGCAAGACTGTTGCGGAACTGTCGTACAAATTCATTTGTGCAGGTGTCATGAACATGTTGCCATAAAATTTTGGCAAATTTACAATGCGACAATTTTGTGACACTCGTACGACTGTCCTGCAACAGTCTTGAGAAAACATGAATAACTCGCGACTATCTGGCTTGAAAATAAAACTAAGCGACATTTGTGAGAACATCGTGAGACACTCGCGATTGTCTGTTGACTGTTGTACGAGTGTCTCACTACTGTCGCGCGACAGTGGTGAAATATATTAGGCCGAAATTCATGAAATTGTGGCATAAATGTCCATTCAATGAGACTGCAACATGATACAAGTTGCATTTGTATCATTATTCTATGTCTCGAAATATTCGCAAACTGGACGCCAGTTTTTGCATTCCAGTGAGATAGGGGCTTTAGTCTTAAATGTTTCTTATAACTTTCTTCTTTGGCGCCAGTTCAGACTTTGAAAAATTAAAGAAAACAAGTACATGCATACCTCAATTTTAGAATAGCTTTCTGTGTTTGTTTTCACCAAAGAAAAAAAAAGTTTTTCTGAACATTCTGGATTAGAGCCCACACAAATGAGCCGCATCATTTTGCATTTACGAAAACAAAGAGGCAGATCAACTTTGCGGTAACCGCGAGGCTGATCAACGCCTTTGTTTTCGCTAAACAGATATTACAATTCCTCTCCTCTGCTTTCTAAATACAAATTTCCAGCCTCTAGCCATCTTCTGTGCTTGTACAGCTCGCTTTGTGTCGGACCTGTTGGAAAACTGCACTGTTGGTTTTCTAATGACGCTGTTCAAATGTCAAACAAGTTGTGCTCAGCTGGAGTAATTTCTGGAAGTGGCATGATACAATCGACTTGTCACAAAATAGCAGAAATAGTGTTGACCACAGAATCCAACTTGAATATGAGCCGCATCCTGAGAAAACCGGATTTTTGCCTATGCAAAAACAAAGGCGCAGATCAGCTTCGCAGTAACTGCGAAGCTGATCAGCGCCTTTTTTTTTCGCCACTCGGATAGTACAATTTCTCTTCTTCTTATATCCGAAATTTCAAGCTTCTAGCCTTCTTCCGTGACTGCACAGCCCAGTTTGTGTCAGACCTGGTCGGAAACACGGAAAACCGGTTTTCTCGCGTCACGGCTCATATATGAACTGGTTACGTTAGCTTAGTGGATAGAGAGTCTGCTTCAGGAATGATCCCTGGCCATGTTGAGCACTTGTAGATGCCTGTCATGTTTATGACTAATTTTCAGCCATAGTAAAGGCATACCACCTCATATAATGGGGGGAACATGTTTATAAACTAGCCGTGGTCTGAACAAAAAATAAATACTGTACATGAATGTAATGACATTACCTATTTCTCATCATGAAATCTTCGCATGAATATATATAGCGTGGTATCAAGCGGCATGGTCAAAGTAGTTTATCTATAAAATATCAGCCTGAATATATAACCTCATAGTGCCTGAGTTTTGTAATTGACCATTGTTTATGTTGTACTTTAGTCTCAAAACAGCCAATTTTCATCCTAATGTCCCACTTCTGTAGGCCAAAACGATATTCTTTTCCTGGCAGACCATTGTGACAGGCCATCATTATCGTGACAGTGTAATAGGCTATCAGAATTGATAGATCTTAGAAAGAATCTTTTATATAACCTAATCTCTAATTGATTTAGCATTCCGGATAATTGGAAATGATAGGCCGCTGGCTTACGTTTGCTAGAATTGTAATAAGAAAAGTGTTTACAAGCCGCAGGTGCAAGTCCTGCCTTAAGCTCGATGTCGTAGATTGGAAAATGTCAAAGAAAGTATAATGTCTCTCTTTTAGGCAGACTTCAAGGATTATTATTGTAAGCTATACTCAAAAACAATCAAGTAACAAAAATGGCAAACTTGGAATCTAAAAAAGTCAAAAGTACTTGCGACTTTTTATTAGCTGATGTTCAATACAGTGAACAATTTAAAAGGTGTGAACAGCTTGTGCACTTTAAGAATTTGTTCAATTTTAATAATGTTAAAGACAGATGTACGTAATTGAAGGCGCTCAAAGGAACGTGCGTATCTAAGGGTCGAAACGTCATTTTTACGCCGCATTCGTAACGTCAGTTTTCGCTCGAAACGTCATTTCTAGCGTTAGTTTACGTTCGGAATACGAAACTATATCCATACAATTATGCAGAGGACTTCAGAAATGTAAAAAGTTTGATATTATTTATCATTTTTGCTCTAAATATAGATTGTCGACATGCTATCCCGAAGAAAACATTTCTGCGACAGTTAGCAATATTGAATACTAAACAGTGTCGGAAATTTTGGCGCAAAATCGACGTCGCGCGTAAAATGTACTGAATTCAGTAACGACTACCTCTCTTCGCACGCCTACAGCAGGAAAACGAATCCGGTAACTAAGGACTTTCTCGTTATCCATATGTAGTTCAGGAATTTCTCTAATACATATCAGTTTTTTAAAAAATCCTACCGTGGATTTTTTGAAATATATCAAGAAAATTAACAAAATGGGGGTCTAAAAATCGCATTTTACGTTGATAGTGTTTCCCCCAGTCCCCAAAAAGGGCATGGTAAGGTTGCTAAAAAAGGGCACTTTTTAACGCGCGTCAGCATGTCAAAAGGGCACTTTCAGCGCGCGACGGCGAGCAAAAGGGCACTTTTAAGTTGACTATTGGCATGATAGGAGGGCACATTTTATGCACAGTCATTAAATTTAACACTTATTATATTTTCTCTATAATTTCAAATTTGTTTTTCAACTTAAATTGTTCTTTCCTCAGTTTCCACATTTCAGGTTTCACTTTTACCAGAGACAACTTAGAAAATTTCTTTTCCATCTGCCTCACATTACTTTAATACTAAGAGATTACCTCACTCATGAGTTGCTTTGAAAAGTAAACTATAATTGAAAAGTAAAACTAATTAAATGGCACACTTACAGCAACAGGTAGGACATTTAATTTTCACACCTTTTAACAGCTCATTTGGTGTCAAATTCACAGATACTTGGGGTTACTGTTTAGATTTTTCAAAATGCTAATACTTGTACTTTTTTTAAAAAACTTATACTTATATTTTTTTTTCTTCATTTAGCTTTTCTGCATTAGTCCTGACCATATACAATCAGAAAAACATGTCTAGAATACATAAAAAGCATTAGAAATACTGATAAGCAATCACTAATGTAAAGTTTTTTCTTTGCATTAGTGATTGCTTATCAGTATTTCTAATGCTTTTTATGTATTCTAGACATGTTTTTCTGATTGTATAAGGTCAGGACTAATGCAGAAAAGCTAAATGAAGAAAAAAAAAATAAGTATAAGTTTTTTAAAAAAAGTACAAGTATTAGCTTTTTGAAAAATCTAAACAGTAACCCCAAGTATCTGTGGTCAAATTGGGTACTTGTCATTGAGTAATTACCAACATTTGCCACTGCAAGTAAGTGACAATAAACAAGGGATTAAAGCAATCAACAACGGTGGAAGTCATGGTCATAAATTTTGCCAAATTTGTTTCTGCAGACATCAAGCAAAAAGTCTTGTAACTTCCTTATTTTTTGTCAGATTTTGACAAACTTTTTACCAAAATGTAGGGCACAGAATGTAGATTCAGAAAAAGGGCATGGCGCTGGGAAAAAGGGCATGGCGCTGGAGAAAAAGGGCATGGCGCGGCGCCATAGTAAAAGTGGCTAGGGGAAACACTAGTTGACGTCAATGTAATTTCGCTCTCAAATTTGACGATTTTGAAGGCCGATATCTCGAAAACAAACTCGGAACGGTATCGATTTCTTTTCATTTTCGTATGTAGGACATCAAAATACACTCACATGCAAAAAATAAAAAAATTGTACCGTGAGGTCAATTACGTACATCTGGCTTTAAGAAGCTGTTCAGGTCTACAGAAGCTTGATCTAGGCAAACTTTTAAATTTCATCATAGGGAGCGTGGTAGCTTAGTGGTAGAGCGTCGGACTCCGAATCGAGAGGTCCTGGGTTCGATCCCCACATACGGCACTGTGTAGTGTCCTTGAGCAACACACATTAACTCCCTACAGTACTTGATAAACTCAGGAAGTGTTAGCTTCATCCCGACATGACTGAAAAATTGTCGACTGGGATGTTAAACCGCAATACAAATAAACAAACAAATTTCGTCGTTTCATCTCAGGGGACTCTCATGTTTGTCTGGAGGAATTTCATTGAAATAATATGAAATAAAAATTTATTATCATTCCTTATACCCCTAAAAACGAAAATGGTGTCATCCAAATGATAACGATGGGCAAGCCCATTCACTGCAAATGGGTTAAGTTCAAACAAGAGATCAATTCCAGAGAGTGCGCTGTTGAAGCCCTACAAATATTTACTCTTCTGGAAGTCTCAAGAAAAATGAGGCACGTCATGAGGAAACTAACAATCTTCATATGGGAAAACAAAGGCGCAGATCAGCTTCGCAGTAACTGCGAAGCTGATCAGCGCCTTTGTTTTCGCTACATGGATAGTACAGTTCCTCTATTTTCTAAATCCAAAATTTTCAGCCTCGTGCTTGTACAGCTCGGTTTGTGTCGGAACTGGTCAAAAACCCATGTGGCTCAAATGAATCCGAACATGTTACGATGTTGATTAATGGCAGGAAACACAATGCCATGTCATATAGGCCAAAGAAAATGAAATTGCTCTGGTTTCACTTCATTTACGGTCTCAAGGCAGTTTTCGGTGTCATCTAACTGGGAGAGTGGACTTTGGTTTATTAACTATAGTACATTTTGAGGTTTCTTAAACTAGACATGATATTTGATTTGTCAAGACCGTTTTTGTTTTGACAGCTAGCTGTGCGGTATAAATGCAAACTTGGGTGAAGTGCACAAAACTGCTGGACAAGTTTCAAAGTCTCTGTAAGTGAAGTGAAGTGAAGTGAAGTGAAGTGAAGTGAAGTGAAGTGAAGTGAAGTGAAGTGAAGTGAAGTGAAGTGAAGTGAAGTGAAGTGAAGTGAAGTGAAGTGAAGTGAAGTGAAGTGAAGTGAAGTCAAGTCAAGTCAAGTCAAGTCAAGTCAAGTCTTTATTTTACGAGGGTCACCTTCTTTATTTTACGAGGGTGACCCATTTGGTTATAATGTTAACTTAGGTTTTGGAATCGCAAAATTCTGGTTTGTTATGGATCTAAGGGATGTGCCTTGCGCAACTTCTGACCTTCGACTGAACAAATCACAAATATATTTTGAGGCATGCATGGTTACAAATGATTAGAACATAAGGATGTCTTACTGCCTACACCATGTTCCTAAAATTTTGTAATTTGCTTGTGAATCTGACATATTAAAGGACCTTTAGATTAATTTAAATTATGACCTGGTGTTTTATGATAAAATGAGTGGTTCCTTTTAACTCATTTAAGCCTCGTGACCCATTTTTGGGACATAGGCAAACTGTATAGCCCCATATGTGATGTCGCAGAATGTGGCATCCCATCTAGGGCTGTTCTGTATGCTTAGGGAAATTTCAACAAAAAATTCATATGAAAATTTAAAATCACTCCTGCTGTCCCTTAAAATGAAAGCGGCCTCACCCAAATTATAATAATGGGCAAGTTCATTTGTCATGAATGGGTCAGAGCAATTCCACTTTATTACACAGTGGATGAGAAAAACCTCTTTGTTTTTGCCATTTGTCACACCATCAAAATGTCTTGAGTGGGCCTATATTGTCAGGAAAAGTACATTGGCTTGTGAAAAATAAATAGATCCATTGATTCTGGTCATTTATATAGATAGTTATGTAGAAATGGTGTCACATGAACTATTAAAGACAAAAAAAATATATATATATATCGACATCAATAAACGTTGTTAAAATCTCATCATTTGTTTTGTGCATTAATTTTCATGGGATCCAGATCTACATTTGACGCATTGTACAAACTAATATGTTCAGCAAAGTGATCACAGCTCTTCCCCCAAAGGAGGCCACACAGAGCTACCTAACTCTAACACGGTGAAACTGACACCAAAATAAGTGACCTTTTTTGTTTTAAAAGTGATGAGTTTCAAATTGCATGTGTCCTCTTAGAAATGAGCCACTGCATGAGAAAACCAACAAAATGCTTGGGTGAAAACAAAGGCGCATATCAGCTGTGCAGTAACTGCACAGCTGATCAGCGCCTTTGTTTTCGCTACTCAGATAGTACAATCCCTCTTCTACTTAAATACGAAATTTCAAGCCTCTAACCATCTTCTGTGACTGTACAGCCCGGTTTGTGTCGGACCTGGTCGGAAACCCAAATTGTTGGTTTTCTCATGCACAGGCCCAAATGATCCCATCAGTGTTCTAATGTGTGCTATCGTTATAGTGGGTGCAAATTCAATTCCAAGAGGATTTCGCTGGATATTCCACATAATGCCTGCTGACAAGGAAAATATTTTACAATAATTGTTCTGTTAAAATAGATGAGGATGACATAAAATTTGTCACAGATATGGGTCTATCTAAGTGGCTTCCACCTCCAAAGGTTTTAGTGAGTCTTAAGAATGCTGAAGTATGTTAACCTAGTTTCTCTTGACGAATGAAAAAAATCTGGCCTGCAGGGTATATGCTGTTTGCTAACAATCGACATAACATAAGCATGCTGTAGGAATTTGAAACAAGGACAGTCTCCCCACCGCCACTTTAGGGCCTGGGATGTCAGCAGGTTTTTTTTTCTTTCGGCTTCATAGGGTTAACAATTATTAAAATCATCTCCATTTTAAATCTGAAATTTACACTGTACATGTACATGTATATTATCTTCAATGGTGTTTGTGAAATAGAACAGAGCCACAAGATTAATTGTCTGTAGAAAAAACAATTTATTTCTTGGTGCTGTTCAATTAAAGTTTCAAGTCATGTTAAGAAGCCATACTTAAAATCACTTAAGATGTTGTAAATGTAATCATTTTCAAAAAGAAGTAAAAAATGGCAACTGGGAATCAAATTGCAGAGATAGAATATTAATGATATGTGTGCTTTAATGTTACAAACTCTCTTTTTATCGCACCTGCTTATAGCAGGGTGCGATATAGGAGTCCAAATTTCCGTCCGTCCGTCCGTTCGTTCGTTCGTTCGTCCGTCCGTCCGTCAACATTTACGTCGAAGTTTGGTTTTCTCTACATAAGTGATAGCTAGGATTGTGAAACCTTGCATAGTAATTGTCCTTGACATACCCTTCAAGCACGCACCTTGACCCGGTGCCCTTGACCTATATTTCACGGTCCATTGACTTTGTTAATTTTTACGTCGAAGTTCCGTTTTCTCTGTATAAGTGATAGCTAGGATTGTGAAACCTTGCATAGTAATTGTCCTTGACATACCATTCAAGCACACACCTTGACCGGCTGACCTTGACCTATATTTTACGGTCCATTGACTTTGTTAATTTTTACGTCGAAGTTCAGTTTTCTCTGCATCAGTGATAGCTAGGATTGTGAAACCTTGCATAGTAGTTGTCCTTGACATACCCTTCAAGCACGCACCTTGACCCGGTGACCTTGACCTATATTTCACGGTCCATTGACTTTGTTAATTTATACGTCGAAGTTCCGTTTTCTCTGCATCAGTGATAGCTAGGATTGTGAAACCTTGCATAGTAATTGTTCTTGACATACCCTTCAAGCACGCACCTTGACCCGCTGACCTTGACCTATATTTCAAGGTCCATTGACTTTGTTAATTTTACGTCGAAGTTCCGTTTTCTCTGTATCAGTGATAGCTGTGAGTGTGAAACCTTGCATAGTAATTGTCCTTGACATACCCTTCAAGCACACACCTTGACCCGCTGACCTTGACCTATATTTCACGGTCCATTGACTTTGTTAATTTTTACGTCAAAGTTTGGTTTTCTCTGCATCAGTGATAGCTGTGAGTGTGAAACCTTGCATAGTAATTGTCCTTGACATACCTTTCAAACACGCACCTTGACCCGCTCACCTTGACCTTTATTTCACGGTCCATTGACTTTGTTAATTTTTGCGTCAAAGTTTTGTTTTCTCTGCATCAGTGATAGCTGTGAGTGTGAAACCTTGCATAGTACAGTAATGTGTATTTTGCCCGATGCAGGTGCGATATCGACCTCTGCGGAGTTCTTGTTTGTGACTAACAAGATGTACCAATTCAAAAACCATTTATGAAGTTTAAGACAAGAAGTTTAAGACGAGAAGTTTAAAAGGCAAGAAGTTTGAAACACAAGAAGTTTAAGACAAGAAGTTTAAAAGACAGGAAGTTTAAAAGACAGGAAGTTTGAAACACAAGAAGTTTAAAAGACTAGAAGTTTAAGAGACAAGAAGTTTAAGACAAGAAGTTTAAAAGGCAAAAAGTTTCAGACAAGAAGTTTAAAAGACAAAAAGTTTGAAACACAAGAAGTTTAAGACAAGAAGTTTAAAAGACAGGAAGTTTAAAAGACAGGAAGTTTGAAACACAAGAAGTTTAAAAGACTAGAAGTTTAAGAGACAAGAAGTTTAAGAGACAAGAAGTTTTACACAAGAAGTTTAAAAGACACGAAGTTTAAGACAAGAAGTTTAAGAGTCAAGAAGTTTAAAACAAGAAGTTTAAAAGACAAGAAGTTAAAAGACAAAAAGTTTGAAACACAAGAAGTTTAGAGGACAAGAAGTTTAAGACAAGAAGTTTAAAAGACAAGAAGTTTAAGACAACAAGTTTGAGACAAGAAGTTTGAGACAAGAAGTTTAAGAGACAAGAAGTTTAAGAGACAAGAAGTTTAATACAAGAAGTTTAAAAGACAAGAAAATTGAGACATACTGGTCAGCATAAACAGAGGAGACTTGTTGTTTGCTTACTCTTTTATCTTTATTTGGTAGCTAGATACCATTTGCAATCTTCAAACATCTTTCTAATGCTTTTTTATGGAATATGGTGTCTGTAAAATCTACTTCAAATGGCTTAATGCACTTATATGTCTGTGTAATAGTATTGGCATTTATGCGATTCCATGTCTGTGTTTTAGTGTTGTGCGTCTATACTTAAGTTGTAGACTAGTAAATCTGATCATTTTAGGTGACGAAAAGTTCAGGGGTTAACACCAGAGACATTTCAGATAATGGCACAAGCAAAT
The DNA here is from genome assembly GCA_964017185.1 of Rugalucina vietnamica. Lineage (NCBI taxonomy): Eukaryota > Metazoa > Mollusca > Bivalvia > Lucinida > Lucinidae > Rugalucina > Rugalucina vietnamica. The sequence goes on from OZ024877.1 coordinate 50,598,586, forward strand.
CTTAAGAGGCAGACCCCTTATCTATGAGCTGCGACATGAGGAAACCGGTCTTGGGGGTTTCTGACCAGATTGGACACAAGTCCGCTTATAGAGCCACAGAAAAGAGCTGGGAGCTTGAATAAGAGGGATTTTACTATCTATGCGTTGAAAGCAAAGGTGCTAAGATTAGCTGTGTAGATATTGCACAGCTGATCTGTGCCTTTGTTTTCGCACAGGCAAAAATCTGTTGTTGTTTTTTTCTGGTTGTGGCTAATGTGGACCAGAGAATTGTATACTGCTGGTCCATAAATTCTTATTACAAGCGCAACAGACAAACTGAAGAGTTGAAGTACATTTTTACAATTTCGTCTTGTCAGGATTTTGTGATAGAGGTCATAATCATAATGAATTACTAATACATGTAATCATAACAAATCGAGACCTCATTGTCTCCTTGGGCTAGAGAGTCGATATCTCTTGAAAAACTAAGGAAAGACTTTGGACAGAGAGGTCCCTAGATCGAGCCTTACCCAGAGCACTATTCATTGTGGTCTTGAGCAAATCACATTTTGCACAGCTATCAAGGTAATGGTCAGAAATTGATCGACTCTGAACAGCTCAAACACAATGCACAAGTGATCTATTCCTTTCCTTTTAGAGGATAATTACCGGTATACAAAGCAAAATTGACCAAACGCCTCCTGTCACTCATAATATACACTGACCAGTATTTGTGACAAAAACCTATGACAAAAAATACACATGACTAATTGTGAATAAATGTTACAATAAATCGCATGCAAAACGAATGCAGCTAAATCTTTGTTTTTCCTGGATTTTAATAAGAGGATAAAACATTCTTTTCCGTGCATTAACGTTTGCCAAGCCCAAGGGCAATAATGTGTTGCAGCCCGAACCGCGTAGCGTATTAATGCCCTACGACGCCTAAAACAGCAGAAAGTGCTGTCCGTTACAACACGACAAGTTTCTATTGTAGAGATACATTAGGTATATAACAATGTGAGTTGGAGTGAAAGTACAAATCACGTTTAGTCAAGTATAACAAGGGATGCTTTCCCATGATGCAGCTCAATTTATGGTTCTTATATTCATTATAAGAGGACATTAGTTATGGTTATGGTCTGACAAGCCACGATATTTGTCCCCATTCTGAAATCTCTGGAGAGAATTGTTGACAAACAATTGAGCCACTTCATGAGAAAACCGGATTTTTGCCTATGCGAAAACAAAGGCGCAGACCAGCTTCGTGGTAACCGCGAAGCTGATCACGCCTTTGTTTTTGCTACTTGGATAGTACACAATCTAGCATCTAGCTTTCGTCTGTCACTGTACAGGCCGATTTGTGTTGGACCTGGTAGGAAACCCCGAAGACCGGTTTTCTCGAGTCACGGCTCAATTGAGATGATCTATTATAATAGTCCGAATTTGACCTCAGAGGGATGGAAAGCCAGGGGAGTCCATCAAAAAGTAGTACTTTGTATATGAAGGATAAATCTAGACAGAATATCACATATTCATACTACAAATCTTACATTTACATAGTGGGAACAGTAGGACATGTATTTGTTTCAGAAAAGAAACTAACAGTTACAAGCCAATTCAGCATTCTTGATACCTATCAGACTTTTCTGATCTTTGATCTGTCATAGCTCAAAATTGAAGTGTAGACATGAGCTACATACATCATGCGAATATCCATATTTGGAACATGCGGAAACATGCATCGATCGTAATCAGTATTCTCGGGAAGATGCTTACTTGTAAACTTTCGACCTGTCATTTATCTATTTGTGGGGATTTGCTGCCAATAAGCCAATTTAAGGAAAATAGATGAACTTTGGTGTGACAATAAAGGAGCCGCGTCGTGAGAAAACCAATGTTTCACATATGCGAAAACAAAGAAGCAGATCAGCTTCGCGGTTACCGCGAAGCTGATCAGCGCCTTTGTTTTCGCTACACGGATAGTACGATTTCTTTTAAGTCCAAAATTTCAAGCCTCTAGCCATTTTCTGTGCATGTATAGCTTGGTTTGTGTCGGAAACCACATTGTTGGTTTTCTCATTACATGTATCTGCTTAAATGAGTGATGAACACGAAATATACAAATCCCAGCTGATGACAAAGCTGTTTTGGCATCCAATGTGTATCAACAATTTGGGACTCAAAATAACCAATCAGCTTTCTGTAGCAAACTCGCGTCTGTTATTCCAAATTTAAGTTACAGATCAGCCCTAATTCAGGTCTTCCAACGGAAACTACAAATATATTGAAAAATAGCAACTACAGAATTAAAGAACTTCTCAATCCAAATATTTTGGTGCAATTTTAGTAATAATCTGTCAAAGAATAAGTCAGTGAATTGTTTCTTTAATATTTGTGAATTAATCGCCTTGCATTCAATGTTCTCTCTAATATAATTAAAGAGCTCCAATACGCTTATATCCATACTTTTCGACTGCATGTGTACACACATGTGACTTCAAGAACTCACTAATAATTCAGAAATAGATGTTTTTCGGAAATGGCCAGGGTGTGCGCTTATTAGAGTGTGTGCGCTAATTAGAATGAATACAATATCTATTGAAATAACCTCACTATAACATGGTTTCACTTATTACACAGTCTGTATCCATGAACTCCAAAGATGTCATTATAATGAGGTTGGCATGTATTATAGCTCTTTTCTCAAGCAATTTAAGCCTTGACCTCACACTTTTGGATAGTTCATGGCAGATTCCAAACACTATAGGCTCTTCAGTTACCATTTTGCCTGAAAGACAGTAATAAAGAAAGGTCTCAAACAGAGTTGTCATCTTAAAGAAATGAGTATTCTATAAATTGCCACCATGGGATGATAGTTCCGAACAGAAGGTCAGCCATTTTGTTATTCATTGCATGACTTAAAATCTCGACGGACTGAACTAATTGAACCAACTTTCATGAGAATCTTCAGACTTTGGGAACTTTAGTATTAAGTCTGACACAAACCTGGCTTTGCAGCCAAAGAGGATGACATAACGCTTGAAATTTTGGATTTTGGAAGTACAAAGATTGTTTTTGGTTTGATTTGATATGAACCCCGTCAACAATTTATCAGTCATATCGGGAAGGAAATGCTGCCTTTTGGATATTAACTAGTACTATTGGGAGCTTTATGTTTCTTGCTCAAGAACACAGTTCTAGCTTCGGAAGCCAGTAGTCTACCACTAGGCCATGACACTCCCACAGAAAGGTATTGCCAAGCAATAATGTCTGATTTTGCACGAACAAAATGTAGTTTCTGATAACAAGGGTTTCGTTTTTAAAAAAGCCAAATCAATGCTAGCTGCATTAAAAAACGGCTTCTTGTCTATGTGGAAACAAAGACGCAGATCAGCTGTGCAGTGATTGCACAGCTGATCAGTGCCTTTGTTTTTGCTACTCAATAAATGGGCCGTGTCTTGAGAAAACAAACATTTTTCCATATTCGAAAACAAAGATGCAGATGCCTTTGTTTTCGCTATTCAGATAGTACAATCCCTCTTCTTCTTAATATGAAATTTCAGGCTTTTGCCCTTTTCTGTGACTGCATGTGCAGATTGGTTTGTGTCAGACAGGTCGGAAACCCCAAAGACGAGTTTTATCGTGTGGTAGCTCGAAATAAGATTCAGGTACAAAAGGTCTTCAACTGATTCTGTTTTGTTGTCTATATATGAGCCGCCGCATGGGAAATCCAACTACCTGCATAGGCGAAAACTAAGGCGCAGATCAGCTTCGCAGTTTCTGCGAAGCTGATCGGCGCCTTTGTTTTCGCTACACGGATAGTACAATTCCTCTACTTTCTAAATCCAAAATTTCCAGCCTCTAACCATCTTGTATGACTGTACAGCTAGGTTTGTTTCGGACCTGGTCGGAACCCAAATTGTCAGTTTTCTCACTCACAGGCTCATACTTGAATGGAATTCTAAGCGTCTTTCTTGTGGTGGGATTATAGAGAAATTGTCTCTCATATTTCCGTATTCCTGCTGGGTGTCTTTAATCAAAATGACAGTAACTATGCCACGCTAGACTTTTCTCAAGAATTCTTGTTTCAAGCAAAACAAATCTCCCTCACGGTATGAGCCGCGTCATGAGAAAACCGGATTTTTGCCTATGCGAAAACAAAGGCGCAGATCAGCTTCGCAGTAACTGCGAAGCTGATCAGCGCCTTTGTTTTCGCTACACGGATAGTACAATTCCTCTTCTTCCTAAATCCGAAATTTCACGCTTCTAGCCATCTTCTGTTGCTGCACAGGCCGGTTTGTGTCGGACCTGGTCGGAAACCCCGAAGACCGGTTTTCTTGCGTCGCGGCTCGTATGTTTTGTGGTTTTATGTCTCATTCAACAATATTTCAGTCATGATGGGTCGGGGCAACCCCTTTGGAGTTGCTTTGTTGTTGCTCTAGAATACAATCCCACATTAATGTGGTTCAAACTCTCAAGTTGGGAGCCTCAGACCCTCTTGCCATTAGGCCACCACACTCCCTTTAAAGACATTAATTTTCCTTCATTAAATTCCTTTGAATTGTATGATGAAGGATTGTACGAATATATGTTTTACGGAAATTAATCATTGTTAACGGGAGCTTAATTTGTCTTGGTTTTATGACAATGGTCTTATATTGGCAGAGAAAGATGATTGTATATGAGGTCATTTTCCACTTATGTTACAAGCTGTTTATAACATGGCTCATTATCATAATATGGTTTCAGGGGCGGATCCAGGATACGCCACTGGGGGTTTTGGATACAAAATGGTCTGTGCTTTAGCAACCTAAGACCGTCATTTTATGTAAGCTGTTTTCTAGAGCCAAATAAGGTCATGGCTAATTTCAATTACTGGTATTGCCAACTCGGCCTTCCTTTTGAGGATCAGTTTCACTTCTTGTATTACGCATAAATTTGGCTGAAATGGAATCAAGTCATGTCAGCGACCTTTGACAATGGTAATATATCCCATTATAGTCTCTGGAGGGCGAACTGAATGACAAGAATAGGAAATATTGGTTCAATGTCATTTCCTGGACTGTATAAGAAATGAGGTCCATTTCATGGGTCAGTATACTAATATCAAGATAAGAGCTGTCGCAAGACAGCGTAGCTCGCCTGAGCTTTGCCACTAAATCTATCAGAATCTATGACCCATGACTTTGACCTCAAGGTCACTCGGGTGGGTCGACAGGGTCGTCATGGTACAGCATAAAACTTCAGATCAATATCTACAAAAATGCATAGTATCAACTTGATACATCTACATGTTCAAGACATATAGACTTACAGGCAGCCATCCAATCGATGAAAAAAATCTTTAGATGGCAAAATGGGGTAGAAGCTGGCATCCATGCTGATATTGTTCCTAGACATGTACCATGACATATAGGGGTGGATGCCAAGCCTGTAAATGGCCCTGGGTCTCAGAATTAGGTCAAAGGTCAACTGGGTGCAAAATAACGAGAAAATGTATAAAAACTCTTTTCAGTGTCATTCCTTTGCTGTATTTTCCGTAAAATTTCACCGAAACTACATTATATACACTTATTATGCATGTGGCATTTGTAGCATAACAAAAGAGAGTGCTAAGCATATGCCCTAGCGAGGTTAAAGGTCATTTCAGTGCAAAATTGCGAAGTTATTCGTAAAATCCCCCCGGGAGCTAATTTGACCCACCTTGCACCCCAGGACAATTTTTCATGGGTGCCAAATCATTCATTGGGACCCCAGAAATGCAATGAATTTTGTCCTTAAAGATAAACTCTTTTGCACAATGAAAAAATGCATGGTCTCCATGGCAACCGTCAATGTGATTCTTGAACATAGCAGTGGGCATACTAAATTGATCATATCTCTGCTGTTACTTATCCTAGACCACTGAGCTTGGTCTCGTTTTAAAGCTTAGACATTGTCCTTTCATCCAATGGTAAGTAATGCTAGTTATCTAATTTGCATATTCATGAATTTTAATGAAAACATAAAAATGACAAAAAAAACCCCGCTAAATATCTATAAATAAACTAATTTCAGGCCCAAACGATCATTAAGACACTTTGTTATTAAACCAGTAATGTCATTTAGCAAAGTTATTGATGTCATGGGCCTAAATGAAAATGATCTCATTTGCATATTTATGAATATTTTAAATCAATATGTCGAAAATCGAGTAAAAACAAGGTGAAAACTATAGCCATTACAATGTTTTTGATGGGTTATATGATCTATTTTGTATCTCTGAAACCAATTCTCATGGCTGCCAGTGTTGTCAGAGGGACCACCTTAATGCCATAAAATATTGTCCTCAACAATGAACACATTTTCATGATGTAAAATTACATAGTTTCCACCTCCACCCACAGTGTAATTCTAAAGAACAGGATGTACTCTCAAAAATATTCATGTACCAACAAAAGCATGCTCTAGAATACTATAATTGGTGTGATAGTGATGCATTAACCTTAAAAGTTTTTATTCAAATCACTGAATTTGCTTATTGATGAAAATTAATAAAACACACAAGAAATCAGAGAAAACCCTTGGAAAAAATAGGGGGTATATGTACAAAATCACTTGTACCAGAGCTGTTAACATATCCAGGATGCTAAAATAAGTATCAAATGAATGCTATGGCAATTTACTATGACCCTAAAGTCTGATATAAGAATGATCTGATTTTCAATTTCATGAACTTTAATGAAAACTTCATAAATGGGAATGAAAAGTGGAATAATTAAACGGGTAAACCTACAGAATGACTTGTATCTTGGCACCAAAAATCCCTAACATGATGAAAATGGCATCAAATGATTGCTAGTGCAATATTAGACCATCCTGTACTACAATATATATGTCATTTGATTTTTTGTTCAATGTATATTAACAAAACCTTTCAAATTTAGAGGATAATGTTGTAAAAATTAAGGCGGTATACATAGAAAATCACATGCCTTCTATCGGAGCTCCATTTGAGGAAACACTGATCATTATCGTTTTTAGAAATGTACTAGCAAAATGAGCCATTTACACAAACGTCCAAATGTTTTTAAACAGCCAGATCTTGTTTAACTTTAGATAACTGGATTCAAGGTTAGCTCATGAGTATGGTTCAAGATTCTTGTGTTACAAATGCCAACTCTAATGCAGGCTCTATTCCAGCCAGGCGTGAATCTTTGCCTGTAGAATGTAGAATGTATAATTTTCTGTCGAATCATTGATGTAGTGATTTCAAAGGGCATACCCCAGAAAGAAAATATGTCCTGTCTTTTTAAGACCATCGGCAATTTACATATGGAGAAAAGGGGCTCTAGCATTATGTACGTTAACACTGTTAAGTAAACTTGACCTTGCTTACAAACAATGCAGTGCACCATACACAGACAATGAAAGTAGGATGCCCCTGACAAGCATTATAGAAACCTATCACCAAAGGGGCCAATTACACTTCCATTCTGCAATAGTAAATGTACAGCCCTACCTCATATAACCACGAAAGATGTGTGAGGCCCAAAGTAGAATACTCTCCTACAGTACAGGTGAACACACGAAAATTGAACAAACAGCTGTAACTTGTTCCCGAACCCAACATCCCCAAATACTACAAAACTAAGCCAAAACGATTTTGTACATAGTTACTAGAAGATGCAAATCTTATCTTTAGCATCCACACCCATCCCTGTTGTACCCCGCCTATCTCTAATTGTAATCATAGGCAAAAGTTGACCTGTTGCATTAGTTGATCAACCTTAAATGATCAACCCAATAGAGAATGTCCAGTCGATTACAATTTTGAAAGATGTAAACGAAATGGGAGCGGAATAGATTATGCAGTGGTCTCAGGCATAATGCACATTTGTACTGGTTTGCTATACAAGTCGGCTTTTACAGCCATGTAGTAGAGTGGCTTATCACGTCCTGGTTCGATCCTGGCTCGAGGCAAACGGTAAAAAACCAGTAACTTTTTCACCTGTTACAATATCCCAACCCACTGTTCCTTAACCTACCATACACTAGGGGAGTGTGGTAGGCTGGTAGTAGAGTACCAGAGCAAGAGAATTTTATCCTTATCTCCGCCAAATATTAAGTCCCTGATCAAGACACTTTAAAATCCTAGCTCATAACAAAAAGTTGTGGCTTTACTACAAGATGGTTGAAAGAATATTGCATGGTTCATCAAAGTATAACCAAATCAAACCTTTACCATCGCAATATTACTGTTCATAGTCTCTATAAATACAAACAGCTTTAAAACCCAGTGCCATACCACATACCATTCATACTTTGCCCTATCCTAGCCTAGCCAATCTGAGCCTATTGTACTATATCCCTGCCCATAAACTCTATCTAATACCTTCAAAACAGTCCATGTCTCGTTTGCGGGGATCACGGGATGTGGCAGGGTAGTAGTCTCCCATCTTAGATTGGTGGTTTCCCAGGTTCTCCGGTTTCCTCCACCTCGTTTGACCATGTAACGCCAATATCCGCGCCTTCCATAATGTGTGCATAAATTTAAACATTCAGTGTCAGTGAAATGCATATAACAATTATATAAAAGTGAATTCCTGTCATTTTGTTTATTTGTGTTTACTAAAATACACAGCTAGCTGAAGGTTACAGGATAGTACTCAAGCCGACATCCGTCCAACACTTTTAAACATTAATATATTTTAGACCGCACGGCCTATAACTAGAGCATCAATGAGGTAGGGGAAGGTTGCATTATGTTTTGGGTCAGGTCAGATCAGAACTCAGGGCTCCGGGGTATCATCATCTGACCTTAAAGCTAACAATGAGCAAATCTCTCAGGTGAGCTGCAGGACCATTGGTCCTCATGTTTAATGCAGCCATCTTGGATTTTTTAGGCCATATTGATTTTCTTTTGAATTTCTTCTTGTTTCAAAATTACTTAAATATTAGTTTTATGTATTCTCCACTTTAAATGTCATGTTTAGATTTTATCACACATATGCATGAATTTCTATCAAAAACCCTTATTTTGGCAGCCATCTTGTAATTTGGCGGTCATCTTGAATTTCCCATGAATGTCAACCTGCATCATCTGGATATCCATGTGAATTTATTTCTATAAATTTATTTTCTTTAGACGCTATTGCACTGCAATCTTGGGTTCATGGCAAACTATTTATAAGAAGTTTACCTTTTTAGCAAATGTGCTGTTATGGAAATGGTAAATGCAATTTAAAAATAAATGTCTGAGATTGCGCTATCTATTCAGTGATGTTTTAAATGTGATTGTTTTAATAAATTTGATATAAATTCATCCATAAAATGTGTTTAAGCCAAAGAGTTTCCAACATTCTAATGAACATTGGTGTATTTCACTGAAAAGTTGCTAAATTGCACTTATTGACCTTTTGACCTTTTATATCCTGGTTCAGACAAGCATGCTTGATAAAGTGACATACACAACCCCTTAGTGTATTATTTAGCCACTAGTATACCAAATCTCAGCATTCAAACCACTAACTTAGGCCATGATTGTACTTGTATGTACAGCTGCGGTAACGTTTCTTAACTTTTGCACTCATTGAACTTTGACCTAATTTCTGACCTTAATAGGCAAATCTGGACATGGCATCCGCCCCTATGGCTTCAGGCATACATCAATTAATATGTTTATGACAACAAATTGCTTCTACTCAATTTTGCCATCTTAAGTGAAAATAAGCCTCAAATGATTGATTGGATGGCTGCCTTTACATGTATAAAAAGTTTAACCAAAACTTTAACACATAATTTCCAAGTCCGTGACCGTGACCTCATAATGGTACAACATAAAACTTGAGACCAATATAGACTTATAAAAACTTAAACTAAAAACTTAAACATTTGAGCAATGTGAATGCTGATGCCAGGGTGATTGCAATAGCTCTTCCTGTACTTTCGTACAGGCGAGCGAAATACAGCTCTCCAAATCATGGCAATTGGGGTGCATCCATAAGTTTGGTACAAAAAGAACATGTCATACTTTCTGTGTTCTTAGATTAATCTCAGTGGAGTCTGAAGACCAAAATATTATATGCTGACATTGAAAAGAGAGAATATAATATCCTTTGGGATAAAAACCATTCCTGATATCTTCGAGCTATCAAACACCATTAAAACAGTTGAATATGTTTGTTATTATTGATGTAAATTTTTATTGCGTTGAGGCATTCCCTTAAGAGCTTTCTCTATCCAGAGCATGTAATTTAGCAATATATTAGCTGTTTTTTCTCTTACTTAATGGTCAGAATTACTTAGATCCTCAGGGTATTTTCGATGGATTCCAGACAAAAACAATATGAGATCAAATATGAGGTGAGGTCTGAAAGTGATTGAATTGAGCTAAAGGTTATAATAGGTTTGATCAGCAAAGCAATAAAACGTAAATTCAGGAAATGATAAAACAGATCTGTACAGGCCATTATATACTGCCATGTTCTGTTCTGTTCAAGGTAAATCTCCTCCTTCGGAGAACCGTCTCATGGCATAGTTGAAGAATACAGTTGTGTGGAAATTTATATGAGTTATGTCCCTTATGGCCAAATTCAGGAAATGATAAAACAGATCTGTACAGGCCATTATATACTGCCATGTTCTGTTCTGTTCAAGGTAAATCTCCTTCGTAGAACAATCTCATGGCGTAGTTGAAGAATACAGTTGTGTGGAAATTTATATGAGTTATGTCCCTTATGGCCAAATTCAGGAAATGATAAAACAGATCTGTACAGGCCATTATATACTGCCATGTTCTGTTCTGTTCAAGGTAAATCTCCTTCGTAGAACAATCTCATGGCGTAGTTGAAGAATACAGTTGTGTGGAAATTTATATGAGTTATGTCCCTTATGGCCAAGCCTTGTTACACTCTGCTTATTCTGCTTATGTGATTGAGAACAACCAACACAGATGAATGGTGTGAAGTGACAAAAATGTCATTGGCATATAATTCATTGGTTCTTTTACACTTTCAGCAGCAAATGGGAATGTGAATGTTTCTCAAAAGTGGGAGTGGCTATTAGTATATCATATAAATAAATTTCATTGGTTATTTCTCAGTTCTATTTTTAGTTCCATATAGCATCAGCCAATGGGTATATACATGTAGATGTGTTTGAGCTGTTGGAAGAGCATTACTCATTGGTTGAAATTGATCAGAAGTGGGTGTGGCAAGATCCAATTTTGTGATATAAAACTAAATTTCATTGGTTGTATCTATGTTCTATTTTCAGCTCCACATAGCAGCAGCCAATGGGTATATAGATGTATTAGAGTTTCTATTAGATCATCATGTGTCCTTACATATACGAGACTACGACTCATGGCTTCCTATTCATGCAGCAGCTTGCTGGCTACAGGTAATGTGAGCCTTGTCATGAGAACACCAGATTTTTGCCTATGCTAAAACAAAGGCGCAGATCAGCTTCGCAGTAACTGCGAAGCTGATCAGCGCCTTTGTTTTTGCTACATGGATAATACAATTCCTCCTCTACTTATAACCAAAATTTCAAGCTTCTAACCTTTTTCAGTGACTGTGCAGGCCGGTTTGTGTAGCACCTTGTCGGAAATCCCGAAGACCGGTTTTCTCGCGTCACCGCTCATGTGGAAATTGTTGGGCGGAGGAAATTAACATTATGAGTCAAACTCTTTTAAGCAGCCTTTTACAGAAAAACAAACAACAACAAAAAGCAAGAAACAAACAGCTAAACATTCCAGATTAATAATAAAGTAACTAATTAGTATTGAAGTATTGTACCATCAGGGTTCAACCTAGCCAAGAATTTTAGGGAGAAGTTTTTTCACTCCTTAAGAAAATTTGAGAGAAGTTTGGACCTGAATTTCAGGTTTTCCTATATATTCTACACATTTTCACTTCTCACTTAGCTTGAAATAGGGAGAACTTTGATCATTTAGGGAGACTTTTTCTCCCTAGTCGCCCTGTAGGTTATTCCCTGACCATCTATCAAGACATTTTTAGAACGCAAATAGTTTTGCTGTATGGTGGTAACTGCATGGCTGTTCTGTATCTTTATTTCACATACTGTATGCAACAAACATTTTGTTTTCTCTCCTAAATCATCTTATACATTGTAATATGACTTGGCATCTCTGTTTTAGACTGAAGTGCTAGAAATACTTGTCAAGAATGGTGCTGACCTTGATGCAAAGACGAAAAATGGAGAAACAGCTTTTGGTTTGTATCCCAGTACTGCAGCTATTCTGCTGATGGGGTTGTAAAGCTAGCCATCAATATCTAAATGTTGAGCATTTTCAGGAAAACATGTAGTACACGTCATAAAAAGCCAAGCCATGCATTTTGTGTATGACCAATATAGACACAAAAACAAGGCTAGAAAAATAGCTGAATGCTGTAATGTTTAGTGCTTGAACCCACCATTTTGAATTTAGAAGTCATAAAAAGCCAAGCCTTGCATTTTTGTGTATTTCGAGGCCATTATAGACACGAAAACAAGCGGTCGGAAAATAGCTGAATCTGTGCTTGACAGCTGCTGACCATAGCATGTGCTATATAAGGACAAATGAGCCGCCTCATGGGAAAACCAACAATCTGCATAGGCGAAAACAAAGGCGCAGATCAGCTTCGCGGTAACCGCGAAGCTGATCAGCGCCTTTGTTTTCACTACTCGGATAGTACAATTCCTCTTCTACTTAAATCCGAAATTTCAAGTTTCTAGCTCTTTTCTGTGCTTGTACAGGTCGGTTTGTGTCAGACCTGTTCGAAAACCACGTTGGTTTTCCCACGAGGCGGCCCAAAATCAGTTGAGCCGCTTCTTCAGAGAATCAGATTTTTGCATATGCAAAAACAAAGACGCAGATCAGCTGTGCAGTAACTGCATAGCTGATCAGCACCTTTTTTTCCAATACGTGGATAGCTCAATCTGTCTTCTTGTTAAATCCGAAATTTCAAGCTTCTTGCCCTCTTGTGAGACTGCACAAACTGGTTTGTGTTGTACCTGGTCAGAAAACCAAAAGACTGGTTTTCTCGCATCACAGCTCAAATATCAATTAAAGGCCTGTCGGAATCGAGGGAGATTAATTTAGCGTAGGAAAGACTAGTAAGGAACTCAAGTGGTAATTTGATGTCAGCTGGATTCCGAGATTGGCTGTTTATTATGTCACGTTATCGAGACGCAATGCCAAACTGACTTATAATAGAAAATTTGACGGAGACCTTATTAAAGTGGGCTATTTTTTACAATTAGTATTAGATTATTTTGATGTTTTCTCAATAGAATTAAGTCTATATAGCAAAGTGGCAAAGCTACTCAGCTTGTAAACCCAGTGTTACGAGTTTGATCCCTACTTCTCTGGTCTTGATGACCTTGGCTGTTAGTCGTGCATAAAACATAAACATAACAGCTTAAAAAGAAGCCTCCATGGTGCAGTGGTTATGTCACTCGCCTTGTAATCCATGGGTCGCAGGTTTGATCCCTGGCTTCTCCTGTCTGTCGGATGAGACTATAAACCGAGGTCCTGTCTCCGTATTACCTTAGCTGTTGGTGTGACGTTAAAACCAAACCAACCAACCAACAACAGCTTGAAATAGTGTTGAGTACTCGTTACGAGCTGTTGTTAATATATACCAACATAATTATATCTGAATAAAAAGAACAAAACCTTATTTTCAATTCAAAGCAGTCTTCCCAGCAGACACATGACGTCAGATCAACGTCGATGCGACGTCATGACGTCGCATCGACGTTGATCTGACGTCATTATGACGTCATGTGCCTTCATTATGACGTCATGTGCCTGCTGGGTTTATATGTCCAATAAATTTTGCTGATCATCTGATTTCAAGACTCATAAAGCAGAAATTCAGTGAGACAAGCAGTGTCCACACAATTAGACATAAGAGCCGTCTCGTGAGAAAACCAACAATGTGGTTTCCGAACAGGTCCGACACAAATTGACCTGTACAAGCACAGAAAAGAGCTAGAATCTTGAAATTTCGGATTTAAGTAGAAGAGGAATTGTACTATTCGAGTAGCGAAAACAAAGGCGCTGATCAGCTTCGCGGTTACCGCGAAGCTGATCTGCGCCTTTGTTTTCGCATATGCAGATTGTTGGTTTTCCCACGAGGCGGCTCAAATGATTTCCTCACGCTGCTACACGAAAAAGACTGCCATTTTCATTTTTGAATTGCGCCTGACTAGGAATAGGATTATCTGGCTGTCAGCACAGTTTTCATTGTCTAAAAGCCTCACCTTAGCTATGTGTAGACTCATTAGACTGTACAGACACCCAGGCTGATGAGAGCCTTTGTTTGCCATAAAGCCAAAATTTAGTTCTCATGATGCTGTGACTCAAATGAGAAAACTGGCTCTTTGCCTGGGTGAAAACAAAGCCACAGAACTGGACAAATGATCGGCACTTTTGTTTTTGCAATAGGGGTAGTACAATTCCTCTTCTTCCTAAATCTGTAATTTTGAGCTTTTACTCTTCTCCTGTGACTGTACAGACTGGTTTGTTTCAGACCTGGTCGGAAACCCAAAAGACCGTTTTTCTCTCGTCGTGGCTCAAATGATTTACTACAGCCAGACAAGTAGAAGGACATTGTCGTCATAAATCACGACAATAACGGTTATCAGCTGTGCGGTCTTACAATGTTTTGTTTTATCTCGTTGGCTTCTGATGTCACATACTGTGTCTCTAAATAGGAAAGGCATCAGTTGACTAAGCTATATGAGCCGCGATGAGAGAAGATTGGTCTTTAGGGTTTCCGACCAGGTCTGACACAAACCAGCCTATACAACCGCAGAAAAAAGCTAGAAGCTTGAAATTTTGGATTAATGAAGAAGAGGGATTGCACTATCTGTGTAGCGAAAACAAAGGCACTGTTTAGCTGTGCTGTACTGGCAAGGCTGATCTGCGTCTTTGTTTTCATGACGCTGTTCAAATGAATTCCATGCAACATTCACCTGTTTGGCCTGTCATTCCAAGAAAGAGATCACACAAATGGGCATAGTGACATCATTGTCAGCTGATTTATGTTATGTTTGTTAACTGACTCCTTTGTGACGTACATCAGTTGAGTATCCCTTATGCATGTTCAGCACAGAAATTTTGCCATGCAAAAATGACATTTGAGCCGCCACATGGGAAAACCAACAATCTGCCTAGGCAAAAACAAAGACGCAGATCAGCTTCGCGGTAACCGCGAAGCTGATCAGCGCCTTTGTTTTCGCTACTCGGATAGTACAATTCCTCTTCTACTTAAATCCGAAATTTCAAGCTTCTAGCTCTTTACTCTGCTTGTACAGGCCGGTTTGTGTCGGACCTGTTCGGAAACCACATTGTTGGTTTTCCCACGAGGCGGCTTGTAAAACTTAGATAGAAATCACCACAATTTCTGTTTATCCTGTTAGACATCTTACACTGTCTACAGACAAGTGAGCCACCTCGTGGGAAAACCAACAATGTGGTTTACGAACAGGTCCGACACAAACCGGCCTGTACAAGCACAGAAAAGAGCTAGAAGCTTGAAATTTTGGATTTAAGTAGAAGAGGAATTGTACTATCCGAGTAGCGAAAACAAAGGCGCTGATCAGCTTCGCGGTTACCGCGAAGCTGATCTTATCTGCACCTTTGTTTTCGCCTATGCAGATTGTTGGTTTTCCCATGGGGCGGCTCAAGTGTTTAATATGTCTGCCCTTTTATTGTTAATAATGCATTTTCTTGAAAATCAGACTTCTGAAAAGGGTAATCACAGTCTGAAACGATCTTTAGAAGGGTAAGTAGATTTGGATGAAAGGATATTAAAATTGGCATGCTGGCTGTTCAACCACATGTGATGGTTTCTAAGCTTGAAATTTCAGATTTAGAAAGAAGAGGCATCATACTATGTATGGAGCGAAAACAAAGGCACTGATCAGCTGTACAGTTACTGCACAGCTGATCGGCGCCTTTGGTTTCGCATATGCAAAATGTTGGTTTCCTGATGCGGCGGCTCATTTGAAAACATCATGATTGTGGCTGTAAGTTTTAAGTCTTTAAACTGGAAGCATGACGGTCTAGTGGTAGAGTGGTGGAGCATGATGATCTTGGGTTTGATACCTACCTTGGCTGTATAGTATCCTTGTTGACTGGGATGTTAAGCCATATCCAGACCAGTCTCGGATAAGCCTGGTGTCCTTTTATAGGCAAACAGTATAGCCCCAGATGTGACTCCGCAGAACGCGGCATCCCATCTGGGGCTATTCTGTTTGCTTGGAAGGTTTTCATCGAAAAATGGAATAAAATTTCAAAATCACAACTAAGGCCCCTAAAAAGGACAGTGGACTCTCTCAATTGATAATGATGGGCAAGTCCATTCATCATAAACGGGTTAAACTTTAAACAGCATATAAAAATGGGTGTAATTCTATTCCAGATTTGGCTGAGGATCCAGACGTAAAACAGAAGATTTTAGATCTGAAGGATGAGCTAGAGAGCCACCGCGCCAGTAAATCCTTGGACCACCGCAGTCAAGGTCATCGCAGATCTGTCAATCCTAGAAGGTGGGTGTTTATCTCTTGTTCAGCATTAAATGAAGCATTATTGCTCTACACTGGAAAGCTTGTGAATTGAGATTTGTTTAGAGATTGTGCAAAATTATACTTACCATATTCGTTATTATGAAATGCTCTTGCTCTTCTAGTGAGGCAGTGCACCTATGGCTTCGCAGGTCCAGTACCTCTTGGGCTATAGGCATCAGGAAAATATGTCTGTGCAGTGTATACCCCTTATACCCCACTTTTATATAGCAAAACTGGGGTATACTTATTTTTCTTATTTTTGCTCTAAAACATAGATTGTGGGTACTCGTTAGAACCGCCTCAATGAGGCAGTTCTAACGTGTACCCAGGATCTATGTTTTTAGCAAAAATAAGAAAAAATATATTTTTTTCTACTGAAAATTTTCATTTTTGCAACCAAAAAAGTCTGTTTATTACATGGGCATGTTTTCGTAATGGGAAAGCATTTTGCAATATTATGAAATACGCGGCTTAGCAGTCTTGCTTTGCCTGCTGCTTTGCTGCAAGTTTTAGCGCTGCCAAGCTATGGATGACTGCTCGGCTTCAGTTTCATTTTATATTGCACTTTCGTTGGTTGGTTAAGATTTTGTCTGTGTCAAAATTTTCAAAAATACATTTTTTTTGAGTTTTAAATTGATAGTTTGCTTGATTGATTGTTGATTTAATGTAGTGATATCAACTCGTATTGTGTAAGACACCCTTTTCAAGGATAAGGGGTTTTAACAGTTGTCAAGTCTGCACAGTTTGCCTCAAACTATTATATCTGTTTTCATAATATGGGTTAATATTTTGCATGATACCATTGTTTTGTGTAATTAATAGTGCTGCATCATAGTAGTTGTGAAATAATGATATGAATTTTAGTTTTTACTATACAATATACGAGTCCGTGCGTGAGAAAACCAACAATTTGGATTTCCGACCAGGTCCGACACAAACCAGGCTGTACAGTCACAGAAGATGGCTAGAGACTTGAAATTTCGGATTTAAGTAGAAGAGGAAGTGTACTGCCCGAGTAGCGAAAACAAAGGCGCTGATCAGCTTCGCGGTTACCGCGAAGCTGATCTGCGCCTTTGTTTTCGCCTATACAGATTGTTGGTTTTCCCATGCGGCGGCTCATCATATAGGAGTATGCACGGAGTAGTTTTGTGTGCTATGTTAGATTCAGTGGAAATGAAACTTTTGAGACTGTTGCATATGTAGAAATTCTATTATGTTTTTTCCAAGAGGGAACATTTTAATGCAATATAACATTTACACATATATTAAAGCTGCAACATGAGGAAAACCTAATTTTTGTTTAAAAAAAAATATGATACAAAATTGTAATGCTACGAAAGGCATGTCCTGTACTTTCTAATTCTGAAATTTTAAACATTTTGCTATCTTCTGTGTGCATAGGACTGGTGTACCAAATCTCATCAAAAACACTAGACATATTTTCTCATGAAGCAGCAATTGTGGGAGCTTTCTAAATGTATACTATTATTCACTCGCACAATAAGTCCCGTACAAGCATAATACTATTGCATCTGGTTTAAAAACATCCATGGCCAAAGGTGTGCAATAATGAGTGTAAGCTACTGGTTCACAAAATCTGTCACTTTCATCATACATTACGAAAACATGCCCATGTTACATACAGAGATTTTTTCAGCTGTAAAAATTGAAATTTTCATCTGAAAAAAAAAAAAAAAAAAAAAAAAAAAAAAATGATATTTTAGCTCAAAACATAGATTGTGGGTACATGTTAGAATCGCCTTGCAAGGCGGTTCTAACGAGTACCCACAATCCATGTTTGGGAGCAAATATAAGAAATAAGTATACCCCTGTACACCCCAGTTTTACCTTATAACAGTGGGGTATGAGGAGGCATACATTACACAGACATGTTTTCCTGATGTAGTTATGCATCACTCAGTAGAACCTCATGGTGCCAAACAGTGACCCTTGGGATAGATTTATCAGTACCTAGAACTCATGTTAGATTCTTGTATTCTCATTCGAAATTGTCAATTTTTAATTCCATGTTCATAATCATAAATTATTTTTTTCAAATAGCCCAGCACATAATCAGCAGTAAGATTACTATTATTAAAATTGGAAAAATATAGTTTAAATTGCATAATGCTATGTAATCAAGCTCATTAAAACTGGAAAATGATATATTTAAGATTGCATATGTGTAATCAAGCTCCTTAATAATTATTTATATATTCATGATATACATGTATATGTATACATTGCCGAACACGCATGTAATGTACAATCGCCTAATTAACATTGATATAGAGAGCTTATCTAAATGCTTATTCAAACTTCAGTGTATAATATATGCATTTCAGCCGCCTATCAAGCACGGGCTCTCATTATAGCTCGAACAGCTCTTTAAACGATAAACCCACCTCCCATGGGCACAGGTGATGATGCTAATTTTGACATATTTTTTGGCGAGAGATCACATTTGTTGCTTCCAAAAAATTCAAACCAGAAACTTCTTTGTTCAATGTAAGAGCATATTTTTGTTTGTTTGAGTTAATATTGTGTTTCATATCCATGCTAAACAGATGTTGTCATGTCTGGATAGCTTGTTATCCTAAAATCTCAGCTGCATAATCTTTCACTGGTAGCTTATAACAGATTTTCTCATAGTTTCCGGTCTGCATGCATATGAATCAGTTATCCATTTGTCTGATCTATCATGCCTGTTTTTTTGACAATTAAGTTTCAGTTTAGTCAAAACTCAGAGGCAACAAATGTGATTTCGATAGTTTGAGTCTGTACGTAACTCGCTATACAGATTTAACTTGGCACTACCAGCAACTTCCGACCTTACAATAACATGGCATGACAAAGAATAGAAAACACAAAATATGAGCCTTCGTGTGAGGAAACCCTACAGTCTGGATTTCTGATTACCAGGTCTGACAGTAACAGGCATTCACAGTCACAGAAGCAGGCTAGAAGCTTGAAATTTGGGATTTAAGTAGAAGAGGAATTGTGCTATCTGTGAAGCAAAAACAAAGGCGCTGATCAGCTGTGCAGTTACTGCACAGCTGATCTGCGCCTTTGTTTTCGCCTGTTCAGATTGATGGCATTCTGATGCGACGGCTCGTATATCGATAGAGTCATTGATGGATCAGTAGAAGTCGTGTTTTGACATGACATAATGGAATAAATCTAGTGACCAGACAGAAAAAAGAAGATTTTTCGATTTACTGCATTAAAATAATAAAGATATTATCACACTGGTTATCCAGAGACAACAAATGCGACTGAGAACAACCAGCACAGATGAAATCAATATTAAGTGACGATAGGGACAAATATCTGCCTGGGAATAGCTTGTCATAGATTATTCTGATCTGTGGTAAATTGTTCACACACAGGTATAACCTTATATTGATTTCAGGGAGCGTGGTGACATAGTGGTAGAGCATCGGACTCAGAATCGAGAGGTCATGGTTTTGATCCCCACATGTGGCACCGTGTTGTGTCCTTGAACACGACACATTAACTCCCTACAGTACTGGTCAAACCCAGGAAGTGTTTGCTCCATCCCAACATGACTGAAAAATTGTTGACTGGGACGTTAACCCTCAATACAAACAAACAATTATATTGATGTCATCTATTGATGTCATCTGCTTTGGTTCTTCTCGGTTGTGTTGGTTGTCTCTAGATAATCAGTGTATTTTGGGAATTAATTCTATTGGTCCATCAGTGTTCACTGGGTGCATGAGGGATCTCTCAGTCCAGGACATATCAAATTATCATTTACATTTTTCATCTCCCTTGAAAGTTATTTCCCTTTGAATATTTTCCATGTTTTACTAATTTAAAACACCCTTTAAACTACATAGTTTGGGCTCTAAAATTGTGAGCTGAGAAATTACATAGTTCTGGTACAATATTACATACAGAAAGAGAACATGTTCAGTATTAAATGTATAAAATTTTCATAAACTTCATTAATTTTGCTTTTTTAATTTAAAGAAAAAAAATGCTAATACACTTTGTTGTGAATTTGCTATGTTTGGTGTGTGTTTGGAGTTACTGGTAATGTCAAGTCATGTTGATATGATACCGTCAGGTTGGGGATAAGTGCCATACAAGCTTTAATATCTAATTATGCTATGATACATCATTTGGGCTACATTGAAAACATTTTGATGTACATGTAGCTCAAACTATGTCTCATAGCTGAAACCAGTTCCAATCTTGTTGCAATAAAATTTGTTTTCTGGAGTTCTAGAGGACAATATATTTGCCATCTGCCAGTCTAACATATGGCCCTCAATTTAAAAACAAACAAACAAAAAAAAAACACACTTATCTCAAACCTGACACTTAAGTAGGCTGAATGTTGTGGAAATATTGTTGTGAATGTAATCTGAATATTGTTGTGAGGTGGTAGAATAATAATAGGTAGTGAATATGGCATGTATAGCTAACAGTAATGTCTCTATATGGTATAGTAGTACTAACACCACCAGATTCAAAAGAAAACACAAAAACAGATTGGAGGCCTCGTTTTGAGAAAATCTTGTTTTAGGGCTTCCCAACCTGGTTCAACACAAACTTATCTGATGTACATCTATAGAAGTTGGCTAATTTTTAGGCTTGAAATTATGGATTAAGAAAGAAGAGGTATTGTACTAATTATGATACAAAAAAGAAGGGTATAAATTATTTCATATTCATAAAAAATATTTTCTCATGACGGGGCTCATTTTTTACCCTCTCATTTTTCCTTATTTCTCAAACATCATCTTTTGACATCCATGAATTGCAAAGATACTTTAACAGAGAATATTTGTAGATCTAGATCTAGATTAAGTTATTTGGTGTCAGCAATTCAGTATGTTGATAATATGTAATTTCATTTGCATGAATATTGTCTTACTTTTTTATGGGTATATCAGCTAAAAGACCAATCCATCAGGGAAACATGTTCGTGACATGTATACCCCTTTGAAACCCACTTTTATATAGCAAAACTGGGGTACGTGGGGGTATACCCATTTTTCTTATTTTTGCTCCAAAACATAGATTGTGGGTACTCGTTAGAACCGCCTCGGCGAGGCGGTTCTGACATGTACCCACAATCTATGTTTTGGAGCAAAAATAAGAAAAATATCAATTTTTTTCTGATGAAAAAATTCTTTTTTTAGAACTTTTAAAATCTCTGTTTATTACATGGGCATGTTTTCGCAATGGAATATTGTCTTACTTTTTAATAAGACCAGTGTTTTTACAAGTCTTGTATCAAGATAACACCAAGTCAGTGCAAAGGTCCATCAGACACTAACTTATTATTTTTTTCTATGACAGACATTCTTATTCATAATATGAGCTGCTAGAAAACTGGTCCTCTGGGTTTCCGAATAGCTTTGATACAAATCCGCAGGTTCAGTGGTAGAAAAAGCCTAAAAGCTAGGAAGAGGAATTGTACTATCTGTTTAGTGAAAACAAAGGCGGTGCTGATCTGTGCTTCTTTTTTTCGCAAATGCAAATAAGGTTTTCTCATACCTAGGCTCATCCTATATGTAGATAAATTTTTATGAGATTAATTTTTGCATTAACGCTTTATCATAGGTATGCAAATTTATTTCCTCTCTGTCTTTCTGGGGCTAGACGAAGAATGAATCGTCTTCATTTACGATTAATGTATTGAGGCAGCCATGCTGAGTTAAGAATTATACTCAATTTGAAAAACGTTAACACTGCAAAGCTTGGCAGATTTTTCAGAAAAACAAAATGCATTTTTCAGAAAAAAATGTGAATGAGCCACTTCATGGGATAACCACCATTTCGCATCTGTTGGTTTTTTCATGACGTGGCGCAAATATTGACTGTTGTGGTACTGCACCATTTGTAAAATCAAATTTCTGCACATCTGTTAAATGTCAAATTAAATACCAGTGTATTTGCATTGGATGTCACATTGCTCATAGTAAATGGAAGCGACTTGTCGGTCGAAATTGCATCTCGCAAACCAGACATTGCATTTTAGGTGACATTTTCTTTAATTCAAAACATTTAGGCCCACACGAATCTGGAGCAATATTTCTTTTTTCAACCAGCTTTCGAACTTCAGTGTCAAATGAAATCATAGCTGTTATAAATAAATTAGAGCATCACAGATTTAATGTTCTATTTAAGTTTCTCTAACTTGCAAATATAATAAAGCAAAATTTGCCTTAAAAGGACACTATTTCACGACATTTTGCTGATCTCTCATGCTAGTCCCACTGTTCCCAAGACGTCAGCTTCCATTAATTTCTCAGGGCTCCTATTAATAATAAATGTCCAACCGTGTTAATAAGCCCAGACAAATAGACAGTTGTGGCGCTTATATTTTCTCTATATTTGCATATCCCTATGGTACAGTACATTGTATTAAGAATTGTTATCCAGTGCTAAGAAATTCAGACCAGGTCGGATATAAATGGGGCTGTACAGCAACAGAAGACTAGCTGCTCTAATTCCCGGGTGTGGGAATATTTCTAAGCTGCATCCGTGTCCCTTATGGGGGAAACTGCTCCAGTGTTCATATTTATTACTTTGTCGTGTTTGCATGATGAATATTCATTATTTCTTACTATTGCAGTGCTTCTATACGCCGAACCAGCATGCGAGGTGAGAAGAAACCTCTGTTTAAGAAAGAGGCTCATGAAGAGGCATTACATTTTGGCGTAATTTCTCGGGACGATGATGACGATGATTATCATAGTGTGAGTATAGTTATGGAAATATTGGGGAGCGCGGTGGCGTAGTGGTAGAGCATCAGACTCCGAATAGAGAGGTCCTGGGTTCGATCCCCACAAGCGGCACCGTGTTGTGTCCTTGAGCAAGACACATTAACTCCCTACAGTACTGGTTTAACCCAGGAAGTGTTGGCTCCGTCCCGACATGACTGAAAAAATTGTTGACTGGGATGTTAAGCCTCAATACAAACAAACAATGGTATAAGTTGAAAATTGTAATTTGCTGTAAATGATTTGATACTGGTGGGGACTGAATCCAGAATCCCTTTTTCAGTGGACCATTTAAATCAGTCAAACAAACAATAAATTTAGGAAACAAAGATAATGAAAAAATAAAACAAATGAAAAAAAAAAAAAAAAAAAAAAAAAGCATTCTCGTTTAGTCCATTTGTCGCTCTTGTTTGATTAAAATCTCTTAAATGCTATGTAAAGTAACATTTTCAGATTTCTATTGAAACCTTGAGCGTTGGCTGTTACAAATGTTTCATACATACAAAATTAAGTTTTCTTCCCTCTTAAATTACACTACATGTATTTTGAAGCCCAAACTTTCAATTTCTCTACACGAAAGTACTCGTAATATGTGATGTCTTTCTAGGTGTCGGTTAAGGATAAAAGTGATTGTCATGTAGACATTCCACCAGAAATCAAGCCTGAATCTGAAGACATTTCCAGGCAAAACCATGTATGCTGTTTGCCATGTATTTTTCGTGCACACTCGGCTGATGTCCGTCCATCAGCAAATCTATAAAAAAAAACTTCACTAATATCCTTCCGTAAGCAGGCACAATTTTTTCTGTAGAAGAGTAGTTAGTATCTTAACACAATAAAACAATCACACATTCATAGAAATGCTGCATCCGTATGATTCTGTAATTGGAAGATGACTTGGAAATAGAGAAAAATAGGGAATAATTTTGTCTATGCTTGCAAGTTTTTCACCTAATGGGCAATAGTTAGGGCTTTTAAATATGTCTTCGAGTATATGCTTTTAAATATGTCTTCGAGTATATAGGATTGAAAATCATTGATTGATTAGTATGATGATAATGGGCAATCTAAGTTAAAAAAGATAGCTGTGGCCTATGATGTAAACCCATGTGTTATAAGTGGGTTCTCGTCTTTTGTAAGTTGATTGACCTCCTTGTTTGAATTTCATTGTCATATTAAAGTTTTAAATCATAACATTTCGTTTCCTAGTACTAAGTTAAAGTAGGTTGCACATAAATAATTTTAGCAAACCAACACAGCCACTATCTATAAGATTAGAGTGCCTTTAATTTCACTGCTATATAGTATCTTGAATGAAAATCATAGATTGATTAGTATGATAATAAAGATCAATTATTTATACGTCACACCGTAAATTATTAGCGGCAATCGTGACCAACCAATTTGATAAACCAAAAGAGTTCTATATTGCCGAAAAAAGGCATTCTGTCTTGCCAAAATGGCGATGTAGAACATAAATTGAACATTCTTGATTACCAACACATGCTTTTTGGCAATCTAAAATGCCTTTTTCGGCAGTCGGGAACGCAATTTTGAATAAAATCATATGTCCCGCATTGCTGCTACACAGTATGTACATAGTTAAAAAATTAGCGATACCCAATGATGTAAACCCATGTGTTTGCAAGAGGGTTTTCATCACTTTATCACTTTGAACCATTGACTTCATTTCTAGAATTTTATAGTCAAATTGAAATTTTGAATACTAACATTTCATTTCCTAGTAATCTGCACATAGTACATTTATACTAGTACTTGTTTTGACCTATTGGTTTGACTATGGATGTTTTAAGCTCACCTGAGCCGTTATGCTCACAAGGTGAGCTTATAGGATGGCCATGATCCGGCATCCGTCCGTCCACAATTTCAAAGATCTTTTCCTCTGAAACTTGGTCAATCAAAGCCAAATTTTATGTGAAGCATCTATAGGATGGGGGAACCAATGTGTATATAAATAATCCAGGTCACTTGACCAAGATGGCCACCACTCCCATATATGGTAAAAACCTTTAAAAATCTTCTTCTCCAGAATCGGTAGTAGAACTGAATATTAATGATTCTGAAAAAAATGGACCCAAGGGCTCATAATACCATAATATTCAAACATGTTTATCGATATATGCAGCAGATCTCAGGTGAGCATTTACAGGACCATTGGTCCCCTGGTTAAGATATAGTTGTTAAAATTTTTTAAACACAAACGAAAAACTTTTAGATGTTTTTAGTATTCTTGAGTACTTACAATTAAATAATTATTTAGAAAAAATACATGCATTTGAAACCTTACTGGGAAATGACGAAAAACAACATAAAGCTAAGATATGAGCCGCCTCATGAGAAAATCAACAATTTTGCAAAAACAAAGGTGCAGATCAGCGTTGTGGTAGCCGCGAAGCTGATCAGTGCCTTTGTTTTTGCTACTTGGAAAGTTCAATCCCTCTTCTTAATTCCAAAATTTCAAGCTTCTAGCTGACTTCTGTGGCTGTACAGTCTGACAAAAACAAAGATGCAGATCAGCGTTGTGGTAGCCGCGAAGCTGATCAGTGCCTTTGTTTTTGCTACTTGGAAAGTTCAATCCCTCTTCTTAATTCCAAAATTTCAAGCTTCTAGCTGACTTCTGTGGCTGTACAGTCCGATTTGTGTCAGACATGTTCAAAAACCACATCATTGTTTTTTCCCATGAGACGACTCATAAGGTAATCTGAGTAAGCCATTCAGACTTGACCTTTTTGAAGCATTTAAAAAAAAAAAAAAAAAAGAAAGAAAGAAAAAAAAACAACAAACACCTATGCACCGACTTGGTACAAATGATAAGAAAGCTAATGATATTATAATTTTCTTTCCTCAGAACCATGATAAAGAGAACCTGCCAGCAACGAATATTGATGATGTCAAAATTATCATTGACGACGAAACAGATGGGCATTCGCCGAAACCAGGCAAGAACTATCGGGATTCAAGTCCAGACAGAACAAGGGATCGAAGTTCAAGGGACTCTGATTCGGGGAAAAGGGAAAAGGAAAGAATCTCCACCGACAGACATCCGGATAATCGGGATAGTAAACGATCACCACGTGATAACGGGAATAGAGACTCTGGGCATAGGTCGAGCGATATTAGCAGGGGAGATCATTCTGAGAAGAGAAATGAAACGCATAGACATCATGACAATGAGAGTAGATCTGTCAGTGAAAAGAATGAGAGAAACAATTCACACTCTCACAGAAATTCTGATCATTCCGCGCAACAAAACCAGGACTCGTACCCAGCAAATAGACTAAGGGAGCCGAGACACGATGAATATCCGTCACGAGACAGGCGGGAGCATTCATTATCGCCTCCCGATGCGCACAAACCAGTAAACCCAGTCGGGAGGGCGGGTTCTTTCATTAAAAATCGGGACTCTCCGAGAAGACAGAGTCGGGAGGTTCGCACGGAAACTGAGAGCAATAGTGTACCGGCCTCCGGTACTCAAGGTACTTTGTCAGATTTGAAAAAACAACGATCGGAAAACCATAAGTTTGGTACAGGCCTGGACGCACAAGTACAGAATCTATTTTTGCACAGTTTAGGAACTGGAAATAAGTATAGCTCGGGTGGTGGTCATGATGATTCAGATAGTAATAATGAAAAGAATGACAAAAATGAAAACATGCAAAATGGACGAAATATTAAAAATAACAATAATAATGAATCTGGCGGCAGGAGTAGACCACCAACGTTTTTGTCCGATTCAGGTCCGTTGCGGAGATTCTCGGCACCGACATCGCACCCAGTTATAGGTGACGACGATAAATTTAAGAACAACTGTTGTGTAATTTTGTGATCTTTTTTTATATTCGTTTATTATTAGGGGCTAGTAATATTCCAAAACTGTTCAAAATTGTACAGAAATTTTAACTTGTTCATATATTCCATGTAAAAATATGATTTTTGTTTTTGTACAGATTATTATAAAAAGGCTCAGATTTATTCAGTACCATATCATGTAAATTAATTCTCATTATTCAAGTATATTTCCAAAGTTAAGCCTGGCCACAAGAATCCTGTTTAAGCTGGTCCCAAGGTTATAAAACCTTTTTCATGCTCAGCTCAGTTGAGCATAAAATTCAAATTGCTTATAAATGCTGATAAAGCAAAAATAAATTGAAATTTCAGGTTAAGATCACCAAAGCCTGTAATTTATCCTGCTTATAAATGTTAAAATGCCAACAATTGTCGGCATTTTAACATTTAATTATGAGCAGGATAAATTTTGGTCTCAGCTGAGCTGAGCATGAAAAATGTTTTATAACTCTGGGGCCTGGTATGACTTGAAACATTGTGTCCATCTACATGTTGATTTTGAAGCTAGAAGTTGAAATTAACTGAAGCCAACAAAAATGGCTAAAAAGTTGATGAGTTGGCAGACGTAACACTACTGATAGGTGACACTACTGATATGTAGCACTACTGATATGTGGCACTACTGATTGCATATTCACACTGGGTTTACAGAGACAACCAAGGCAACTGAGAACAACCAACACAAATGAAATTAATGGTCAATAAACAACAATAGGGAGAAAATACCTTTCTACATGTAGGGACAACTTCCCGCTGATCATTTTGATCTGTACAATAAGTTGTTCCCAGACAGGGGTTTGCACACTTCATTTGAGCCGCGGCACGAGAAAACTGGTCTTCGGGGTTTCTGACAAGGTCTGACTCAAACTGGCCTGTACAGCCATAGAAGAAAAATAGAAGCTTGAAAATTCAGATTTAGGAAGAAAATGGATTGTACTATCTGAGTAGCGAAAATAAAGGTGCTGATCAGCTTCGCAGTTACTGATCTGCGCCTTTGTTTTCGCATAGGCAAAAATCCGGTTTTCTCATGATGTGGCTCATTTGATAACATCTGCATTGGTTGAGCTCAGCTGCTTTGGTTGTCTCTGGATAAACAGTGTGTTGGTTATATTGTAAAACAGGTCTTCTTGTGACCAGGCATATTGTGCGGCTGTAAACTGGCTTATATTTTATTTTGTAACATTTTGTTTGTCAGCGCTGCTATTTATTAACGGAGCTTTAACAGTACAGAACTTCTTCTTTTCACATACAAATGCATTTGGCAGTGAGAAAAAAAGTAATATATGAAAGAGCAAAAGTTTATTCCACATTTTTGTTTCAGCATCACATGATTTTTACTGAAAATTGGCAAATCCCTGAATACACCTTATCTATAATGTTTTTAATGATTTCTTTTCAAAGAATTTGTTAATATTTTCTGAAGGATTTTAATGCCTGCATTGATTGCAGTAAGAAATAATTGTTATTTGAGCAGGACTCGTACATCATACCATTATGTCTCATGTTGGTACCAGTTATTTTACATCAGACGGTTAATTTTGAAATAATCAGATTTGAATTGCATACTAATACTGGCCAGTTAGTCAACAAAAAAAGGGGCTCCCACCGATTTGGGCTGAGAAATAGATGAGCTGCTTGTGTCTCTAGGCAAAGCTTATAACATCTGACTGACCACATAATTACTGGAAGGTATGAGTCTGACTAGGAAAAGTGGATAAAGTCAAACCGTTCATAATAAGCCTTAGTTGTTTACTTGGGTGGTTATGTTTTCAAGCATATTTTCGATGTCATGACATCCTTACATTAAGTAGAAGCCCCATATAATGGAATCGTGGTCCCGGCATTACCATAACTGTTAACTCGGACACTAAGCCACAATGCAAACAAACAAACATACAAAAAAGGGTAACATATAAATAGCTAAATTGTGATAACTATCTTTTTTAATTTCAATAAAATGGTATTGTACAAAACTTTTTATATTTTAAGCAGTATTGTACAAGAACAAAAATTCATTCCATTTATTGAATCTCTTTCAATATCATGGAGATATTAGAGATTAACTGAAACATTGCCGTAGACTGGAGATATTACTTATACTAGTTTCTGTCCTATTATACATTGTTATCGTAAATGACATTGTCCTAGTGTTATCGCTCATAAGTGTAGAAAATATCTGTAGCAAAGTAAATTTCATTCATCTGCTATGGAATTTAATATTATCATTCAATCACCATTTATATTAACTCAAGTGTATGAAAAAACTTTCATCTACACTTAAAATATAACTGAAGCCGAATAAAGCAAAGTTTTTATGCTGTCCGTGTATTCATATATAGAATTGAATATAAAAGCAAGCTTTTACATTTTGTATCTCTGCTGGCCAGGTTTATGTAGTTTCGTTATGATATAGGTGTGGTGAGCATGCTACTACCATTGAGTCTGGTAGCATATTGGTCTGTCGTAACAAGGGATTGTGGCTTAGAAACGTGTCTGTACATATTCTTGAGCAAGACACTTCACTCCCAGGGGTACTGGTTACTCAAATACCCAAGAAGCAGTGGCAGACTGCCTGAAAAATTGTTGACAGCTGAAAATGAACAAAATGTCTTTGAGTTCACTAAAATCAATCCTAAATCTCACATCTAAACAAGTCAACATGAGTTCGTGGCTACTTTTTGTGGGAATCAGAAGGGACTGTTTAGAAGGAATGATGTTTTTTCCATACACTAGATATTCTAAACATTTGAACACTGAAAATTGTGATGAAAAAGAACAAAATTCTTCATAGCCTAAGGGAAGTATAAGTTACTATAACTGAAGGATTGCCATTGAATTAGCAGCCTTAGTAAAATGGTTACTTCCCCTGGTGAACTTGCAGTGCAGCAAATTACAATTGAGCCACATCATGAGAAAACAAACATTGTGGTTTCAGACCACGACAGACAACACTGATGAGGCTCTTATATTTGAGCCGCCCCATGGGAAAACCAACAATCTGCATAGGCGAAAACAAAGACGCAGATCAGCTTTGCGGTAACCGCGAAGCTGATCAGCGCCTTTGTTTTCACTACTTGGAAAGTACAATTCCTTTACTTTCTAAATCCAAAATTTCCAGTGTCTAGCCATCTTCTGTGCTTGTACAGCCCGGTTTGTGTCGTACCTGTTTGGAAACCATAGTGTTGGTTTTCCCACGAGGCGGCTCATTTATTGGGTACTTTTGGTGTTGAAATGATTAGAATGATTTCTGTAAGGTAATTTTCTAAATAATTCTGTAAATTATTAAGATTGTATTTTTATATTTGACTATATTTTTACATAATGGTGTAAAAAGTTCTGTGTGATGTTTTATCGAGTGTTCGTAAAGTAGGTATAGCCGTGCAGTAAGCATCGGCATGTAGTTTTATTCCATTTTTTTTATTGTTATAAGTGCTGTTAGATTATATATGAGCCGAGAAAACCGGTCTTCGGGGTTTCCGACCAGGTTCGACATAAACCAGTCTGTGCAGTCACAGACGAAAGCTAGACTCTTGAAATTTTGGGTATAAGTAGAAGAGGGATTGTACTATCTGTGTAGCAAAAACAAAGGTGCGCACTGCGAAGCTGATCTGCACCTTTGTTTTCGCATATGCGAAAATCAGGTTTTCTCATGATGCGGCTCATATGTCTGTAAATTTCAGACAAAGTTGGGCACCTTAGAATTATAAGGGGATAATGGAAAAACAAAAACGAAAAACAACATTTACCAATAATATATACATGTATATAGTGGCTAGCCTTTGTGATAAAGTCACAAGTCCACAGTTAATGAATTATTGTGTAATAGTTTGGCACAATGTGTTTTAGTGACACATGCATTTTTTTGCTTGATGCAGTTTAGTAAAATATGTAACCTGGCTTATAGATAATTATATATATAAAAGTCAGTATTAACATTCCAGTTCTGTTACAAACATGTTAAAAAGAAAAGGAAAAGATTAGCCATTTCAAGAGAAAACAGGATTTCTGCATATATAGACGGATAAATCAGCTGCATATCAGCACAGGCTTATCACTGCTGTTGTTGTTCATTGCCCAGATAGAATATTGATCCTGTGCATGAGAAAACCAACAATTTGCATATGCGAAAACAAAGACGCAGATCAGCTTCGCGGTAACCGCGAAGCTGATCGGCGCCTTTGTTTTCGCTACACGGATAGCACACTTCCTCTTCTTCTTAAATCCGAACTTTCAAGCTTCTAGCCTGCTTCTGTGACTGTACAGCCCGGTTTGTGTCGGACCTCGTCGGAATCTAAATTGTTGGTTTTCTCACGCACAGGCTCATTTAGTTTGTGTACTGTAAATTCGGAAATTTTCGTGTGACTTTTATTTCACAAATTTTCTCTTTCCTAGTTATTCGCAAGGTTTTGAATATAGGGATCAACCATGGTTTTCAGTGTTCAAACATTCGATGGATCATGAGGAGGAGCTTTGAACACAAGGCCGAAGGCTGCATGTTCAAACCACTTCTTAGTGATCCAGCAAATTTTTGAACACTGAAACAAAACATAGTTGATCGCTGTTCTTGCATTTTCACACTTATATACTTTAAAACATATCTTGAAAAGAACATTTACAATGCAAAAACTCACTGAAATCGTGGACCAATGACGTCAACGAATTTAAGCCGAAACGAATGTTCAAACAGCATGTGAATTTCATGATTTGAACATCGGTTTGGCTGTTTTAGCATGGCTTTCGGCCTAATTGAAAACAGCCATGCGGATAGAAATCTATTTAAGAACTAGTGTTCATGTAGTCTTTATGGCTTATTGTGATGATTTCTTAGGAAGGACCTTAAATTCGTGAGGCATCGAATTCATGTCTATTCGCGAAAAATAAGTTCTCGCTAACATTTCTGAACTTAGAGTATCCGTGACATAAAGCTGTTGTAGTATATGAGCCACCCCATGGGAAAACCAACAATCTGCATTTGCGAAAACAAAGACGTAGACCAGCTTCGCGGTAACCGCAATGCTGATAAGCGCCTTTGTTTTCGCTACTCGGATAGTACAATTCCTCTTCTACTTAAATCCGAAATTTCAAGCTTCTAGCTCTTTTCTGTGCTTGTACAGGCTGGTTTGTGTCGGACTTGTTCGGAAACCACATTGTTGGTTTTCCCACAAGGCGGCTCATATAGTGATTATAGCCTGCAGATGGAAAGATTATACATTTTGGAAATTGTTGTTTTCTCAGTAAAAGGTTCAAGTGATATTCTTATATTAGTTGGATAAAAAACATAACCATGACACTTAGGCTTTCTTTACCATGGATGTGAATTTATTTTCAAGGGGTGAAAACTGGTCATTTTTGGCATCTGATGTGAATTATTTTCGACACTATTGTTGTTATTGTAAACAAACTGATGATTGGTATAAGTAAAATACTTTGACCGTGCCACTTAACCTCTGACATAGAGACATAGATAGACTGCTTAAATAACTATGCTCTCAATAATGTGACTCTATGACGGTAAACAATATATGACCACATGCTTCACATGCCACTGGAAGAATGTGTAAAACAAATAGGTGCCCCTTTACAAAACTCCATCACATGTTTACAAAACTTCATCACATGAGTTCAAGCAGCACGGTCAAAGTATTTTACCTATACTTTGGAATGTTCAGCTTTATGTATGTTATTGTAAAAAGAACAACAAAAAACAACAAAGTGTTGCTAACAGCAAGTGCCCATTTATCACCCTATTATTGTGTTCTGTGAGCTTACACTGGATTGGCTGCAATCCTGAACGAACCGTTTTAAACAAACTTGTGATCCAATTGACAAAAAAACATCTAAAGCTCCTTTTACAGCAATGGAGAATTATAATTCTTGTATATAAAATGAGCTTTTGCGTATGTTTTGCATGAGAATTAAAACCAACAATTTGGGTTTCCGACCAGGTCCCACACAAACCTGTCTGTCCAGTCATAGAAGCAGGCTAGAAGCTTGAAATTTCGAATTTAAGAAGAGAAATTGTACTATCCGTGTAGCAAAAACAAAAGCGCTGATCAGCTTCGCAGTTACTGCGAAGCTGATCTGCGCCTTCGTTTTCGCCGATGCAGATTGTTGGTTTTCCCATGCAGTGGCTCAAATGGTTTGTTCACAATTGTCGCTTATCTAGTATGGAATTAGTAGTATAGAATTTATTCCCATCCAGTGACCCTTTTTGGAATTTAATTACTGGAGATAGACATCAGCCTAGGCAATTCTGCTTCTTAGTTGCCATCTGTCTTGTGGTTGGGGAATGCCAGGGCAGTTCTCGACATTCAGTCAGGACTGCCCTGTGAAACCAAACCACCAAGCCTGGAAGGTGCCAGTCAAACCAATGCTGAAACAATTGGATAGTCGACTTTCCAATAATCAGTATTTTACCGGCATCACCATTGGGATTAAACCTGCATGGTAGAGCTAGTCTGAAGCAAACACGCCACCAACTGAACTATCCAGGTGCTAAAAAGCTGTCGTTAGAAGTTTTGGATATTGACAGGGGATGCTATCAAATTGTGTTTTAATAACTTATTCATAAAGTACCAAAAAGGGCCACTGGTTATAGCAGGGATAATTTAGAATCTGTGCACTCTAGTGTCAACTGGTTGAAGTTTCATATTCTGTTATAACTCATTTTTTCATAATAATCAAGCATAAAAGTCATCAATGCACAAGAAATAAAATACCTTAAAACATTGAATGTTGTTAACTTTGTTCTATACCATTTTCTTTCTTATCAGACTGCAAATCGAGAGCCCGCTGGCGCCGGGTTGTGTCCCAAAGACTTTCCCAAATAAAAACCACGAAGCATTGGCTCCGTCCCAACATGACTGACAAAAGATGTTAATCATTGCTATCAAATAGGAATATGGGCTGTCAATGGAGGCTGAGAAAAACAAACGTGCACATACTTGTAGCTGATCTACAAATACAAATGCAAGAAGGGTAGAAATTGAGAAAAACAAATCATGTACATGTATGTGTAAATTTCTATTATACCTATAGCTGAATACTCATATGATCACAATTTATGGAGTATAATTGTAAATTTTGAATCAAAACATGTAGATACCATGCAATAAGGACTATTGGGGCCTAGGAGAAACAGATGGGCTGCTTGTGCAAAGCTTCTTAACTATTCTCTGATTACAGGTTAAGCCTGCCCGTGGAAAGTGGTTTAGTCAAACCATCCATACATATAAGCCTTATCGGTTTATGAATTTATAGTACATTTTGAGTGTCAGGACATCCTAATGCTGCATTAAAGTCTCATAAAATGGAGGCAACATCCCAACAAGACCATTGCTGTTGACTTTAAGGACGTTGAGCATCAATTCAAACAAACAGTTTTCTGGGTAAAAACCAGTACTGTTGGGACTAAATGTCTTGCTCAAGTACATAACACGGTGTAGTATGACCTGTCATCTCTAGTCCTGTGGTCTACCACTGCACTCCCAAATGCACTGGTGAGCTTTATTTTTAAACATTACGAAAACACGCCCATGCAATATACAGAAAAATTTTTTGGTTGTAAAAAATGAAAAATTTTGGTATTATGTCTCCCCCCTTCAGGGTCGGGAGACATATTGTTTTTCCCTGTGCGTCTGTCTGTCCGTCCATCTGTCTGTCCGTCACAAATTGTGTCTGCTCTATAACTTGAAAACCGTTAAAGATTTTTCAATGAAACTTGGTACACTTGTAAACCATGATCAGACGATGTGTCATGCACAAGAACCATAACTCTAGCTTAAGTATTTTTGGAGTTATTTCCCTTTGATTATTTTCGATACAATTTCGTGTCCGCTCTATAACTTGAAAACAGTTTAAGATTTTTCAATAAAACTTGGTACACTTATTAAGCATGATCAGACGATCTGTCATGCACAAGAACCATAACTCTGGCTTGAGTATTTTATGAGTTATTTCCCTTTGATTATTTTCCATACTATTTCGTGTCCGCTCTATAACTCGAAAACGGTAAGAGATATTTCAATGAAACTTGGTAAACTTATAAAGCACAAGGAGATGTGTCATGCTAAAGAACCATAACTCTTGCTTGCATATATTGGAGTAATTTCCCTTTGATTATTTTCCATACAATTTCGTGTCCACTTTATAACTTGAAAACCGTAAGAGAAATTTCAGTGAAACTTGGTACACTTATAAAGCACGATGAGACGATGTGTCATGCACAAGAATTATAACTCTTGCTTTCATATCTTTGAAGTTATTTCCCTTTGATTATTTTTCCATACAATTTCATGTCCGCTCTATAACTTGAAAACCATAAGAAATATTTCAATGAAACTTGGTACACTTATAAAGCACGATGAGACGATTTGTCATGCACAAGAATCATTGTTCTTGTTTTCATATCTTTGGAGTTACTTCCCTTTGATTATTTTCCATACAATTTCGTGCCCGCTGTATAACTTGAAAACAGCAAGAGATATTTCAATGAAACTTGGTACACTTATAAAACAGAATGACAGGATATGTGATGCACAAGAACTATAACTCTTGCTTGCATATTTTGGAGATGCACGTAGAAAGGGCAGAGACATCAGTTTTCACATAGAAAACAAATTCTAGTTTTTCTTATTTTTGCTCAAAACATAGATTGTGGGCAAGCGGTACAACTGCCTCGGCGAGGCGGTTCTAACGAGTATCCATAATCTATGTTTTGGAGCAAAAATAAGAAAAATAGGTATACCCCCGCCTACCCGAGTTTTGCTATATAAAAGTGGGGTTTAAGGGGGTATACATTTCACGGATAAGTTTTCCTGATGAAATGTTAGTTGGTGATCAAGAGAACAAACAAAACAAATTGTACATATAATTTATTTTCACAGGCTTGTGGAAAAATGCTAACAACTATATAAAAAGTGCCCAAAAATAAAGACCTTTGCATACAAAGCAAATTCATGTCAAGTTTGTAATGTCTAGTCTCACATTTCAGGTTGTGAATGAATCGAAACATATTATTAATCCAAGATTGTACCTGTGAAATGAAATTTAGTCAGAAAGGCCTTTTTATACTCATGTCCAATGAAAACGTACCACTCCTCGGATGCTCTTAGTTGCGCGATATCAAAACCTTTGTGCACATATGATGTTTCCTTATGTTATATAGGTTGAATACAATGTTTCTACGCCAAAAGTTTATCCTCCCGCGACGGTTTGTAAGCGACGTTACGTCAGACTACAAATTACGTTTATTCAATTTTACGTAAGCTATGACTGATCCAAAAATCCCGGAAATGATTTTCCCGTATGCGAGTAGCTCTACGAACTATTCGCCGCCTACTCAACCACTACATCGCATCACAACACACGGTAAAAGCGCTCTACGCGTCACCATGCACGCCTAAAAAACGCAAAGTCTTGCAAATTCGGTCAAAAAACGTTCACAAACGGTTTCTTTCATACAGATATCCCAAAAACAGTTTATTTTGGGAATACGAATCTTAACATATGCAAAACGTCACCGAAATCATTTTCTAGAATGACGTTCGATGACTGACGTCAACTTTAAGCTTCTCTCCAG
This sequence comes from Rugalucina vietnamica, assembly GCA_964017185.1. Classification (NCBI taxonomy): domain Eukaryota; kingdom Metazoa; phylum Mollusca; class Bivalvia; order Lucinida; family Lucinidae; genus Rugalucina; species Rugalucina vietnamica. The sequence continues at coordinate 50,635,339 of OZ024877.1, forward strand.
CCGCTTTCGGAAACGCTATCGAGTCAGAATTTCTGAAAATCGTTTTTGTTTGTCGAGATGAATATAAGCGTACAATAAAAGATGTACAGGTCATTTAGGTTCAACGTCTTTGCGATTTTAACGCTTTACGTTAGCCATTAAACGTCAAAATCATAAGCCTTTATGATGTAATGGGCAAGATTCCTGGACAAAACGGCTCACATCTGTGATTTAATCGCAATTTTGCTGCAGACATTTGATTGCCTTTTTAATGTCTCTGTTATTGTGCAGTGGTCAAAATGTTGCTTATGACGTCAAGAATTCCACGTTGACGTTTTCGAAGCACACTGACTGTCGAATTCTTCATGTTTCGACGTTATGCATCTTCTAGGCGCGAGTCGATGCGTGATTGAAGATTTCTTCACATCTGGCGCATTCGAATACCGGTTTTGTGATTTTCTTTTTGACGGTTAACGTCTTGGTTGCTTTATCCTCGGAGCATCACTTATCAGACAGATTTGCGAACGTGCCATGATTTGGACAGCTTATCACAGTACCGAAATATCAAATAGACAAACTGAAATTTTCAGTCAAAAACATATTTTTCACACTTTTGTAGGTGGTACGTTTTCATTGGACATTAGTATAATTGGCTACAAGCAAAGCATATGCAAACAACAAGGACAGTCATTGCAAAGTCACAGGCCCTTGAATTTAAATGTGACTTAAAAATGATTTGTCAAAATATACTCAGCCACAAAAGTCATGCACCACTCACATCATTTGTTTAAAATTTTCAACCATGCCAAATAATGGTCACAGAACAGCTGCAATGCCTTTACTGCTACCCTAACTGACTCAAGTGACTGTCCCGGGAAGGAAAATTTCCAGGCACAGGAGTTGTCTACTTATACAGTTTATGCCTTATGTGGAAATCATCTTCTCGCAGGAGTACCATCAAAGACCTTCTATTCAGATGATGGGATCAGGAAATGATCAAATTGTGTCTCACTATTTCAGCCGCCTCGTGGGAAAACCAACAATGTGGTTTCTGGACAGGTCTGACACAAATCAGCCTGTACAGTCACAGAAGCAGGCTAGAAGCCTGAAATTTTAGATTTAAGAAGAAGAGGAAGTGTACTATCCGAGTAGCGAAAACAAAGGCGCTGATCAGCTTGGCAGTTACTGCGATGATGATTTGCGCCTTTGTTTTTGCCTTCGCAGATTGTTGGTTTTTCCATGCGTTCATTTCTTTTCTTTTTTTTTTTTCAAAAGAAAAAGGCAATCATCTTTCAACATCATTTTGCCGATTAAACAGCAGTTGCATGTTATAATCCCGGTAGTAATCAAAATTATAATAAACAGATGCCCCTAATAAAAAGGAAAAACAGAATTCAGATGATGGCTTTGGCTTATTTTGCTGAATGTTGTATTTGATAAACTTTGTACAAAGTTCTAGAAAAAAAAAACATGCAAAGATTAGGAAAAGTCATTCAAATACAGGTTGCTTGATGGTTTCCGATCAGCAAAATGCATTTTCGTTTTATGGTTAGCACTCAAATTGGAATAAATGCGTATCTGTCAAAATATTTCATAAATTAAGTGGTATACGGCCCTGTTAGATATATGAAATATTCTGTTTTTGCAACTAAATCTACTTCAAACAGAATGATGACCGACTCTTTAACCAAGAAAAAAGACCATGGAAAAAAGACCATGCAAAAGACTGAACAAAAACATGAACAAAAAGATTAATAACCACAACAAGTCAACAGGAGGTGGATTCACTGCAGTTACAGTAACAACAATCTCCTAAAAATGTCCAAAGGAAACTGGTCTGCTCTATTGGATTTCTGTTTAAGTCGTTGCTTACCCAAGTGAAAGACTGCAGCTACATCACAAGATGGTCACTGTCACAGGGCAACACCTCTATCACTGTCACAGTTCATAAACATAAATTTCAAATAGGACCCTGATTCAGAGGATGGGCCCCAGAGATTATCACATTGTGTCTGTCCAAGAAAACTGGAAATGGATTCATTACAGCACTAGTGACGACCAACTCACAAAGACAATATTACAGACAACAAATCCCAAGATTCAAAATTTCCTTCCCCTACCTGAAAGGACTGCATGATTAATCAAAGATCATAGGAAAGTCATTCTTATGCAGGTTGCTGGACTGTTTCCACAAACAAATATTATCAAAAGTAGTGGGGAAGGGAGGAAAAACAAAAGTGTTTACAGATACATATACATGAATTTCTATGATGGATTGTATGGGATATCATCACCAAAAAACCAAAAAACATAATGGTTCACCATTCGTCGGGTGCTTGAAGTTAAAGCCATAAAAAATAATGCTTCAAATGCAATACAAAGTACAGTCAAGGCCGCTAGACGTTCTTTGCGTGGGACATTTGTGAATGAAATTGTTGGTTTTCAGCATATTACTAGAGAAAAGTTGATAAATGAGCACACCAGCACAATTGCTAAATCACTGTTTGCGTGCAATACTTGTTTTAGATGGGACTTACATTTATTTATACAGAAAAGTAACAATTTCAAGTTTCAACGCAGATCTTTCAGTTTGCATAAAAAACCGAGCTCTCGTCAAACCAATGATGATTGTCTCGACAACTGGATATATTTTACAGACAACACCAGTATGGTGATCATCCACCCCAGCTACAAACATGTTTCAATATTGTAGGACTTCGGATTCAAGGGAAGAAGATTTTAATGGTTTGTACCACATATGGGCACGGCAGCCATCTTGGGTCATGTAACCTGGAACATTTACATAAACTTTCAGTCTCCCTACTACAGTATTGCCATGTAGAAACTATTATTTTTAGGGTATATTTTGTTTTAAGCTATAACTTCAATTAAGTGCCTATGATCATTCTGTTCCGTTGTGATTGGGGAGAATGATCATTTCATGTCAATGTGATGAGAAAATTAAATTTTTCTAGTGAATTGAAGAACTATTCTGAGAAGCAACAATAAGTGGTTACTAGCGATGTCACCCAGAGTTCCAACAATCGAACTTTGGATCCCGTCCCAAAGTCTGAATCCAATCTTTGGTATTCAGAGGTTTGCCAAAAAATCAAAATGTTACACATTTAAGACATCATTAAAATCATCAATGTTACAAGTTATAAGTGCAATATTTATTCTATGCTTGCTATACTAGCCAGATCTCATGGAAAAACAGCTAGATCGCTACCCATGCTGGCATCATTACTAGACCCTCAGTACAAGAGCATGCTGTTCTTGAACAGTGAACAACAACTGCCATTTTAGCGTAATGTTTTTAACTTTTAAGCATGTAAATCAAATTTTCCAATTAAAGACCCACAACTAAAGAGACAAAGTGTACCTTCTATCCACCAAGGGGTAAAGTTGATAATGTGAAAAGTGTTCCAAATAATTTACTTTCCAAAGAAATAAAGTTCTTGAACATTCTATCGCAGCTCCTTATAGCTGTCACATGTGCAACAAAAGCTTCATTGAGAAACGAGCATAATACAGGCACATCATTAAACGCATGAATGTGAAGCCTTGCACCAGCTGTAAATTGGAGTTCGGGTACAAGTACAAATACAGCCTCGATAGACACTTGGCATCTTGTACATGAGAAGTGGAAAAAGAAAGTCACCCAAGTTGGTGGCAGCCATTTGGCTGGAGAAAAAAAAGACCCTCCTGGTTTTCCTATAAAAGAATTTGAGGGGAAAGGTTTTAAAGTGAAGAAATATCACTTTGATGACAGAGATAACTATGATGAAAGTAGAGATGAATAATATTATGATCCTAAAAAGGATAAACAAGGGTCTTCAGATTCGGAAGAAGAGGAACGTTTGACAAAGAGCAAACCAAAGAGGTCTAAGTCTGCTAAATGGACAAAACAGGAAAAGGAGGCCATCAAACAACATCTTGTACCTTTGGTAAACATTAGTAAAAAAAAAAAAACACCTATGAAGGAAGAAGTATTGAAATGCATGGCTTTGGAGCCTGCATTGGCCAAAAGAGCATGGCTCAAAATAAAACATAAATAGTGGGCAATGTGGACCTTAAGAATACGAAGAAGGTACAAGTAGGCAACGATCAGGAAAAGGCGCAATCAGAAAAAAATTCCCACTCCAAAAACCGAGGTGGGAAAAAACTAAATTAACAATCAGGTAATTATTCATACGCCGAATGAGCAGCTATTTTCCCAATAGGTGGCCACTCAGTCACCTAAACTTAACTAAAAATATAATAAGATACATAAGGTCTAACAGCACAAAAATTTTTTACCACCAAGACATAAAGCAATAAGACCAACCGCAGAAGTATCGCCTTGGAACGATCAGTAATATAAAATTAATATAAAATGGTTTTACAGGTACCTAACCTCACCCTCAGCTTCTTAGTTTGGAGTACAGTACATGTATTATTAAGCTTTGATCAGAACAGTTTCAGTGCATAAGGGCAGTATGCTACTAAAATTATTTGTGAGGAAGCTGCTATTATTTGAATTTGAATTTGTACCAAAGAAGACTCACTTAAATGTACAATATGAGTTAAAACTGTGAGCATTGTTGTGATAAACAACAACAACATAATCAGTATATTTTTAGGTATCATTAACTGCAAAGGTCATGCAACAGTTGGAGACAGTGAACCAGTAGCTGCCTTCAAAACAGTATTTACTGTGCATCCACTTCATCATTGCAGATCCCACGGAACAAGTGAAACTAACATTATGGAGTGAACCTGCCAAACAAGCACAGAAAACAACATCGTTCATTTTACAATCTTACAGTCATATATTTTGATGGGATGTATTTAAATACCAACACAAATACTTCAATTAAAGAAACAAAGGACATTGAAGCCCAGAGGAACAGTTTGAAGAATCGTGTGAAAAACTATTCATAACAAGTCCGCACAAGAAACCAACCTCCAGTACCACATGCCGGTCAGAATATCACAAGAATCAGCTACTACATTGACTCAAGAGAGAGAAGATAGATAATAGAAGAGATGCCAGCTATACATCTTTCTTGCACACCAGATAGAGAAATCCGACATTTTACCTCATGTGAGAAATTCTTATCTCACCCTCGTTATCTCACCCCGGTCGCACCCTGTGTTCAAGTGTTCTTTTTTAACATTGGTTGTATATGACGTCACGTAATTTCGTCGCTAAGCGCACACGTCACAATGACGTCAAAACGCTTTAATTCAAAATGGCGGACGCCGCGATTGTAGCATTTTTCTAGGTAAATAACATAAAAATCAAGCTTCGCCGCATTAAGGCGTGCAAGAAAAAGAATCCATCATTTGTGTAAGGTATGGATAGACAAATCTGTCCCTCGGGTCACAATTTGGCATCACGAGGCGAGCCTCGTGATGCCAAAATGTGACCCTCGGGACAGATTTGTCTATCCATACCTGACACTCATGTAAGATTCTTATATTCTACCATCACAGAAGAGATAGGAGATATAGATGTAACAATGAACATAACACCAACCGCCACTAATTCAACATGTGTTATAGACAATCCAAAATATGTAGAAGATCAACAGCAAGACACATCAATCCAATCTCTCAGTGAAGAATCATCTGATGAAGAGGTGGAAGAATTTACTCAGGGTCCACTAGGAAATAAATTCATGGACACGAAACAGTTCCTAGAGCTAATGAAAGTGCCACATGTTTTCCTAAATGAAATTCCTACAGGAAGAAAAGATGGAATGTACTTTTTCTTGGGCAATTCTGAAGGCATTCCACGACATCAACATAAACAACATACAAGACCAAAGACTGCACCAGGCCTTGGTGGCATCAAGGGACTTGGTAATTTAGACACAGAATAAAGAAACACGGCAATTTGGCCCCTCACAGATGAGTATTAAAAAGAGCTATGGAAAATGGAATCTTGCAGGAGACTGGACAACAAAGATTTGTTTGTTTGAGTAGTGGTTTAGCGTCAAAGTCAACAGCCGTCGTTGTCGTGACGTCGCCTCCATTTTATGGGACTTGTACCCAAAATTAGGATGTCATGACATCCAAAAAGTCCTTCAAATATAACCACCCAACTAAGCCAATAAGGCTTATATATGTATGAATCCCTTGACTTGAACCTCTTTTCCTGGGCTGCTCAGGCCAGTGCTGTTAACTAGTAATCAGATGGACTGTCAGTAGCATACCTTCTGGTCCTCCTAGGAGGTTAAGAAGTAAAAGACCAATCTACCCCAGTTTTTGGAAGAAAAAACGAAACACAGTTTCACTCAAACAACAAAAGCCCGAACAGAAAATAAATATCCAGTGGTTTAATTCCAGATACGAGGTTTGGCAGGACAGTTCGTTTGTAAACAAAAGGCAGTCATATTTGTTGTCATCTGGAGAAAATCAAAAACAAATCAAAATAAATACACAAATAATTATATATTTCTTGTAGATTAAAAAATGGAAGAGCCGAAAAAAAAAAAATCAAGACAGAGAGAAAAGAATTTCAACTACAATGTGAAAAAATTGCTGGCTTGATAATGAAGAAATCTTCGACTCCAAGTTGACAAACCAAATAACCAATGTCAAAGAACAGTAGGTCTGAGAACAGACACAATAAAAAATCAATGCTTTGGGATTTGCATATTGCCAATGACAGAGGTGAAGACAAAATGGGTCAACATGGTCCAGAAGGCATAAAAAATTTTGAATACCGGCAAATAGGAATTGTCCAAAACGGGGGGCAGTCCTCAACCAACTCCCGAGGATCATAGAAGTATACGGAGACACACCAGGGTTTTCTGGGTTGACCAGCATAGAGTTGTCCTATAATTTCAGTTTGAACAACCAGATTTAACAGAGTGCTGTTTAACTGAGGTTTTAATCTAATAGTCAAGGTGAGTGTTTATAGCACCATTGGTCCTCTCGTTTTGATAATGAAATTACTATGGTAATTAATACCTTGCATAGTCATAATACCTTCAAACAGAACTAAACCAGCTTTAGAGATCCATTTTAAGTCTTTTATTTGAGACAAAAAAAACAAACAACCCAGCTGCGTATAGTCCAAGGCAAATAGCTCCTGCTTATGCAATGACATTTGTTTTGTGTGTTTGAATTGATGCTTTAGGTCCCAGTCGACAGCTATATTCATGTCGGGACGTTGCCTCCACTTTATGGACTTCTACCCAAAATTAGGATGTCATGACATCCAAAAAGTGCTTCTACTATAACCACCCAACTAAGCCAATAAGGCTCATATTCATGGATGGTTTCACTAAACCACCTTTCCTGGGCAGGCTTAGACTTGAGCGGTTAACCAGTAATCAGATGGTCGGTCAGTAGTTTAGAAGCTTTCCTGGAGACACAAGCAGCCCATCTATTTCTTTAAGCCCCAATGGGCAGGGGCCAATATTCCCACCCGACCACCCTTATGATCAAAACAAAAATATTATAATAACTCTGTCATTTCGGAAAAGTGTTGTGCCACATTTATGAAGACCTAACCAAGACAGAAAGTTTAAGAGTGGCAGCCAATTCAAAAGAAAAGGTGTGGCATTGCCTCTCACATTTCAGGATTAGGTAATTATTGCCTTTAGATACGGTAGCTTTGTTAACTATATTTGCATTGTTTGGCTTTAAGCATTTCCTTCAAAAAGATCATGTTGGTCACTGTTGGACCTGAAGAATTTTTTTTAAAACAATAATCGTTTTTGTTGTAATACCAGGAATATGAGTCCAATACAAGTAACATGGCTAAGGCCTGTCCAAGCAACGGTAAAAGAGCTAATGAGTGGTTCTACCGCAACAATCTGATCCCGCTCAACTCAAAGATTTAAAACCTGCCATCGAACCCTACCAAGAACCTGCCCATGTTCGAGCAACACACCCATATTAGCAGAAATCTGCCCAAATGCGGCACCAATAGCTTCTACCTGAGCAGGACCCACACACACCCAAGCACATCCGAAAACAGCTAAGGATTGTGTCTGTTGGATGGAGGGAGAAACACTGCATCTCATGTGGTAGAGAAGTCGGAACCTCAGGCATTTTGCCCATGCTCGAGCAACCTGCTCATGTTCGAGGAACAAACACATATGAGTAGACAATGGCCCCAGATGTGGCACCAAAAGCTTCTACCTGGGCAGGACCCACACACACCCAAGCACATCAAAAAACAACTATGGATTGTGTCTGCTGGATGGAGGAAGAAACAGGACTTGGACAAATCGCATCTGATGTGGTAGAGAAGTCTGAACTTCAGGCATTAGCAACAAACTCATAACAGCAGACAATGGCCCCAGATGTGGCACAAAAAGTGTTTCTATCTGGGCAGGACCCAAACACACCCAAGCGCATCCGAAAACAGCTAAGGATTGTGTCTGCTGGATAGAGGAAGAAACAGGACTAAGCAAATGCATCTGATGTGGTAGAGAAGTCGGAACCTCAGGCTTTTTGCCCATCTCCAGACCTTGAACTATTTGACGGAATGCCACAAAATGACATGCCCGAGTCGCCTCCTCCCATACCACCTGCTATACAAGATGAAAAAAATACTGGCCTAGACACCAACCATACCATAATTGAACTGGAATCTGCCTGAGGCTGATAGAATGAAGAAGAAAAAGACGAAAGCTGCTGCTGAGGAGAATATTGACAGAGACAATGGTCTCCCAGCAGACCTCGTCTCCCGCCAGAGTGTCAAGAAGATGCCATCATACACCAATGACACCCCTTCTGAGTATACAACCAACTGCACCTCCAGCTTTATCTCAGAGAGACCAAGGTGATACCCTGGAGTTGACACCTCTCGCTAGTTCCATGCTAAAATCAACCATCAACGTTGGCAAGCTGGAGGGCATCAGCTCTGGGGGCATCAAGAAAAGCAACAAAGGTGGGGGTGACAAGAAAGCTAATGACGACACAAAAAAAAAAAAAAAACACAGGAAAACAGGATGATGAAACGAGATGTACATTCTCCTTTTGCCGGGGAAAACCCCTTTCCACCACAAGAAACTGCCAGCAGCAATGACAGAAGTGTACCAGCAGAGCTAATATCAAAGACACAAGGCCGAATGAATACCAGAACAGGCTTGAGGAGGATTTCAAGGAATTGACGTGACTTGTATTTTTGCCGCGATAGTGACAGCTCTTCACCAGATGAGACTATTGTAATTTTAGCTCTTATTTTTTCTTTTATTTCAGAAACACCTTACTTCAATCACTGACTACTCTAGACCACATAGTTTTAAAATAACTAAATACAATAAAAGGAAAGCAGTGATACATTGGAAAGATTTATCAATTGAAAAGATTAGTGCAAGCTTCTTTGAAAAAAGAAAAGAGGAACAATCTAACACTCTAAAAATCAATCAGGGCAAAATTATATCAGTGAAGCAAAACAAATTTATACAGTGTTCTTGGTTTTGAAGACAATAAAAACCTTGCTGGCTGGTTAGAACTTTTGATAGTATACATGCATATGACCATATCATAATATTCAGATTTTGCTTAGCACTTATACTTGTTTCTTTAACTCAAAAGGAAAGGCACCCAACTACTGGGACAGAGAGATATTTATTAAAGACCCGTCCAAGTGGGGGAACCATCAGGATCAACCAGCATTAGCTCAGAACGGATGTGTTGAAATTCTTCACCCATTATCCCTGCGAGGCAGCCGACAAGGCCTGGTGGACAGATTTCTTGGACTCATTAGGCAAGTATCTTGTTGATGTTACTACATCCTTTTATCACAGGAAAATGCTGTTAAGATAACCAAAGCTATGGCCACAACATTTTATTCAACAGGACCGATGATTACTTTTCTTTCTTGATGCTTTACGTCCCAGTCAACAGCCAAGGTCATGTTGGGACGCTGCCTCCACTTTATGGGACTTTTACCCAAAATGAGAATGTCATGACATCAAACAAGTGCTTGAAATATAACAACCATCCAACCAAGCCAAAAAGGCTTATAGGTGCTGATGGTTTGACTTGTGTTCTAGTTTAATTGTTCAATTATTATCGTGTAGCTTTTTGTGCTTAGTCCCGGCTGTAAATGTGTACCTTATCTTATGCATCTGTATGATGCTCCTTGTGAGCGGTACCAGCTTGCTACTTAATTTCAGGTAAAAGCCACGAGGCAGTCTTTTGGCTTCTGGAGCGCTTACAGTCAGCATCGATTGTTAAAAGAGATTTTCGGAAATTAAGAGACCATGTGGCGCAGAGTTGGAGCAAAGATTTTTTTGTTCTCAGAGACGGCACACATCGCAATTCTATTGGCATGAAGAAAGTTAAGCGAGCAGTTATTCTAGCTACACAGGAGGCTCTGTCTGTATAATATCAGTAAGTTTTAATATTTCAATGAATAATATCTGTGAAAACTTGGCTAGTGCATGCGATCATATAATTTACGCGACACAGAATATTAAATGTAGCATCGTCGCACCGTTATGAATTAATTCATAAATGCATAGCCAGAGTTGATAAATCATTTTATCTGCTCGACAAAATCATGTATTTTTCAAAGATAATTCACAGTAATGTAAAATTATTTTGATTCCAACAAATCAATAAAAAGATGCTAATTACATGTTAAAATGTTATCCAGTGGCCTAATTCTAGGGGGACATGATATTTATGATGAACATCACAAAAAAGGGAATCTATCATGTGGAATTTCGTTTACACAAAATCATTGATAATTTACACACATTAATGTTTTCGTTAGGTTGATATGATCCAGATATATTGCAGATGTGCAAGAAGAATTATTATGCTAAAATATTAAATAAAAGTTTGATCCTTTGGAAGCAGTAAAAACGTTCAAAGGGAGGTAGTATGGGCCATATTGCCCAATTTCAGGTACTGAACCCTATTCAGTGACCCTTTATAAACCGACGACGATAGCCAGATAAATATACTTTAATTTCAAAAAATTACACAAGGGGAGTCTAAATCAAAGACAGATGCCTTAGCGGGTTCAAATTAAATTAATTAATAAAAACATTGTTTAGATGTTTAAAGTTTGACAATTTTAAGCTGCTCGTATTCAATAATAATTGTTTGTTATCTAATCCTGTTATCAGAAAGTGATCTAAGAAAAATTATCAAAGATAATAAAACTAGTTTCCTTGTGCAGACAACTGTAATTGAAACAGAATATGTGAATAAGGACCAACATTCAATGATACCTGACAGATTATCGGGGCTTGCATGTGCTTACATAACAGATGTATTGAGCTGGGGCTGCCACTTCCCGAGATAGATAATGCAACTGCAGATGACAATGATAATGCTGTAGCTGCGTGCAGAAAATCAACCCCACAGCTCAGAGGCTTTGACAGAGTCTGATTAACAATTTTAATAAATGCTTTTGGATTTTGTTGTGCACTTTAACCAGGAATCTTGTTTTTGTATATGTTTATACTTCAGCTTTTGTTCATGCGAACAGAGAATGTACATACCAGAAAGAACAAATGTGCTCCAAACATCTATACTTGATAGATATGACTAAGACCAAAATAAGACCAAAATAAGGTATGTCAGTGGTGTGTGCATGTGGAGAATTACTTTGTGACATAGGAGCAAAGCTTTATTCGACATAACAAACACTGTCCGCTCTGCTTCTAGGAAAAGGCTGCAAATTTCCAAAACGAGAGTCACAGAAAGTACAAAGAGAGCCAGTTTCAATGTCCGAGGTTGAATATAAACAACCATCATCAAGGTGTTTGTTCCATATGCCTAATATGTGTATCTCAAGTGTATGAATAGTATGAGGCGTGTGACAGGGAAGGTACAGGAGTGCCCATGAATGATTTGTCATGTTGTCGGCCAACAGTAGTTGATGCTAATCAAACTGGACCACAATCCACACGTTAAACCCTAGGTGAAACCCTAGGCAGAGGCAAGTAGGTTAGGTGAGCCCTTACCAAGTCTACCAGAACATAAGGACTTTTGACCCAAGTGAGTGTCCTCCACCAGAGGGAGTTATAGTTGACCAGGAGAGACTACAGCAATATGGCTGCATACATGATAAAATAAATGCGATACTTCCATGAGATTGTCAAAATAAGGATGCATGGGCCTCTGCATTCAGGTCATTTCACCAGTATTTACTGTCCGTGGAGTACAAACAACATTTTAGTGTTTTGTTCCTAACCACTAGTGTATCCCCAGTATGCAACAGGTATGTCAAAATAGCACTCAGAATGCATCATGCTATTGTAGCAGCCAGGGCTGAAACAAAGCAAGCAGGGACTGAATGACCCCCTTTATGTAAATTCACTGGAGGACCTATCCTTTAAGCTGACAACCAAAATCTCTGAAGAGGAAACCCTGCAAACGAGACTTTACAAACAATACTGCACCAGCCAGGAAAAACAATGGCGCTCAAGAAAGTCCAGATTTGACAGATATAGCTAAGATCAAAATAAGGTATGGTGTGTGCATGGCGAGAATTACCTCGCAACTTAGGAGCAGAGCTTTATCGGACATAATTAACACTGTCCAATGAGAGAATTCTATCGGGGCTGTGAGTTTCCCAAACAAATGTCACAGAAAGTACAGCAGAGCCAGCTGCTGGAGATTGATAACATTACCCATTCTTTACACAGCTTTACACATCGCAGTAAACAGCTGCCTGACACATTCTTTGATGCCCATCAAGGTAAAGCCTTCTCTGTTTGCAGAGAAAAGGTTTTTGACAACAAAGCTCTTCAACAGCTGTGGTCACCATTATTCCCTCTGGATGAGACACAATCTGATCAGGCTATGGAGTTGTCCCACGGCCTTGTGAGTGAGTTTTTTACTCAGGCTATTTATGAGTCTACTTTGTTGATATGCTCTTCGCAGTTGAAAGACCTACCATAAACGAAGAAACTGGCATCAAAGAAACAAATGATCAAGGTAACTCAACAGTCGTACACAACAAATGACTTAACTGCAACCATTTTGCCCACACAAATGTAAACATCAACATTATGCTTAGTAAAAAAGGAGTTTAACAGACAGCCTGACTTCATACCAAGAACTCCAAACTGTCTGTAAACCAATGGTTATAAAGGCGTAGTTCACAAGAGATGGGAAGAGATGGGAAGAAAAGATATTTATTTTTTTGTTTTTTTTTTATGTCCCAGTCAACAAGTTTTCAGTCATGCTGTTACAGTGCCACTTCTTCCCAGAAAATTTTTACATTTCGTTCTTGGAAAACAAAAGACGAAAAGAAGTTTCATATTACACACATTTTGGAGGTTTTGTCAATTATTTTGTTTTCAACTTATTTTTTTTTTTTTTTTTTTTTTTTTTTTTTTTTAACATTATGGTAACCAAGATACACTTGAAATGACACATTTGAGAAATTAATGACTGGCTTACCACGTATGAGATGGCGACCAACTGATCAAAATCCTCATGGTACCATCACAGATGATCCTTGATGGTATATGCTACGTGGGAAAAGTTGTCTTTGTCAATGAAAGCAAGGAGAAATGCTTATAATACAGGGCAAAAGTAACAGCTAAGTCTGGGGAAAAGACAACAAAAGCACCATCTAAAAGGAAAAGTGACACACCAGGAGAGGTCCATAAAACAAAGTCAATGTCAGAACTAACTAAAAAGAACAAAGAGAAAGCTGAAAACAGGAAACAGCTACCTGACATGTTCTCACTTTGATGCCCAGTAAAGCCTTCTCTGTTTGCAGAGAAAAGTTTTTTGACAACAAAGCTCTTCAATAGCTATGGTCATCATTATTCTCTCTGGATGAGACACAATCTGATCATGCTATGGAGTTGTCTCAAGGCCTTGTGAGTGAGCTGGTTACTCAGGTTACTGAACACTATTTATGAGTCTACTTTGTTGATATGCTCTTCGCAGTTGAAAGACCTATCACAAACGAAGAAACTGGCATCAAAGAAACGAATGATCAAGGTAACTCAACGGTCGTATACAACAAATGACTTAACTGCAACCATTTTGCCCACAAAAATCAACATTATGCTTAGTAAAAAAGGAGTAACAGACAGCCTGAAGAAAAGATATTTATTTTTATTTATTATTATTTTTTTTTTCTTTTTTTTTGTTTTATGTCCCGGTCAACAAGTTTTCAGTCATGCTGTGACAGAGTGCCACTTCTTCCCAGAAAAATTTTTCAATTTCGTTCTTGGGAAACACAAGATGAAAAGAAGTTTCATATTACACAAATTTTGGAGGTTTTGTCAATTATTTTGTTTTCAACTTTTTTTTTTTTTTTTTTTAACATTATGGTAACCAAGATACACTTGAAATGACACATTAGAGAAATTAATGACTTGCTTACCACATACAGATGGCGACCAACTATTCAAAATCCTCATGGTACCACCACAGATGATCCTTGATGGTATATGCTACGTGGGAAAAGTTGTCTTTGTCAATGACAGAAAGGAGGAATGCTTATAATACAGGGCAAAAGTAACAGCTAAGTCTGGGGAAAAGACAACAAAAGCACCATCTAAAAGGAAAAGTGACACACCAGGAGAAGTCCATAAAACAAAGTCAATGTCAGAACTAACTAAAAAGAACAAAGAGAAAGCTGAAAACAGGAAAAAGATTGAAACAAATGTCACAGAAAGTACAGCAGAGCCAGCTGTTAGAGACTGATTACAGCCTTCACTGTTTGCAGAGAAAAGTTTTCTGACAACAAAGCTCTTCAATAGCTATGGTCATCATTATTCTCTCTGTATGAGAAACAATCTGATCATGCTATGGAGTTGGCTCAGGGCCTTGTGAGTGAGCTGTTTACTCAGGTTACTGAACACTATTTATGAGTCTACTTTGTTGATATGCTCTTCGCAGTTGAAAGACCTATCACAAACGAAGAAACTGGCATCAAAGAAACGAATGATCAAGGTAACTCAACGGTCGTATACAACAAATGACTTAACTGCAACCATTTTGCCCACAAAAATCAACATTATGCTTAGTAAAAAAGGAGTAACAGACAGCCTGAAGAAAAGATATTTATTTTTATTTATTATTATTTTTTTTTTCTTTTTTTTTGTTTTATGTCCCGGTCAACAAGTTTTCAGTCATGCTGTGACAGAGTGCCACTTCTTCCCAGAAAAATTTTTCAATTTCGTTCTTGGGAAACACAAGATGAAAAGAAGTTTCATATTACACAAATTTTGGAGGTTTTGTCAATTATTTTGTTTTCAACTTTTTTTTTTTTTTTTTTTAACATTATGGTAACCAAGATACACTTGAAATGACACATTAGAGAAATTAATGACTTGCTTACCACATACAGATGGCGACCAACTATTCAAAATCCTCATGGTACCACCACAGATGATCCTTGATGGTATATGCTACGTGGGAAAAGTTGTCTTTGTCAATGACAGAAAGGAGGAATGCTTATAATACAGGGCAAAAGTAACAGCTAAGTCTGGGGAAAAGACAACAAAAGCACCATCTAAAAGGAAAAGTGACACACCAGGAGAAGTCCATAAAACAAAGTCAATGTCAGAACTAACTAAAAAGAACAAAGAGAAAGCTGAAAACAGGAAAAAGATTGAAACAAATGTCACAGAAAGTACAGCAGAGCCAGCTGTTAGAGACTGATTACAGCCTTCACTGTTTGCAGAGAAAAGTTTTCTGACAACAAAGCTCTTCAATAGCTATGGTCATCATTATTCTCTCTGTATGAGAAACAATCTGATCATGCTATGGAGTTGGCTCAGGGCCTTGTGAGTGAGCTGTTTACTCAGGTTACTGAACACTATTTATGAGTCTACTTTGTTGATATGCTCTTTGCAGTTGAAAGACCTATCACAAACGAAGAAACTGGCATCAAAGAAACGAATGATCAAGGTAACTCAACGGTCGTATACAACAAATGACTTAACTGCAACCATTTTGCCCACAAAAATCAACATTATGCTTAGTAAAAAAGGAGTAACAGACAGCCTGAAGAAAAGATATTTATTTTTATTTATTATTATTTTTTTTTTCTTTTTTTTTGTTTTATGTCCCGGTCAACAAGTTTTCAGTCATGCTGTGACAGAGTGCCACTTCTTCCCAGAAAAATTTTTCAATTTCGTTCTTGGGAAACACAAGATGAAAAGAAGTTTCATATTACACAAATTTTGGAGGTTTTGTCAATTATTTTGTTTTCAACTTTTTTTTTTTTTTTTTTTTAACATTATGGTAACCAAGATACACTTGAAATGACACATTAGAGAAATTAATGACTTGCTTACCACATACAGATGGCGACCAACTATTCAAAATCCTCATGGTACCACCACAGATGATCCTTGATGGTATATGCTACGTGGGAAAAGTTGTCTTTGTCAATGACAGAAAGGAGGAATGCTTATAATACAGGGCAAAAGTAACAGCTAAGTCTGGGGAAAAGACAACAAAAGCACCATCTAAAAGGAAAAGTGACACACCAGGAGAAGTCCATAAAACAAAGTCAATGTCAGAACTAACTAAAAAGAACAAAGAGAAAGCTGAAAACAGGAAAAAGATTGAAACAAATGTCACAGAAGGTACAGCAGAGCCAGCTGTTAGAGACTGATTACAGCCTTCACTGTTTGCAGAGAAAAGTTTTCTGACAACAAAGCTCTTCAATAGCTATGGTCATCATTATTCTCTCTGTATGAGAAACAATCTGATCATGCTATGGAGTTGGCTCAGGGCCTTGTGAGTGAGCTGTTTACTCAGGTTACTGAACACTATTTATGAGTCTACTTTGTTGATATGCTCTTTGCAGTTGAAAGACCTATCACAAACGAAGAAACTGGCATCAAAGAAACGAATGATCAAGGTAACTCAACGGTCGTATACAACAAATGACTTAACTGCAACCATTTTGCCCACAAAAATCAACATTATGCTTAGTAAAAAAGGAGTAACAGACAGCCTGAAGAAAAGATATTTATTTTTATTTATTATTATTTTTTTTTTCTTTTTTTTTGTTTTATGTCCCGTTCAACAAGTTTTCAGTCATGCTGTGACAGAGTGCCACTTCTTCCCAGAAAAATTTTTCAATTTCGTTCTTGGGAAACACAAGATGAAAAGAAGTTTCATATTACACAAATTTTGGAGGTTTTGTCAATTATTTTGTTTTCAACTTTTTTTTTTTTTTTTTTTTAACATTATGGTAACCAAGATACACTTGAAATGACACATTAGAGAAATTAATGACTTGCTTACCACATACAGATGGCGACCAACTATTCAAAATCCTCATGGTACCACCACAGATGATCCTTGATGGTATATGCTACGTGGGAAAAGTTGTCTTTGTCAATGACAGAAAGGAGGAATGCTTATAATACAGGGCAAAAGTAACAGCTAAGTCTGGGGAAAAGACAACAAAAGCACCATCTAAAAGGAAAAGTGACACACCAGGAGAAGTCCATAAAACAAAGTCAATGTCAGAACTAACTAAAAAGAACAAAGAGAAAGCTGAAAACAGGAAAAAGATTGACACAAATGTCACAGAAAGTACAGCAGTGCCAGCTGTTAGAGACTGATTATAAACATTCATCATCTAGGGGCTTGTTTCATGTGCCTGTAAACATTTTCAGCTTCTTTACACAGCTTCACAATGCAAGAAACAGCTACCTGACATGTTCTCACTTTGATGCCCATCAAGGTAAATTCTTCACTGTTTGCAGAGAAAAGGTTTTTGACAACAAAGCTCTTCAACAGCTATGGTCATCATTATTCCCTCTGGAAGATACACAATCTGATCAGGCTATGGAGTTGTCTCAGGGCCTTGTGAGTGAGTGAGCATTCTAACACATCTAGCCAATGGTTAAAAGACGTTATATTGTGCAACAATTTCGCTGGGCGAATGAGCGTGCCGTTATTTTGGGCCGTTACGCCATTTTGATTAAATTATGATGTCAGCTACCCCGTAAGTCACTTTACCTTGATGTTAGACGGTGTAACATCATTTCAACGCATAAAAACGTAACAAACGTGTAAACATTTGCAGTACAGTCAAAAGTTTGGCGGGATTTCTTCAGTGCAATGGTGGAAAAGTTAAAGAAACTGAAGGTTTAAAACGATTTTATTTTGTTTCATGCTTGTTAGAATCTAAATAGATCAGCTCTAAATAGATCAGCTGTAGACAGTCACTGCGCTGCGCGTTCGTGATTTGATCTGCTTTACAACTGACTTCCAAACAGTGAATTATTACTCAACAATTCACTGCTAGAGCTGATCTATTTCTTAAATATTTATGAGTCTACTTTGTGAATGCTCTTCGTGAGCTTGAAAGAAGTGCTACCCCTAACGAAGAAACAGTCATCAAATAAAAGAATGATTGAGGTGACTCATTAGTCATACACACAAAGGGAAAGGTTAGCAGGTCAAATGAAATGCAATATATAAAAAAGAATATAAAACCAGAAGAGGAGGATGTGTTTTCCATGTACAAGTCGGCATATTCTGGTAAAATACCGTGGGATGACACATTAGAGAAATTAATAACTTGCTTACCATTTACGAGATGGCAACCAACTGTTCAAAAGCCTCATGGTACCATCAACATCCTTGACGGTGTCTTTGTGTGGAACGGATTCTCAGGTATCCGCACAGAACTATGAATTCTCTACATCACTGAACCAGTGCCTAATTGCCATGTGCGACCCAGGTGGAGGCAAAAGCAATAACTGTCAACAGGTAAAAACTCTCGTGTATCAAATCACACATTTAGTGTATAGAGAAAAAACAAATAGCTTCAAATGCCCTAGAATGTTCATTTCTGAATCATTGAGCGACTCAAAAAAGGGTTCTAGGTCTTTTGTAGAGCTCCTCCTAATCGCATTTTAGATATACCACATGAATATCCGTGACACAGTCTATGAACAACAATTGAAGAAACAGTCAAAAAACAACAACTCAAACAACAAATCACAACCATCGAGATATCCTAGATGGTCCATTGAAATGTGGTTGGCAGCTGAAGGAACATTGTCAGACAATATGCAACTCCTGAAGAGACATCACAGTTTTTCCCTCCGGGGGAAAATATGCCACTTACTTTAAGGTTGGTACATCATTCAGTTCACCAAAGATAGAGAATACAGCAATCCTGTTCCCAGTGGAAAACTGGAAGATGAAGAGACTGGACTGGATGGAAATGATCAACAATTTAAAGTTGGTGACTCCTGTAACGCCCCATGGCTGGATGCTGTGAACGTAATATGCTACATGGAAAAAGTTGTCTTTGAGAATGAAAACAAGGAGGAATTCCTAAAATAAAGGGCAAAAGTAACAGCTAAGCCTGGGGAAAAGACAACAAAAGCAACGACAAAGCCAGTGACAGAAAAAGGCACCATCTAAGAGGAAAAGTAACACAACTAAAGCAATCAAAGATATGCCTGTGGTAAACCTAAACTGCGATTAGCAGGACCATTTATTTTGCTTGTAGACATAATGTCCATGAAGCAAATGCAGTTACTTCCCTTGACTGCTCTTCTTTGGTAATGAAAACATACGGGCAGGTGTTTTCAGTGTTTTCGGTTTTGTTTCTGCTCTGTAAAAAATCCCAACACAAGGATACCCCGATGACAGACCTGGAATTGTCTCTCTGGTTCTTCAACGACTGGGAAACATCTGCGACCAATCCTGAAAGAACCCCCTCACAAAAGAGTGTCCAGAGGACCTCAACTCTGCAGTGACCGGCTTCATCAAAATGTGTGACAGAGTTTCAAAACATAGAGACTAAGAACTATTTCATTTTGTGAACTTTAATTTTCTTGATTCATGATCATATCCTTCTAATATAACAATGAACTTTCTACTTTCATTTTACTTCAGTATCTAGGAAACCTATTTTAAGAACAGTAAGAATCATGTGACTTTTTGTACCGCTAAACAGTACTTCAGAGAGAAATTTAAATCAACCCATGACTTCTTTGTCCTGATGAAGGTCTAGATTGACCGAAACGCGTAGGCAATTAACAAATTAAGTTATGAAATACCGCTGTTGGTCATTAACTTCATCTTCCCCTTTTTCCCTTAGATTGTTCTGAACAAAGTTAATCATTAATAAATAAAAATGTGAAAAATCATGAACATTACAAAACTGGTTTGGCATCAATAAAATCTGGTTCTTCTACAGTACTTGTTTGTTTGCATTGATGTTTAACATCCCAGTCAGCAATTTTTCAGTAATGTAGGGACAGAGCCACAGCTTCCTGGGTATCAACCAGTACTCTCAGGAGTAAATGTACTCACACAGCATGGTACTGCCTGTGGGGATCCTTATACAATGCAACTGACTATGATAATAAGCTTACACTGTGTGCATCATAGAAAATGAAGGTTTGATTTTCATATGTTCTAACTTTAACTTTTGTCCAACATAAAGGAAAAAGTCACCTTTACCTTCCAGCCACAAAGACACACAAAAAAAGACTATTTTTAAAACCAAAAGAAACAAGAAAGACCATCTAATAATATTATTCAGGACATGGAACAAGTTGAGCTTGACACCTATTTTATTGGTCAGTATCAAAAAGAGTATGCCATTTTCCAGCACAAACCAGAAATTTGCAGCTCCAAATGCTTGGCCGCCAGATTTAATTACAGGTCATGATGAAGCTTTTGTAGAAACACCTAATAAATAATACCAGAATATGGTGTTGAACAATGGCTGGGCAACATCAGCTGAAATTAAGGCTGCATCACAGCTGCTTAATCGAAAAATAAATGTCTGGTTAGGTAAAGGTGGCCAAAAATCAAGTATGAATATTTTTTCAGCATCACAAATAATGTCAACAATAAGAACAGCAATTGTGTTTACTCAATAGTATTTGCTTTTTCCTACCGCCAATCATCCTCAACTTGGAGAGAAAAAATATGTGGCTTTATCTTACATATTATACAAAGGGAACCACATTATGAATAGTTACAAACAAAATTCCAATCAATATAGTTATTGTGCTAAAACATTTGCACACAAAAAGAATACATCCAAGAAAGCAAACAAAGGCTCAGATAGTAAGCTTGTAGTAACTAACACAACAAACAAGTACAACCTTCAGTCATCAAGAAACCTGCAAGATGTAATCCCTCTTGCAGAGACAATCCAAAGATCCACGACTTATAAAGTAACAATTACAGCCAGAACACAAGCCTGCTTTAATGTGCATTTGAAGCTCAAATTACTGAAATTATGGAATTACTGGCTGGGTACATTTTGATTGAACTACTTTGTTTGTTTGTTTTCATTGAGGATAACTTCCCAGTCAACAATTTTTCAGTCATGTCGGGATGCAACAACAACTTCCTGGATCAATGACTGGTGCAGCGGGCATCTACTCCTTAATGATAGGCGAACTTGGCAATGCTCCATGGTTGACCGAATTTTGTGATCCACGATATCGCCTAATCGACGTTTATCACAGGTATTGTGCAGCTTCTGACCAAGAGAGGGTTACGACAGAGTTTACAAAATCAAATAGCAGCATCCGTCGCGTTGTTGACGTTTACCATAGGTCCTGTGCGGTTGTTGACCAGGAAAGAGTCACAACAGAATTCACAAAGTCAGATTGCAACATCCATTGCGTTGTTGCTACTATTGCTTTTGGCTTGAGCCTGGATGTTAGTACATGTAATGTCCGATATATCATTCACTGGGGGTGTACCAAATCATTGCTGCAGTACTGGCAGGAAGCCGGGAGTTAATGTGCCTTGCTCAAGGAGCTTTAACTACTTGAAAGCACCATAATAAAAGGGGCTGTAAATTAACAATGACATGGTGACCCAGAACACAAGCCAATAGAACAAGGGTTGCTCAAAAGTGCATTTAAGGCTCAAATTAGGTATGGCTGGGTACATTTTGATTGAACTACTTTGTTTATTTGCATTGAGGATAACTTCCCAGTCAACAATTTTTCCGTCATGTTGGGATGCAACAACAACTTCCTGGGTATTAACCAGTACTCATCGGAGATAAGATCAATGACTGGTGCAGGGGGCATCTACTCCTTAATGATGGGCGAACTTGGCGATGCTGCATGGTTGACCGAAGTTCGTGATCCACGATATGGCCTAATCGACGTTTATCACAGGTCTTGTGCGGCTTCTGACCAAGAGAGGGTTACAACAGAATTTACAAGGTCAAACAACAGCATCCGTTGCATTGTTGCTACTATTGCTTTTGGCTTGGGCATGGATGTTAGTAATGTCCAATATATCATTCACTGGGGGTGTAGCAAATCACTGCTGCAGTACTGGCAGGAAACTGGTAGATGCTGTCGCAAGTTAATGTATCTTGCTCAAAGAGATTTAACTACTTGACAGCACCAACATAGCAGAAAGCTACCATTTTAAGTAAGGGATCCATTTTACTATTGTGAATGTTGTGCAGATGTACATACATGTATTAAAAGAAAAAAAAAATTTGAGGCAATTTGTAATATATCGAACAAGAACAACTTAAAACCAGTCTCCTGTCATTTTAACTCCCAGTACTAAGTAATGTGACCACAACAATTATTGTCAACACCAGGGGCGTGACAAATGACAATGTACGCTTAAGAAAAGAAAGAGTCCCAGACCGGGGTCCCAGACAGCCAGACTGCTGACCAAATTTCCCAATGGACTTGCTCTTACACATTAACCATGGAAAAACATAATA
Source organism: Rugalucina vietnamica (assembly GCA_964017185.1). Lineage (NCBI taxonomy): Eukaryota > Metazoa > Mollusca > Bivalvia > Lucinida > Lucinidae > Rugalucina > Rugalucina vietnamica. Next base: position 50,657,960 of record OZ024877.1, read on the forward strand.
CTGCGAGTACTGTAGATCATTTAGATGTAGATAAAACATCATTTTACAAGATATCAAAGCCTTTGTATTTCACAATGGTATGTAATGATCCAGAAAAGACAATTTCATTCAAAATCTAGATACTGCATGTTTTGTCAGGAGGCAACAGCAGGAACAGTTATGGTGTGTACCTCGGCTAACTGTTGAACATAATGGAGACCAGTTTTATTTCCAGCTTTTTCTTTTACACTTACCTTGGCGGAAAGAAAGGAATTGACCCATGACTTTAATTCTGCAGAACATGCTTTCTAGTACAAACAACACCTACAGAAGCCTCCCACAAACCAACAGGCTGAAGAGCCGTTTCTTGAGGATAAAGTAAAGCACAATTACATTGACCCTATGGTTCAGTGATTCAGGATGATCTTGACAATTTCAATCTTTTTTGAAATGAAAACATTGGAATTGAGGACATTTACCCATAAATGATGGATTCACCCATCATTATCATTTAGGCGAGTTCACTTTCATTTTTAGGGGCTGCAGGTGTGATTGTAAAATCTTATTCCATTTTTCGATGAAATTCCTGTAAGCAAACAGAATAGCCCCAGATGGGACGCCGCGTACTGCGGCGTCACATATGGGGCTATTCTGTTTGCCTATGTCCCACTAAAAGGATGCCAGGCTTAAATGAGTTAAGGATGTAAATGCTGTTATACCTGGCATTGGCGAAGACAAACATTTGAACCACTTGAAGTTCACTAGCATGACTGATAGTGATTATGAGAATGACACTCATGTATTGAATAAAGAGCAATACCGTGTCTCCAGCCCTGTGGCTGATAATACAGGTACTAAAAATTCACCTACCTGTATGCCCATTACTCCAAGAACAACTTGTTCTCAGTTATAGGGGAGGAAAAAGACAATAAGCACCATAGTACATTGTATCATCATCATTCATTCTTCTGCCAATTTATGTAAACTTGAACAGCTCATTTTGCATTCATTGGACCACAATATTTAGGAAAATTGAGAGGGAAATGCAAGAAAATAAGAAGAAAGTTGCTGTCACTACCTCGATGGGGATGACTGCCCTTGCCGTCCATGGTACCACAATCCACCACTGGGCACGTATCAGGGATGACAGGTATTCCAAGAAGGTAGTCAAATTGCTCAACGAAAAAACGACCAAAAAAATAAGAGAAACAGACATTGTGATAGTAGATGAGATTGGAATGGTATTGGCATCCATCTTTCAGAAGTTAGAGTATGACTTGAGAAAGGTAAGGCTTCGGTGGTGCACAGGTAGTTGTTATTATACCGATTTCAGAGCAACTATCACACGCAATCCAATCTCTATAGAGATAAGTAGGCCCTGGGTTGATCAACAAAACGTAAAAATTCTGCCCGCACGGACATGATAGAAAGCAGACAAACAACAATGGACACCCCGATTCGTAAAGACAATTGGGAAGAGGCCGAAATAAAGGTGCTAATATTCGCCTATTATGACCGTGTGGAGATCCTAGAGGCCAAATTTTCCACCTCCATTCCTAACTCGGACAAGGCCACAGCTGGTTAGAGGAGCTTGATTGGTAAGAGCACAATGCATCCAACCCCCTGAGGCCTGACCTAGTTAGTCTGCGCAACTAGTGTTTCTTGATTACACGGGATCCACCTAGCAACTTAGTAACTTAATCAATTATCTAATTTTTTACCGTTGCATTTTGAAAATCTACCGATGCGTTTGCTAATGGCAGGCATTTAAAGACCATATTGTGCACTATCCAGTTTTGAAATTTTCTGATATAAACAATTATTTTAATTCGCCTTTCTAAATCGGGAAATTACAAATGCATTTTCTGATCGGTTAGAATTATACAATATTTAGGTGTCTCAATGTTTAGACAATCTTTGGTGTGCGTCGCCCGTCGTAAACGAGCAACGTTATGTAACATGTCATAAACAGCCTACAGCAACCTGTGTTTATGGTCTCGGTTACGGTCTATCGATAATCCCCTAGCGCGCTTGGATTGTTTTCACAAACTTTATGGCTAATCTTAAGAAAACAATGTGTCATTCACGCTTCGCGAGCACTGGATTGTGCCATTTAAAAAAATACCGAAATGGCAATTATCACTCGCGCAGCCGACACGGTTCGTACACACACAAAGTGACAGCAAGTATATACTGGAACGCTAAGTCTAATAAATTCATCGGTCATGCCTTAACATATGAAGACATGTCAACCATGCATGACATTTACCGGGAACTTGATGACAAGAAGGCAGTGAAGGCATCATATATACTTCAATTTCTCTGGCGGGATATAAGCTCAAATGTAGACATTATTGGACCGTATTATACTAGTGAAGCTGGATTAGACAATAAATTTATAATGGCCTGTGTTTTCGAAGCTATTCATTTTTTCTATCTATTTGGATTTAAAGTGGTGCTGTTAATATGTGATGGTGCAAGTGCCAATCTAAAATTACTCAAAATTTTGTGTGGAGAAGAGTCAGGTGTGTATAGAGTCAGAGAAAATGATGAAAGATATTCAGTGAAAACCAAGTTCTTGAATGTTTTTACAAATGAATATGTACATGTTATGATATGCCCATCACATCAGCTTAAAAATATGATTGCAGCTCTATATTCTTCTAGACGAAATGGAACAAAACAATTTCAGTATCGAGATACATTGTTTGGCTGGTATCCAATTATTGACATGTATGAACGTGAAAAGAACAGGGCTGAAAACAATCAGATACGACGCGTTCCTCAATTGTTGTCAAGTTATGTTCACAGAGACCAGTGGGTAAGGCTCAATGTAAAGGCATCCAAAATCATGCAACAAGACCATGTATTGGCAGAACTCAAAGAATTTATGGTATCACGTCCAAATGACATGTCTTTGTCACTTACAATACAATATCTTGAATGTTGTAACAAGCTTTTCGAGCAAGGATTATTGTCCCATGATAAAGTCAAGGAGGATGATCTTCATGTCCTTAACACAATGGAAGACAGCTTCTATTTTCTTACTGGCTGGTGTGACGATGCATTATTACGTGGTATAGACATAGGAACTAGTGAACAAAGATCATTCCTAGCCTGGCAAACATGGGATCTCATGAGAATCACTTACTATGGATTCTTGGAGTTTACGAAGTCCTATCTAGAGCGCCATTCTCAAGACGGATTGTACATTGTCCCCGTAAGATTAAACGGTAGTGCTGTGGAAACTCTTTTCTCTCAAATGAAGTATAGTGCTGGAGGACAATTAAGCTCTACAAACTATAGAACTGCACGATCAAGCCTTCTCATGAAGCAACAGGTTAGAGGTCAAAATGTCAAGGACGCTGAATATAGAAACGTCAGTCTTAACCTCCTGTCACAAACATTACGGAAGAAATAGGGCTCCAGCAATATGTCATGAGATCATTTGTGTTTCTTATCCTGTTTAGAACTGGCATAAAACTTGAGTTTGTCACGAAGCATCAGCTGTGCAGTTCTGTTATTCAGAAACTTATCACGCTTAATGAATTCGTTTCCAATAGTGTTAAACAGTTTGTCTGAAAATTCTTTATATATGGAAGAAATTACATTATTGTCTTCTGAAACACATCTAGGAATTGACTGAATGCATGTACAGAACATATCCTTTAAACCTTTATTGTTGGTCAGTTTAATTCTTGCAATCTTCATCATTCTACATCCAAGTTTGGAATATGCAGATGAACTGATATTACTACTTATTTCCTTAATGAGGAGCCGTACTATATTCAGAATGACTGGCCGCACGACAAGTAAGTTGCCTTTATCATAAGAGGTGAAACCAGTTGGCAGTGTCCCTTTAATTGCCTCTTTTTCAGAATTTGTCAAGCACATACTCTTCAAAATATTGAGTTCAGTAGCTAGCAAAATTTTCTTGATTGAACTAAGTCTTTTGCAGTAACGATGTGACTTTCGTTTCTTCATCATTGAATGCAGTAATGCTCCTGATATTCTGTATATACTTGTTTCATCAACATGTATTTTGGATGGTCTCGTAATAGTTATTCCTTTAGATTTTAGTTAAGACAGAAAATGAGAAAAGACGCTTCGTTAGGAAGGTACAGGCATTTTGTGAGGAAAAGGGTTTGAGACCATTTTTAGGGGTAATCGGGTATGCTGAATCCAAAAACCAATGTTGGCAAGCTGAGAAATGGCTCCTTCACCATCTAATTTGCATATTTCCAAGATGGCCGCCAAAATTAAGAAAAACACAAATTGCTGCAAATTGGTATATGTTTAGGATTCCAAACTGCTACAAAATAATACAAATAACATTTTATAATGATTAGAAGGTATTCAATGAATAAAAAAAATCTCGAAAGTTAAAAGGCTGAGGTGGGGGTGTGGAGGGGGCAGGGGTTTGGGCTTTTCTACTTATACCTACAAGAGTGATCATATTTCCATTTTAACAAGTCCTATTCCACTGCACCTGGTCTCACTGTAAAGCATAGATCCTTTGGTACATGTAAGTAATGCAAATTATCTAATTTGCATATTCATGAATGTTAATGAAGACATTAAAAATGGCTGAAAATTTGTTTTAAAATCCATAAATAAACAAATTTCAGGCCGAAGCTATCATTAAGACAACTTGTTTTTGCACCAGTATTACCATTTATGACAAATAAATTGATGTCATGGGTCAATATGAAACTCATCTCATTAGCATATTCATGAATATTAATTGAAATGTCAAAAATAGGGGCAAAAAACAGGAAAAACTATTACGTTGAAAGGTTTTTGGTGCGTTTTATGATCTTTGTTGCATTTTAGGACAAATTTTCATGGCTGCCAGTTTGGTCTGATGGGCCAATTAACTGCCATCAAAAATTGTCTTCAACAATGAACACATTCGCATGATGTAAACATCACATTGTTTCCACAACCACCCCTAGTGTGATTCTATAAAATGGGACGAACTTACAAAAAAAAAACCATGTCCCACCAAAAACATACTTTAGAATACTATGATTAGTCTGATAGTATTGCATTGACATAGCAATTTAACTATCATAAAGCATTGAATTTACATATACTCATGAATATTAATAAAAATCATAATGGGAGAAAAATCATGGAAATAAATAGGGGGTATACGTACAAAAACACATGCACCAAGGCTGTTAATGTTAATGCCGAAAGAGATATCAAATGAATGCTGTGGTAATTTACTTTCACTCTGAAATATGATATAAGAATAATCAGATTTGTAATTTCATGAATATTAATAAAATCTTTAAAAACAGGACAGAAAAAAAATGAAAAAAATGATGGGATAAACTTAAGAAATGGCTTGTATCATGGCAACTCAAAAATGTATCAAATGGTTGTTCAGGCGATATTATGCCATCCTATATTACAATTTATAAGTCATTTGATTTTTATTTTCATGATGGCTATTAATAACATCTTTAGGAATTGGAGTAAAAAAGCTGAAAGCATAAGGCGGTATACAGGCGTAAAAAACGCACATCATGGTTACTGATAGTCATAGAGAGCTGAAATTGGTATCAAATGATTGCTTAGATATTGTTCTATACCAATAGAATGTGCTATTATCTGCTTTATCTGTTATATGTGTTGTATGGACGCTAATAAGATCTTTATAAATAAGAGAAAAATGACAGGAAAATGAAAGGGGTTTACCACTAAAATTGCTTATATCTGGACTGCAAATAGGCTTAGAGAGTTCAAAGTGGCATCAAATTATTGCTAGTACATTTATTATTTATTATTTATTATTGTCATATGTTTATATAAAGCATATTTGTTAGCAACCAAGATACACACGATTTTGTTTGAGCACAACCTTCAATTTTATGTAATTTTTACAATTTTTCGTAACATTCACGGCCTCTAATAAGATGTTTTATTTATCGGACTACATGGTTTTAAATCACATACTGTTTACCTATCAGACTTTAATGTCCTAACTCTACGGGTACCATTTTCATCCCTCTAAGGATATTAGCAGTGGAGAAATAACCAACTTTGTTGGGATACTGCCATTACTTTTCGGTGACATTTCTCTGATTTAAAAAGGTACAAGTAGGCAAAGATCAGGAAAAGGCGCAATCAGAAAAAGATTCCCACTCCAAAAACCGAGGTGGGAAAAAACCAAACTAACAATTAGGCACTTATACCATGAAACATTTATACCATGAAAGATCTCATTTATATCCATACAACAAAAATATCTAGATGCCTTTATATACCAGATCATATGGTTATAGAACATTGTCATATCAATCATTTGATTTCAAGTTCAGCTCTTTAGGTCCTTCAGTAGCCAAGACACACGGGTTTAAATGTATACCTCTTATTTTTTTCTGCATTTTAAATTCCAATTCCTAAAGATTTTATAAAATAGTCATGAAAATGAAACTCAAAAACTTATCTATTAAAGTATGGATGGTATAATATTGCCCTAGCAACCATTTGATTCCATTCTCAGCACTTTGGGGCTTTTGTTTGCCTAAACACAATTGTATTTGAAGGTGTATCTGTTTAATCTTTTCCATTTTTCTCTCCCAATTTCATAAGTTTTCAATAATATACATGAAATTGAAAATCATTTTTTTCTTACATCACACTTCAAAGGGATAGTACGATACCTTTAGCATTTATTTGATACCATTTCACCGTCCTTGGTTTATTTACACCCCAGGTACAAGTAATTTGGATGAACACCTCGAATTTTTTTACATGATTTTCCTCCCATTTCTTACAATTTTCATTAATATTCATGATTATGCAAATTCATTGATTTGAATATTAGGATTACCATTGAATCGTTATGTCCAAACACTATTATCAGAGCAATTATACTAGTAGTATTCTAGAGCATGCTATTGGTAGGATTTTTTTTTGTAAGTCCATCCAATTCTTTTGAATCACACAATGGATGGGCGTGGAAACAATATCATTTTACATTATGCAAATATGTTCATTGTCGAGGACAATATTTCACAGCATTTAAGTGGTCCCTCTGACCAAACTGGCAGCTATGAAAATTTGTCCTAAAATGCAAGAAAGATCTTATAATCCACATAAAAACATTTCAATGGCAATAGTTTTTCCCTAGTTTTCACCCCAGTTTTCAACATTAAAATTAATATGCATGAATATGCAAATGAGATAAAATTTTCAAATAGGTCCATGACATCAATATATTTGTCACATGATATATTACTAGTGCAATAACAGTGTCATTATGGTAGTTTGGGCCTGAAAATTGTTGATTTATGGATTTTAAAATATTTAATGGTGTCATTAGAATTCATGAATATGCAAATTAGATAATTTGCATTACTTACCGCAGGATAAAAGGAATGTGTCTAAGTTTTACAATGAGACCAGACTGTGGTCCGTGACGAGTAACAGTGGCGATATGATCAGTTTTGTAGGTACACCCCTCGTCAAGAATCACGTTAACAGTTGCCATGGAAACCATGCATTTTTTCATAGTAAAATTGAGTTTATCTTTGCGGGCAAAAATTCTTTGCATTTAAATTTATGTATTTTAGTCAAGCAATCATCTAACAATATTTATTAAGTGATTTTAGGCTCAGATCATGACAAACAAATGAAACGTTTCATTAATATAACAGATTCTATATATTTTTGGCGGCCATTTTGAAAATATGCAAATTAGGACATGAAGACGTCATTTCTCAACTTGCCAACATTGGTTTTTGGATTCAGCACACCAAATTACCCCTAGTTCAAGTGTCAAATCCTTTTCCTCATAAAATGCCTGTACTTGTTAACTTTTCTCAATTCCTGTCTTAACTATTTAGTGTTTATTGCATACTGCAAGAAAAAGTCCAGGAATGATTTCATTACACATGAAAAGAATATACGTATGTCTTCATTGCTTACTGAGTTGCAATGCACGTGAATTCCATTTGTTATGTCTCTTATTGTCACGTCAATAGTTGTACCAGTTTCAACATTAAGTACCTTCCCAGTAAACATGTACCATGCAAGTTGAAGTTGTGCATATTTGTCTGTCCGTTTCTCAAATTCTACAAATATCTCTAAGACTTTATCCAGCAGTAATCCAACAAATGCACTGAACATAGGAAAAGTGACAGTTAAATCAAATAATAATTTCCTAGTCGGAAAATGTTTTACATAATCCTTGTATTTTGCAGAAAAGTTATCCTTGAAAGACTCTGTGAATGGTATTTTTTCGCTTTTAATGGATGAAACTAAACCAGTCCTCTCTTTTTTATTTAAAAATTTCAATTTCTTTTTAGCCTCAGCCATTTCAGACACCAGCACTTTAATGTTTTAACATACTATTCTACAGTAAGAGAGTCAGCTCCTGAAAAAGTTGTGTCTAACATACTTGTTTTTCTTTTTATATATAATTATATGTATAAGAGTAGTAATCAGGTCAGTCAGTATGCATTCTGTTGTAGATGAAACATGATTGACCATATCCGAGGGGAAATTAATTTTATGAATGTGAAATTATTTGGAAAATAAAAGCAGAATCACTTGGGAATAAAGCATATTTTCACTACACCAACCCCATTTTACCATGTATCACTAGCATCTGGTTAGTATCAAGAACATGCCACCATAGCATTAATTGTTTATTTAAGATTAAAATGATGCTTGCTTTCTATTACGAAAACTCGCCCATGCAATATATATAGATTTTTCAGCTGTAAAAATTGACAAATTTCATTAGAAAAAAATTGAAATTTTTAGTACTTTTGCTTGAAACATAGACTGTGGGTACATGTAAGGACTGCCTCACCGAGGCGGTTCTAACAAGTATCTACAATCTATGTTTTGGAACAAAAATAAGACAAAATGTATACCTCTTTACTGTATAAAATTGGGGTTCAAGGGGCATGCATGACATGGCCATGTTATCCTGATGAGATAAACCTTTTAACCAATCAAACATAGGGCTTCACAAACCATCTAAGATTTCTGTTCATAGCCCTCGCTTATATGCCACTTGCTCCGGTTGATAAAGCTATTTGGATAATCTCCCCAGGAAACCTACGCTTTTGCTCTATAATGAGCAATTTATTGTATTTATAGATATTCTACAAAATAAAATTAAAATCAGTCTCAGAGATGTTGTTTACGAGGCCTATAGTTTTTCCCAGCGGTACGAATGCACACAATAAAAAAACTTCTAAACCATTTTCAGGTAGCTCGCCAACATGAGCCACAACTGATTAGAGCCATTAACAAGTTATGTGACGGACAACTAGATGATGGAGTAGAAGAGTTTGTCGAAGGACTGAGTCGACCTTTAGATGACGATTCAGATGCATGCCGACTGTTTGGGACTAAATTTGATGCTGTCTATGTGAACCAGATGTTTTTGGATAAACTCAAGATCAAAACGACTCAAGGAGCCAAAACGAAACGTTGTTGGCGTTTGGGTATTCGATTCAAGGGCGTAACGATTTGCATCCAAAACGACCACAGTTTTGCAATTTAGACACAACCAGATAATCGAACAATCTTGCGCATGATAGTGACATAGTCTGCATTTTTATTTATTATTTTTTTTTTCAATTTTGGAAATAAAGTTGATCTCAAACAGAATGTATAGAATTATTGTTCACAAAGAAGCAAAACTGTGTAGTCATAGATAGAAAAGAGATCAGGGCCGTTCCAGAATTAACCATATGGGGGGGGGGGGGGGGGGGGGCGGCAGCGTTTTTGTTTTTTTATGCATGGTCAGGTTCCACTGAGTTTGTTTTTAATGCCTGGTGGGGTTTTCAAAATAATTTATTTTATACATGGTCAGTATTTCCAGAGGGCACCCGAAAATATTTGTGTGGGGGTGCCAGTTTTCGTCCAATAGTGTTACACAGAAATGTAAATTAAAGTAAAAAAAAAAAAAAAATTGTTTACATTTTTCGCCGATCTCGGTCAAGAACGATAACCCCTGACGTTCGATCGTTTGATAGCAGGATGTTTCGGCTCAAACATGTGGTGGAGTATGTAAGCCCCATCCGAGCCGAGCTTCTGAGCCCGAACTGCCGAGATTGGTTTTCCGCGAAGTTGCCAAGATCGCGTTAAAAGCGCGATGTTCCGGAAAATGGCGGGTTCGACATCGTAGTTTCCCGCGATATTTGAATTTTTCAAGCGTTTTTGTGATCCTGTACAAAGGCAATCTGTTACAAAAAGTGAGTATAAATTTTGGTAACTTAATCAATTATCTAATTTTTTACCGTTGCATTTTGAAAATCTACCGATGCGTTTGCTAATGGCAGGCATTTAAAGACCATATTGTGCACTATCCAGTTTTGAAATTTTCTGATATAAACAATTATTTTAATTCGCCTTTCTAAATCGGGAAATTACAAATGCATTTTCTGATCGGTTAGAATTATACAATATTTAGGTGTCTCAATGTTTAGACAATCTTTGGTGTGCGTCGCCCGTCGTAAACGAGCAACGTTATGTAACATGTCATAAACAGCCTACAGCAACCTGTGTTTATGGTCTCGGTTACGGTCTATCGATAATCCCCTAGCGCGCTTGGATTGTTTTCACAAACTTTATGGCTAATCTTAAGAAAACAATGTGTCATTCACGCTTCGCGAGCACTGGATTGTGCCATTTAAAAAAATACCGAAATGGCAATTATCACTCGCGCAGCCGACACGGTTCGTACACACATGCGAAGCCCGTGACAGAGCAAGAAAAACGTGCAAGTCGTGGTCAAAAGTCACGTTAAAGAAATAGGCTTAAATTTAGCCGCATCCTGAGAAAAGAGGTTTTCTGTACATGCGAAATCAGGGGCGCATATCGACTGTGCAGTAGCTGCGCAGCTGATTGGCGCCTTCTGTTTCGCTATATACGTATGGTCTGTATACATGATTGCAAGAATTACTCTTTCTGGGAATATGCAGGCCGCTATGTGCCCAACCTGCTCGGGAACCACGAATACCTGTTTTCTCGCGTCGCGGCTCATTTATTGCACTAATTTATGTATCTGTAATTGACTTTGGCATCCTGTTAACCGCAAGTAATATTCTTGTTTAGAAATCATTATGAGACCATGCCCATGTAATATATAGTTTTTTTCCGCTGTAAAAATTAGAAATTTCACTGGAAAAAGTTAAATGCTTTTCTTGTTGTTGCTCGGAACTTGGATTTTGGGTGCGTTTGGAGCCGCCTCGGCGAGGCGCTTCTAATGTGTACCCAGGGTCTGTGTTTTGCGGCGGAGATGTGACGAATAGGTAAGCCCCTCCATGCCCCGTTTTTGCTATATAAAAGTGGGGCATATGGGGGTATTCATCGCATGGACTCGATTTCCTGATGGATGTTTGTTTGCTCATATTTATTATGGTGTTTCATACATGTGCATATATAAGACAATACCATTTACAAATGCACTATTTGCATCTACTCGTCGTTAACATTCAGCTTATTATTGTAATTTCAATTTAGTATGCACACTCCAAAACATGTACTTTTTGTTAAAACAGTTCTCACTCTAGACAGCATGCATCAGTATTAATTTCTATAACCCGATTACGAAAGATGTGCATGTGACTCCCCCCCCCCCCCACCCCCAGGAGATGGTTGAAAAATTTGCCTTTTAAAAATGTCGAGCCGTTGTGCCGCACATCCGGATCAGACTGTGCACCTAACACAGGGTAAATAAATAAGCGTAGGCTAGCGTGACGCGTACATGCTCATCTCTCGTATCCGGGACAGATTCAGTTGCCATGTTACACTTTAATTTCGATTTTCTGATTTTCTCATATACCACCTGCGTGTGGTCTGAGATTTTGTATCACAATAAAGTTCTGTTCTTGTTCTTCTAGAAAACGCGATCTTTCCCTTTTAAAATGTGCAAAAGATAATATATATTGTTTTCATTGTATCATAATATCATAAAGAGAAACTGTAAGAAAATTGCACCTTGGCGAACGCCTGACAATCTCTCTCTCTCTCTCTCTCTCTTATCATAAATAGAAACTGTAAGAAAACTGCTCTCTCTCTCTCTCTCTCTCTCCTCTCTCTCTCTCCTCTCTCTCTCTCTCTCTTTTACCATAAAGAGAAACTGTAAAGAAAACTGAACCTTTGCGAATTCCCTGCAAGCGATCTTGAAGTAATGATGTTTGATTGGTTTACTGTTTGTCTGTAACACTGCCGCAATTCGTTCTGGGTGGCATCTTCTACTAATCGCTTGTTTAACTTAAGGTGTCAATTACATGCACAATAAATCAAACACAGACCGTTCGCACCTTTCAAAAAACAAACTCGTCTGAGACAAGGAATGATCGAGAGTTAAAACAACAAAGTGTCAAACTGACAACGGAATTTGCAAGGATGATACATACCGACTATCACGGAAAACTGCGTTAAGAGAGAAATGCGCCGCGAAAATGAATGCGAATTTTAGGCAAAAACTCGAGAGTAATGAAAAATAATTATGAACACGAAAAAATACGAACATTCGATTCGTTTGAAATTTGAATATTCGTTCCCATCCTTAAATAAAAGAGATAATCTCAGCCGAAAAATCACAATTTTGTTTGGAAATTTATCGTCTGCTGTGCGCAAAATGTATCACTTCCCGGATATCGCTGTTTTCCGCTATCTTGTACCCTAACGAACGGTGCCCGAAAGGTCAACGGCGGAGATCTACAGCCTTTCTAAATAATATACAGAATGATAGTTTATAGTTTTTAGGGCCGAAACGACTCACAGCCGAAACGACTCACGAAACGACTCACGGCCGAAACGACCCATTACCGGTCGGGGCATGCGCAGTTGGAACATGTGGGAAAAAACAAAAAATGTGGCTGCTCGCTCCTGGAGCTGCATTGAAACGGCGGCCTGGTTGGCATCTATTTAATTTTATTTTGTACCAGGTGGGGGTTCCACAATCATTTTTTTTTAATGCTAGGTGGGTAGGCAAGCATTTTTTTTTATTATGGGTGGTGGGTTTGAATTTTTATTCAAAATTGTGCATGGTGGGGGCTGATTTCTTTTTTTTTTTTTATTGGTGGTGGGGCTTGAAAAAAACTGCCCCCCCCCCCCCCCCATATGGTTAATTCTGGAACGACCCCCAATATTTTGTCTAAAAATTCAAAAAAGATCAATGTTTTTGTGCGAGAAATTCAAACCATGGTACATGGAATGCAAATAATAAGGATATGTAAACTTGCTTCTTTTCCATGAGTACATGTTACTTATAGGCAGGCATGCCGATGGCACACTTCGGGCCAAGCCTGTATAATGCTGAAATAACCTCAAAAATGAACTTGCCATATGTGTCCATTTTAAGTAATTTTATTAGAATGACGTAACCAAATTTGTCAAAGCGTGCCATCTTGTAAACAAACAGTCGTCAAATACGATACCATTAGTACATGACAATATTTACAAAATAATTTCAATTTACTTTCATGGTTGCAAGAGAAAGGTGAACAGTCATTAAACATAATTTTTCGTCACTTTCTGAAAACTCCATAGACTTCAATGTATTTTCATGTTTGCAAGAAAAATTATCCTGCTTCTCCGAGTCAACATATTTTAATGTTTTTGGTATCATTTAAAAGGTAAATGAATAAAGCAATAAACAAAGGTATTTTCATTCAATTCCATGCATGCGTTTCCAAGCTACAAATTTTTAAAAAGTTGTGAGATATATTTTGACAATTTTTGGGCAACGTCACCATTGACGTCAATGGATAAGTGGCCTGCTGAAAGTTGAAAAATTACTGTAACTCTCTTTGGCTCCATGTTGCCAAATCTAAAGGGTCACTGACTAGGCTTGAATAGCCGAAACCGCGGTATGGCCCATCACCTTTCTCGAAAATATGCTCACTGCTCTTAAAGGATCTTAGTTTTATTTTTATTTGCTATTACTGCAGCTGGTGTTGTGCCGTGTGGCAGCCCTAAAAAGTCCCCCCCCCCCCCCTTGAATAATTATGTCTATTAACTGTACATGTAATTGGCATATGAGAGACGAATACTTCAAAACCGTACCTATCACCAGATCTTGGAGACCACTCATCTGAAGTCCTAAAGAACATTTCATTTGACATAAACAGGGATGTTAGTGTTGAATTGAAATGTTCGGATGATGAAATGCCTGTGATATCTGAATCTGACAAAATAAATACTGAAACAGAAAGTTTGATTGTGTTTGTTGTTTTGAAGGCAAATTGACATTCAAAAAGGACTCAAAGTACGGTAAAGACAGCTTCCTCTGGCGGTGTACAAAGAAAGAAAGCGGGTGTAAGATCTCCATCAGGGCTCGAAGATGGTTTGAAAACTCCCAATTTAACACTACAACAGATTGTTTAATTAACTTACAACTGGGGATACAAGATCAGACAAGACAAAATAAGAAGCAAGTTGAATACAAATTGAAAAAAAAAAAAAAAAAAAAAAAAAAACAACAACCTTGGTAGATTGGTTCAATCTTTGTCAAGAGGTATGTTCTGAGATTACAGAAGAAAAACTGCAAGGTAGGGGGACTAAGGACTGCTGAAACTGACAAGAGCAAATTCGGGAATAGGAAGTACCACAAAGGAAGAAGGAAGGATGGTGTTTGGTGGCATAGAGAGGAACACAAAGAACTGTTTTTGGCCAGCCTGGAAGACAGCAGTATAGAAATGCAGACACGCTCTTACCAATCATGAAGAAGCATGTTTTGCCAGGAACTTTAATAATTTCTGACTGCTGGAAGAGCTACTCGAGGCTGCAAGAGGAAGGATATGAACAACAGACTATTAACCAACAAGCAAATTCAGAGAACTTATGTCCCCCGCCTTGATTGTTTAGTTACACAAATATAATCTGACAATAACGTATATCTGAACCAATACACTTTCTCAGTGTAAATGCCCGAAAAACGACTAAGTTCAAATTGTGAAAAAGTAATAAAAATTAGCCAGAGGATCATAAGCAAACTACATGCATATCTTCAAAGGATGGTCAAGACATCTGTAAAGTTTCATAAGAATCTGAATAAAACTGTAGGAGGAGTTGCGCACACAAGGTACCCATTGTCCATTAACTTTCATTGTAAAAAAAAAACGAAAAATGACTAAGTTCAAATTGCGAAAAAAGTGTGAAAAATTAATCTGAGAATCATATCCAAATCACATGCATATCTTCAAAGGATGGTAAAGACATCTGTAAAGTTTCATAAGAATCTGAGTAAAACTGTAGGAAGAGTTGCGCCCACAAGGTACCCACTGTCTATTCACTTTCATTGTCAAAAAAAAAAAATAAAATAAATAAATAAATAAATAAATAAATGAAAAATGACTAAGTTCAAACTGTGAAAAAAAAGTGTGAACAATTAATCTGAGGATAATATCCAAATCACATGCATATCTTCAAAGCATGGTCAAGACATCTGTAAAGTTTCAAAAGAATCTGAGTAAAACTGTAGGAGGAGTTGTGCCCACGAGGTACCCACTGTCCATTCACTTTAATTGTCAAAAAACCCGAAAAATGACTAAGTTCAAATTGCGAAAAAAGTGTGAAAAATTAATCTGAGGATTATATCCAAACCACATGCATATCTTCAAAGCATAGTCATGACATCTGTAAAGTTTCAAAAGAATCGGAATAAAACTGTAAGAGGAGTTGCGCACACAAGGTACATACTCCTATAGGGGGACGGAAGGACGGATGGACAGACGGACGGACGGACGCACGGACAGAATGACGGAAAGCCAAAAACCATGTCCCTCCGCTTTTCTTTGAAAAGGCGGGGGACAATAACCATAGTAAGGAGTTTGTATATAAGCAGACAGGAGCTCACACCAACACCATAGAATGCATCTGGCATGCAGTTAAAACCTGCCAAAGCATGGTACCGTCAAAGCTCTGTATGACACATACTTTGTGAAGAACCTATTTCGGGAAAAACCTTAATAGTGCAATTGACCCATTTCTGACAATCTTGAATTGCATAAAGACCGTGTGCACCTACAGAAAATTTAAAGAGACTAAACCCTTTCCTGAGACCAATTGTAAAGAAAAACTGCGGAAGAAGGGACAACAACCAGCTTAAAAAACAGACCTCGTCCAAGTAATGTTCTAAACATGTCCAGCGATGATGATTTTCAGTAAGGTTAAATTTTGAGTTGTTAATGTTGGCGGGCAAAGGCCCGCCACCTTTGCCCGCCACACCCCCAAGTCATGCCTTCAACCAATCTGTATTTTTGAATGCCAATCACATTGAAAATTCAAGATGGCCAACTGCCTTTTTTGTTTATGGTTGCTAAGGACAACCGGAGGTTGATAAATAAAACAGAATAGAATGTTAAAGATTGCACCTGGTAAATCAGAGACTAACCAATGTTTTTTTTTGTTTTTTTTTGGTCCTGAAGAAGGCCTTAGGAATCTAAACTGTGTCAAATTAAAATTAAATTAAATATAGCAAAAGTGAGCAAAGCTCACATACCCCCGGCGGTAGCCATCAGCGTTCATACCACTTTGAGACAAAAAGCAGATTACAGAAAAAGGTATACATCTAGTGTTACATCCAACAAAAATATATTCATAAATAAAAAAGCAAAAACTATATCCCCCTAATACTTCCTATGCCGGACAAAAAGGTGCAGATTTGTACAGGAGTGACAGATGGTAAAAGAAACAAAGTAAAAAAAAGAAGACAAAAGTAAACTACAGAATCATTATCTTGTTTTCAGTAATAGAGTAGGCCATTCTGAACATGCATATAAAATTTGAAGTCTCTAACTCTTATACAGACTGAGCTGTTATGATGGAAAATTTTCTCGGATAGAGAGAAAAATGGATAAATAAAGGGAATGATAAGCCAGAGATTGTTGATTCTCAAATACACAATACAACTTGTTATACCCAAGCTTTGTACCAAATTTCAAAATTCTAGGTTAAGTAGTCCCCGAGAAATCTTTGGCACAAAATGGTGCAGATTTGTATAGGAGTGACAGATGGGAAAAGAAACAAAGTAAAAAAATAAGACAAAAGTAAAAAACAGAATCACAATCTTGATTTCAGTAGTAGAGTTGGTTATTCTGAACATGCATATAAAATTTGAAGTCTCTAACTCTTATACAGACTGAGCTGTTATGATGGAAAATTTTCTCGGATAGAGAAAAATGGATAAATAAAGGGAATGATAAGCCGGAGATTGTTGATTCTCAAATACACAATACAACTTGACATACCCAAGATTTGTACCAAATTTTAAAATTCTAGGTTAAGTAGTTCCTGAGAAATCTTTGACACAAAAAAAGTTTACAGACAGACAAACAGACGGAAAAAGCAAAAACTATATACCCCCTAATACTTCGTATGCCGGGGGTATAAACATAGCTTTACTTTTAAAACTTTCATATGCTTTAAAGACTAAACTTCAAGGGCCTGTGACGCAGCAGCACTCTTGGTATATATTTATAAACTTTTACTCTCAGATGGACTTCACTTTAATTTTGGCTCTGAATGGCCAAGTAGTTCAAATGGGTAGATTTATCAAAAAGGTCAACTGACGGTGGATGCAAGAGAACATCTAAACTCACACTCTCTTTGTTTGTACTGACTTTTAACATCTCAGTCAACAATTTTTCAATGATGTCAGGATGGAGCCAACGCTTCCTGGGCATTTACCAGTACTCTGGCGAGTTAATGTGTCTTGCTCAAGGAGACAACTCGGCAGCCCTAATGGGAATCCAATCCTGGACCTCTCAATTTGGAGCCCTAGCTATATCGGCTTTACCACTAGGCACCAATCTCCCCTCTAAACTCGCATTCTGAACTGTGACACGATCTAAAATTACAATATTATTTCTTATCAATGAAAAATATTGCACATTTTACTCATTACAAAATATCTACAAACCATAAATACATATATACAAATCATTAACAGTATTTACATAATAAATAATTATATTTTATAAAATGATGATGAAAAAATCTTATTTTTATGACATTCATATAGTCTAGAATCATGAATGCTCACATTCTTACTTTAAGAAAAATAATCAAACTGGTCACTTGATTAACCACAATTTCTAGGACAGTGTACTGGCATTACGTACACACTCATTCAAATGAGGAAACCATAGGCCAATGCTCTTCAACCTGGACTGATTGTGTTGGGTAGTGACTGATTATTATCCATCTCTAGCCTAGCTTAATTTTCCACAAGTCCACCCAATATTACTACTAGGGGAAAAAATGAAATAAAACTAGCTAGACATTCCACTGGCTCCTTGTTTGCTAGCCAGCTAAAGCTGATTTCAACAAGTATAAGCTTTAACAAAAAGCTTGGTCTACGCTTCGCATATATAAACTAGAATGTCAAAGAATCTGACCGTACTCCCATTTCATCGTGGTGCATTTGACTGAACAGAAATAAAACGCTGTGCGGTGAAAGCATTCATACCTGACTATCGACCGTCCCGATACTGTCGATTCATTTCATTCCGTTGTGGCTTGGATAGAATGTAATTGGCTACACGGCAGGTGGGGCGCGGTCAAAGCTTTCATACCTGACCATATAGCGTCACAATACCGTCGGTTCATTTCATTCCGTTGTTGCTTAAATAGAATGCAATCATGCACCAGTTCCACGAATTTAACAATTTGCCCCATTTTTGGTACCTACTGCACCATTGGTACAAATGTTACCAACCAAAGGGAGGTTTGCATGGGTGTTTGGGGGTGTTTACACGGTCCTTGGCGAAACGACCCGGAATCCTACTAACACGATGGTCAAGCCACTAGACTCAAACGTGCAGTTGTAGAGATGTGTATGAGTTGTCTTGTAAGTAGGTCAATCTCAAACATTAGAGTAGTCTACGCGCTGGCGCGTAGACAATCATTCATCAGGATAACATGTCCGTGTAATATACACCCCCTTATACCCCACTTTTATATAGCAAAACTGGGGTTTACAGGGGTATATCTATTTTTCTAATTTTTGCTCCAAAGCATAGATTGTGGGTACTCGTTAGAACCAGGCAGTTCTAACGTGTACCCACAATCTATGTTTTGAGCAAAACTTAGAAAAATATCAAACATTTTCTACTGAAATATTTCAATTTTTACAACTTAGAAAATATCTGTATATTGCATGGGCAAGTTTTCATAATGATAAGACACATTTTGTCCAAAAAAAACATTTAAAAAAAATTTTCATGACTATAAAAAAACTGCATAGGAATGTCAAGTAATATGAATAACAGACACAGGGACGACAAGTTTATGATGAAAAAAATGTGAATCCATTAAAAAGTATGAAAAACACATTCTTACAATTTTGACAAACTGCTAGACCTATTCTAATCTGAAATTATATACCATCTAAAAATGCATAATTTGTGTCTATGTGGTTCCAACATCACTACAAAGTACAATTTTCAGATAAGAGCTGTCGCAGGACAGCGTAGCTCGCCTGACTTGTGCTTTGCCACTAAACTTATCAAAATCTATGACCCATAACCTTGACCTCAAGGTCGCTCAGGTGGGTTGTGATGGTACAGCATAAAATTTCAGACCAATATCCACAAACATGCAAAGTTTCAACTTGATCCATCAACATAGAGATATATAGACTTCAAAAATCTTTAACCCAAAACTTTAAACAAAAATTTCTAAGGCCATGACCTTGACCTCAAGTTTACTCAGGGTGGGTCATAATGGTACAGCATAAAATTTCAGACCTATATCTACCAACATGCAAAGTATCAACTTGATCCATCTACATGTTCAAGAGATATAGACTTCTAAATACTTTAACTGAAAACTTTAACAAAAAAAATCTAAGTCTGTTACCTTGACCTCAAGGTCACCCAGGGTGGGTCATGATGGTACTGCATAAAACTTCAGACCAATATCTACCAACATGCAAAGTATCAACTTGATCCATCAACATGTTCAAGAGATATAGACTTCTAAAAACTTTAATAAAAAAGTCACTAGAGCACGAAATATAGGTCAAGGTCACTAGATCAAAGTGGTTGCAAAGTCGAGACATGGAGGAGAAGCCATATGCAAGGTTTGATGGTTGTAGGCTTTATAGTTGATGAGATATTAAGGGTTGGCTTAAAAAATGACAAAGTCACTGGAGCATGAAATATAGGTCAAGGTCAGTAGGTCAATGTGGGTGCCGAGTCGGGACATAGAGGAGAAGCCATATGCAAGGTTTGATGGTTGTAGGCTTTATAGTTGATAAGATATTAAGGGTTGGCTTCAAAAATGACAAAGTCACTAGAGCACGAAATATAGGTCAAGGTCACTAGGCGAATGTGGGTGCCGAGTCGGGACATCGAGGAGAAGTCATATGCAAGGTTTGATGGTTGTAGGCTTTATAGTTGATGAGATATTAAGAGTTGGCTTCAAAAATGACAAAGTCACTAGAGCACGAAATATAGGTCAAGGTCACTAGGTGAATGTGGGTGCAAAGTCGGGACATCGAGGATAAGCCATATGCAAGGTTTGATGGTTGTAGGCTTTATAGTTGATGAGATATTAAGAGTTGGCTTCAAACATGACAAAGTCACTGGAGCATGAAATATAGGTCAAGGTTAGTAGGTCAATGTGGGTGCCGAGTCGGGATATCGAGGAGAAGCCATATGCAAGGTTTGATGGTTGTAGGCTTTATAGTTGATGAGATATTAAGGGTTGGCTTCAAAAATGACAAAGTCACTGGAGCATGAAATATAGGTCAAGGTCAGTAGGTCAATGTGGGTGCCGAGTCTGGACGTCGAGGAGAAGCCTTATGTAAGGTTTGACAGTTCTAGGCTTTACAGTTGATAAGAAACTAACACAGCATCTGAGCATTGTACAAAGGTGTTCTAGATATTGACCTCTAGCCCCGCCCCCAGGCATGACCCCACAGGTCCCTTCACACTAAATCACAGAGGACCCTCATATGCAGCAATGTTCCAAATATGAATGATTTCTGGTCAGTGACTATCAAGATATAACAATTTTAAAAACTTTGACCGAAAGTGTGACGCGGACGCGGACGTACACGTAAACGCGGACGACCGAGGTGACAACAATAGCTCTGTGCACTTCGTGCAGGCGAGCTAAAAATGAAACTTTGCCAGAAAAAAAAATGCATTTACCTCAGTCAATATGTGAGCCTAATCAAAGCTTAGACATAAATAGGCATAAAAGAATTCTCTTTGACTAGATCACATTAATATATGAGCACAGATCTGACAAAAGGGGTCTTCGGGCATTCAAGTACATTTTACACTATTATAATTTAAATTTGAAATATTTGGCATGTTCTGATATTTATGTCAAACAGCAGTTATATTGTAACACAATCAAAGACAAAAATATTTCTTATGAAACAAAGTTATTTGTATCAGTATGTTGCCATGGCAACCATTGCACCATAAGGGCTACCCTCGAACACTCTTTTTTATGCATGATTTATCAAACGTTTTGTGAATTTGTGCCTATTGCATAGTCTGTACAGTGGTATAGATGTGAAACTTCAAGACACACATAGGATTTCGAGAATTTTAGTCCTAGCTTCTTCTTGTTTCAGTAATATAAAGACGTTAACTTCATCAAAGTCGAGACGCCATCAACAATTTTCATGACATCATGTTTGAATTGCAGCAACTACACAACTTTCAACACTCGTATCTTTTCTATTTGTGAAGACAATCCCTTCAAATTTTCAGGAATCTTGGTCTTTCACATGGTATCAATATCTTAATTTTTGAATTTTTGGCCATAAAGTCCCTTTAGTCAGATCTTGGCCCATATCGTCTCAACTTAAGTACTTTATGATAACCCACAGATGCACACAGTTTTCCCTTTTGGCTTTAATGACCCTCAAAACTGTCCAGAGAGGGGACAGTGATGTCCCCCATAATTCTCAAATATTTTTGTTTCCTGTTCAAAGCAAATGTCCCCCTAATACTGAATATTATTGTCAAAATGTGCTTCAGAAACTGCTAGTAGTGGGACATTGGTCTCCTAAATTAAAATTCTAAGAGAAAACCCTGCATGTTTTTTTTTTCTATTCTTTTCTTCTTTTTTCTGAAGATAACCAGTGATAAAACGGATTCTGCTAGCAGCTGATGTGAACAAACAAAGACACATACTATGTTTTCATTCTTCCTTTTACTACTCAAATGTTAATCATGATTGGTGAAATTCTCTGAAGCCACAACCACTCTCTTGAAGATCCACCCTCTCAGCTAAGCCCCTCCTCAAATTCATCATCATCCAATTGGATTGGTCCATTGCCACCTGAAGCCACACCTCCTGCTGGAGTTTCTGTAATTTCATTGGTTGTTCCAGAAGCTGCTTGCCTACTTCTGTTTCCACCACCTCCAGGAATGACTAGATCTCTGGCTAATTTGGCAAACTACAAAACAAATGAGATAGTCAATGAACCATAGGATGTGGAAATGTGCCCACAAGATTTTTGATTATATCCAACACAAAAGCCAAAATGTTCTGCCTAATGAAATGGCCAACAGTCGCTATTTCAACTTCAGTCAATTGATACTATCTAGGTGGTGATAATGAAGGAAACTGTGAAAAGCATGTTACATGTCAACTTTCATCCACCGGGAAATTTTGTTAAATCTTCTCTAACAGAGTCTTTTTTTAAATTAAATAAATGCTGTTCACAGATGGTACAAAGTAGACCTTTGTATTGTTTGTATTCAGGTTAAATGCCCAAGTCAACATTCTTTTAAGTCATGTTGGCATGGAGGCAGGGCTTCCTGTGTATTAACCAGTATAGGAGTTAATGTGTCTTGCTCAATGGCACATCTTGAGACTGGTGACTCCAGTGGGGATTAAACCCAGGACCTTCTGGTTAGGAGTCTGCTCTACCACCAAGCCACAATAGACCTTTATTTTAATCATAAGTATATTAGTATAACAACAAGAACGCATTCTCAGAAGCTCCGAATAATATCATTATCTTTTTTCAAATGCAACTTACAGCATTGTCCATATATTTGATGAGCGGTAACGACAATACTCTTCTGGCATCGTCTTCATTACCATCGTCATACGCTTGTAACAATTCCTCAACAGCCCCGGCTTCTTCACTTGAACTGAACTGGGGGTAACTGAGATATACAAAACATGAGCGAGACGTCGTGTGAGAAAATGCACAGGCTGGGTTTCAGAACAGGTCCAACACAAACCAGAATGTACAGCCAATGAAGCAAGCTAGAACTTTGAAAATGTCAGATTTAGAGGTGATTGTTCTATCTGTTCAGCAAAAACAAAGGTGCTGATCAGCTGTGCAGTTACTGCACAGCTGATCTGCATCTTTGTTTTTGCATTTATATAAGCAAAAATCTGGTTTTCTCATTGCGCTGCTCAATTGGAATAAGCAGTTAAATTAAGTCTCCTTGCATGAAATCTGTAAAACACTTCACAGTGTAGCTATTATAGCCATAAGCAAAATAAATGACTGATTTCTGGATTCCGCTCTTAACCCCAAAATTTCCATTAACTTGGCTATTTCTTTATTTTTTAAAGTTGATGCTCATGCAGACAAGATTTAAATCTGATGCTCACTGGAATTGAGCATGAAAAAAGTTCTAAAACCTTCAAATAAACTTTTTCATGCTCAACTTTGCTATATATGCATAGAATATATCCTACAAATGACAGATGATGGTTAGATGCTTGCTTTTGAAAGACTTGGGCTGTACTGGGAATGCACTTCATTATGAATCCTAAACAAAAGCACTGAGCAGCTGCGCAGTTACCATGCAGCTGATCTAAGCTCCTTCATTTTCAAAATATGCTTAAAGTAGGATTTTTCACAGGGTTTTGGTTGGTTGATTTGGTGTTTAACGTCCCACCAACAGCTAGGATCATATGAAGACTGGCTCATGAGGTTTCTCTCTGAATTACCTTATTGAGGATCTATAGAAGTTGTCAGCGGCCACGAAGTCACCGAGATGTAACTGTATTAACACAACACCTAGGACCAATTTACTGATCATAGCATAGTTCTCTGCCGCTGCATAGAATTCTATCTCCTTCCGTAAACATGCTATTGCTTCTTCATACCTTATAAAAGAGTAAAATACAATAAAATCATAATGGACAAGATGATGAAATCAGCTTGTTTTGTTGTAGACTATAAATTTACAGTTTTGCTGTATAGACTGTAAATATTTTGTTCAAGAACTAACAACCTTGAGCTGCTTCTACAATTTTTTGACAAACCTCATAAAGTTAATGAAAATTAATAACTCTTTCTGAATAAAAATATAGCTTAAAAACTGATTCCTAGTGTGCTTTTTTTTTTTTTTTTTTAAATTTCAACACCGTTTATTTGTATGTACTTTTAAAATTCAATATAACACAGGAAATAAGGTTTATTTAGTATTTTCTGGGGCGAAAGTATTTAACAGTGTGAATTTCAGGTATTTGAAATGTATGTTACGTTAAACGTATCTGTTATGTAATGTATTTAAGTATTTGATAAAGCCCTATATGTTTTCAGTATTCTGTCAATCATTTCGTGACGTCATTGAGAACGGTAAGATTTAACATTTTTTTTATAGATGACAGTTTAGTTGGAAATGCTGATTGTCATGTGAAATAGTTCAAAAGTTATGCCAGCTTCACTGTTTATGTTTATTTTTCCTTAATTCTCAGTTTTTTATCGTTTTTGTGAAATTGTTGTTAAAATGTTAATGAGTGGGCGTGTCTATTGTAAATTGCGTCCTAGTGAACTGAAGCAGCCATTGTCATGCGTTGATTGAAGTTTTGTGCTTGCTTAGTGTTATTTATACTTGTTTTTGGAACAGTGGGAGGCTTTATTTGGCAATGTTTTCTTCAATGTAGGGAATATGCGTTTTCGATGCGAGGTATTCTGCTTATTTTTTGCAAATATGGCTCAAATTGTACGTTGACCTACTTATGATGTGTTTGTCAATATGTATAGGTAAATTAAATTGACCGTGCCGCTTGAACTCACGTGATATAGTTTTGTAAACACGCTTTAAAGAGGCACCTATTTGTTTTACACATTTTCTAGTGCAATGTGAGAGTTCGTCGGTAATATATTGTTTACTGTCAGTCGCATTATTGAGAACATGTTTATTTAAGCAGTCTGATCAACATGCATATCTATGTCAGAGATTAAGCAACACGGTTTAAATACTAACCTAAAAGCTGTTGGGGTCTTCAACAGGTGTTTTATATTATATTTGACCAGACAACAAAGAATGTTAAGTTGAAACCCCCTTAAAGTGCCTCATTTTATACTGGTTTCCGATTCCTTGATAAGACGTATAATAACTTGTCTGGTTAAGCGGTAACCAGTTCTTTGTTTATCGATATTTAGCTGGAAAAACCGATACATGCTAAAAATAGCGTGGTTCTGATTTTAGTAGTTATAGAATACAAGGATAGCTTTTTAAAAAAGCTAGAAGCGGCTCGTTAAGCATTATGTTTTGTGATCACATATTATCGATTAAAGTTGTGTGCTAGTGGTGTCTGAGACAGCAAATATCTGATTTTGATATATGGGCGTTTGCTAAATCGTCAAGAAATCATCTTGAGTACTGCTGTAGGTAGGCGCGCGTAACACGCGTGTTCAAAAAAATTCTTCAAGCTCGACGTGTGTCGGACGTGTATCATATACGTTTCGAATAAGTTCCACGCGCGTTACAGGTGCTTTAACTACGCTTTGAATGCTTTTGGCACCCGTTTTAGGCACGCAATTGTGCGCTACACATTTTTTCTCTATATATATTTTCTTACTTTATTTTTTAATATTTTGTACGTCTGGCACACGCCTCAGTCACATGCAAATATGTGACTGCTAAAACGAGTTAAAGAAACAAATTAATTTGTATATGTCCAAACTCTTAAGCGTGTCGTGATTTTTCATACGACCTGCGCGCATTTGTTTCGGTTTTAACATATTTCATTCCAAATTTAGTACAGAAACAATTCAAAAGCATGCAATCAACGACGGAATCAGAACGAAAGCGTATCTTTTCCTAAGCATTGTAAACAATGAAGCTTGCATTTTGTTTTGAATAGTCTTCAAGCATTACCGATAGAGTTTTCATAATAGAGAAAATAAATACTGTGTACGGAGGCTCATGCACATTTGGTTTATATGCTAACGTGTGGCGCTCTCTAATGTCATCATGTTTACTTAGAACACAGGCAAAAAGTACTCGAATGTTGTTTGGCTGTAATTTAGAGAAATGTTTGCATCCTGTATACCCTCGATGTAACATTGCACATTTGGTTTATACGCTAACGTGTGGCGCTCTCTAATGTCATCATGTTTACTTAGAACACAGGCAAAAAGTACTCGAATGTTGTTTGGCTGTAATTTAGAGAAATGTTTGCATCCTGAATACCCTCGATGTAAAATATATTACAGCGCAGACTGATACAACATCACAAGACACCTGACGAAATGTAGATTTAAAATTGAGTTTTTGGAAGCAAACTCGATTTATACTGACGTCAACAAAAAACGCCTCAGTCAACTTTGACACGTGACACTGCCAAGATTAACAGCTTAGATTATTTTAAATACGAGGTATGGCAGAAAAGTTCGTAGACACCATTAGTATTTTTAACAGGAAAAGAAATTCTGTCAAAATGAATATATCTGGGTTTGCAAAAATATTTCATGAGCAAATAGACGAAATTTTATGAAAATCTGGCCAACACGACATCTTCTACAGCCTTTTATGTGCACCTCCCTAACCGGGAGCGGGGCAAGGGTCAACGTCTCAGTGACGTTACTTGAAGTTTATTGCTGTCAGTGATGTATACATTTGTAACAAGTTTAACCGATGTTTCAGAGTTATTCCACATAGGGTCCTTGGATATCGGTACAATTTCATTATGTGTATCCAGCTGTCAAATGCAGATTTGTGCCAACTGTCCTCAGGTTCTCTGATGACCGGTTGAACATATGAAACCATTTTCTTTCGCTGAGAATGTAAGACGAGTGCCCTTCCGCCGCCGTTTATCATCTTAGATGATCTATCGAGCATCGAAAAATCAACTGTGCCACTTGTAAACTAGTGACAGACAAGCTGATAGCTTTTATGTTGTTGTTTATATCATTTCTATCGTGTTTGTTGGCCATTTCCATAACAAAAACACACAATTTTATGGTTATCGGCTGTTCTCCGACGTCAAAATTATGTCATTTTTTTCAAACAATTTTTTCGGACTGCATCTGAAATTTTATTCACAGATATCAAACTGTACTGCCGCCAAGGCCCAAACATTCATAAAACGTTGATGATTGAACATTCTTTCAGGATCAAAAGATTTTAACGTTACAGAACACTTCCGTGCCGTTTCACAAGCAAAAACAGAATGTGAAAATCGTCACATTTTATCACGTTTTGACACCTGCCCCGCACGGCCCTACCCTCAAGCAGAAAAGTGGCCATACCAAGCGTGTTATTACTTCAAATTGCACAAAATTTCTGAAATATACTCATAAGATATTGCTGCTTGAAATTATCTTAAACGCTTCTTCAACGACGCGTTACTTTTTCTGATAGCTGGAGTGTCTACGAACTTTCCTGCCATACCTCGTATTGGTCATATTTTTGCTAATCTTTTACGCATTCGGAAATGGTGAAATGGAATTATTCAGACAGCTGCTCGAAAAATGACATGCTGTTGAAAACACACACCCTAGCAAAATCCCTATTCTGTTCATGAATCGGTCTATCGGGCATCGCTTCTTTCAATTACTGATAGTCTCCTTTACAAAACCAACACAAAAGCCATAGAGTGGAATATCAATACGTGACCATAGGTTGCTGAAACACATTTTTGGAAAACAGATTCTCGTTCTCTAGCGTAATTGACGTCACTGCAGCTAATGACCAATGCTAAAATGGAAATCGCCGTCAAAATGGTCAAAAAGTTTTCAAAGGCTATCCTGGCATGGCTTTTAGACATAGAATAGTTTCTATAGTTACTTCTCCTGCCTTTCAGTTTGAAACGAACGTGCTTACGGTGTATTTGACGTCTAGGGAATTAAGCGCCAGAATACCATTGCTCCATTCTTGGCTATTCATTTGTAATAATTCGACTCCTTTATGCAGATTAACTCAAGGTATTAATCCGAATATAACGGCATCGCTTCTGAAATGTTTCATCATTAGATTTCGTAAGCAGAAGAGACGTCGACGTCAAAAAGATTTTGCTACAGAAGCGTCGGTGAAAGAGCTACGGTAACAAAAAACGAAAGAGGGAATCTTATATCTAAGCGAACGATGGTCCAAGACTTTGGAGACGCCAGAAACCGAACAGTATCATTTTTTCGTTCCATCTGTTTCTTTTATGTTTATTTATTTATTTTTTTTTTCAGTATTTCAGCTTCACGTTGTCCAGTAATGTAACGTTTCAAAAGTTTGATGTTCTTCAGTTTGTAAAACGACTTGCACGGCTTTCAAGAATTTTCACGTCAAAAACGTCTGTATAATGACGTCATTGTGCATTTTTAAAAATGGTGCACCCATGCAGGTTTTGAGAAAAGTGCGCATCTTAAACAAAGTCGGTTTATGCTATACCATGAGAGAGAATGTAAAGTAAGGAGAATGCAAATTATGTTCATATTGTATATCTATTGGTCAAGTTATGCAACATTTTCGGTGAGGCGTTTTTATTGACGTCAGTATAGTACCAACATACATGTACATCGAGGCAACGAACTCTTCGTTTCAGAGTCATGGTTGATGATTCGATAATGCCTCACTGTACATTGTTGTTCATTCGATCTGGCCTCCAATCAGTGCAATCCCTTTTTTCAACGAGTCGTGTAATGTTGGACCAATCTACGCTATTTTGTTACATGTGAAGCAGGGAGATTGTAACCGAATATGGTTTGGCAATAGTTTGAAAAATTAAATGAAGTAAAAACAAACAGTTTTATTATCAACATGTTTAAGTAATAAACCCGACAAAATAAACGCAATGATGAGATTTTTCCATTAAGTCTTCATTAATTGCCCAAATTCATCATGTTGAATTTTTCTTAGTTCTTTTTCTTTAAAAAGTTATAGAGGAAAGACATTAATGCAGCCGGTAATCATGCTTTGAATGTGATTATTCAACGGTACCACCAATTCAAGTTTCGGGTAGTTTTTTTTTTTTTTTTTTTTTTTTTTTTTCTTCTTCAATTTTAAGGCTGTACTAAACAAACTCTTGCAGTCTTTCGAAGCTTGTGAAGTTAAACCAGTGTAGTTTGTCTTTAAACACTCCAATCTGATCAGCCATGATCGTATTAGATCATTTAAATATGATTGAATGTTTCGCGTTTAATAAGGTTTATCTCCGGTATGGAATTGTTAACTTTTGCTCCGGGTTTCAAATTTTTGAAATCGCAGTATATTTGTCTGGCTATCGTCGCTAGTTTCTAAAGGGACACTGACGAGGGTTCAGTACCCGAAATTGCGCAATCTGGCCCAATTACCTCCCTTTGAACGTTTTACTGCTTCCAAAGGATCAAACTTTTATATTTTATTTACGATTACTGCAGCTGGCGTTGTGCCGTGTGGCGGCCCTAAAAAGTCTCCCCGTACATCATCCATAGTGCAGATTATATTACTTCTTTCGGTCCTTTGAGATCAGTAAGAATGTTCAGAGTAGCAAACTATTTTACGTTTAGAGCCATCTTCTAAACATTTTTTTTTTCAATTTTAGACCCCGTTTAGGCATGTGTCTTTGATTTAGACAACACTTGTGTAAAATTTTTGAAATCGCAGTACAGTATATTTGTCTGGCTATCGTCGCTAGTTTCTAAAGGGTCACTGACGAGGGTTCAGTACCCGAAATTGCGCAATCTGGCCCAATTACCTCCCTTTGAACGTTTTACTGCTTCCAAAGGATCAAACTTTTATATTTTATTCAGTAAGTTATTCGGCACCCAGGGAGCTTCATCGTCGGGCAGCTTACTGAATCTGTTGAGTCCTCGTATAGTGCAGTAGCCATCAGCATAACCTGGAAGATTGTGCCGCATGAAATTTTATTGTGGTTTCCAGTTCACTGGGCCATGCTAGTTCAGAAACTGCATGATGCCACCCTGGCATCATTGAGCGTTTTGAAAAAATCAAGATGGCGTCCAAGATGGTCGCCATAAACAAGAAAACAGCACCCCAAGGTTTGATAAACTCATTTTCCTGCGTTTAAAAGCTCAATTTACGCTGTAAACAATATTAAAAAGATAATTCTTAGTTTTGACCCCCATGTCATTATTATGAGGCAAGATGGTGGACAAGATGGTTGCCACAATCATACTAAAAGCAATATTTTCGTAATAAAACGGCATTTAAGTGCAGCATAAAACAGTGTATTGTGTTTGGGTGTCCATTTTTGTTGTACGCATAAAACTTAATATGGCCGCCATAATTATAATTTAAAAGATTGTGTTCTCTGATTTAAACAACATTCCTTTGCAGAATATACTTACTGTAACGCGTTTGAAATGCTCATATAATGTTTTGAGCAGCATGGTTTATTGTTTATTCTCACATTATAAAATGAGCCAAGATGGTGGCCAAGATGGCCGCCATAATCATAATATATGAGTACATAATTTTTGATTGAATAAGCATTCCAGTGCTGCATTTGCTTAATGTTTTTTTTGTAATTCAAATGTCCAAACTATGTTGACAAATCAAGTGTTTTTGTATTATATTTGACCCAACATTATAATAATAAAACAAGATGATGACCAAGAGGACCACCGTATTCATGCTTTAATGATCTCTGGCTACAGCAGCATTCCAGTGCTGCAAGAACTGAATGCCTTGTATTTGAAATGATCATTTTATGGTGTTAACATCGCAATTTAATGTTCGTGTTTTGTTTTGACACCGCAAAATGATACTGGGGCGTAGGTGTCCTACGAAGTTATAATACGACTCAGATCTTCTTCACTGATCAAAGTGTTACACATTAATTTAGCAGAATAAAGGGAGGGAAGCAAATCAATATACATCACTAAATGTAAGAAGTCGTAACATTTACAGTTTAAATATAATAAAGAAGAAAAGAGGACTGCATTTTTAAAGACAATTTAGTGAATCCTTCAGTAGAGCTAAAAACGCTAGGCGCTTGGTCTGAAGCATATTAGGAAAGGATGTAACAGACGGAAAAAAGCAGATAAAGCTGGTTCACAAAGATGAAAGGAAGAGTCGAACTGACGCTAATGCTAAGAACAGAAAAAAAAGTTTAAAACATGTAAAGTAACTCTGAATATTATGAAATACAACATCACAACTTTATATACAATATGCTGTTGTCACATTTCAAATAAATACACGTGTAAACCTTGACCCAGTCTTCTTAGCGCATGAATTTAAATTGGTGGATGAATTGGAAAAAATTGGCTGGAAAGTTTCCAAACGCTGATCGCTTGATCACTTCTATGGCTATTACAATGGCGGTACGCAAAACTCATTTAAGGAAAAGCCACAAACGCATTTGAAGCAAAGATTATTTATCCAAGACACTTCCAGGTAGATTTACCTTGCCATGGTATACCCTCGGAGTTGGCTCCCAGCATTCTTCAATGTTGGGGGACAGCGGGGACAAGAGGATTATGAACACACAATATGTTTGGAAGCAAAATGTACAAGTTGAGAAATCCACATACACTGCGCTGGCCTGATACAGTCGTCACCGATGGGCTGTGCTATTCTGTGGACGAACCATTGTCACTTTGACTGTAGCATTTAAAGCATAACCAAAACTTCTCCAGCAAGACAAGAGGTTTGACAAAAAGCACAAGTATTCTCTTAACACTATTCGAACTTAAATTCCAAGATACGATGATTTAGGTATTACATGATTGTGCATGCAATTGTGACCATCTCACATTGAAAAAGGGCTGTGATAAAATAGTGTAACAGTGGCAAGAAGTGAGATGGTTGCGAACCATTGAGGAAAATGTGTAAGCGTCAATCACGAACGTCTATGTATTGCTCAAGATTAAAATATCTACAATCAATGTAAACCGAAAAGAATAAAATGCGAAAGGGAATGGGCCATATAAAAGGGACATTTTAATGACCGTAAAAATTGGGTTAAATGGTAAAACATCAGACCGTAGTCTGCTTCCCTCTTGCAGTCCAGTTTGAAATCAATGTCAAAGGGTTTCATACCACCTGACAAGCTTATTACCAGATAATATCAGGGGAATTATCGCATTTGGATGAAATTATGGCAGCAACGTAGAATTATTTCTGTAAGATATATGGTTTAATGTAAAACTGGTAAGCAAAAGCTGATAAACACACAAAAACTTAATGCATATAATCACCATATACACAGTCGTTTACCAAAACAATGTGAAACCAACACATGTCCAGACATCCATTTGATAATCCCCGCTTGGTCAAGGGTGTGTGGTCTTATATCCAACTTAAGTCTCAGGTAGTCGAAATTATGTTGAAGGGTCCTGAGCGCTTGTGCCAATTACAACAACAGACAGTGTGGCTCCAGTAGTATACAGTTGTATACTTTAAGTAGAATGATTTGCTGTGGGTATGCTTCTGAACAACCATGCTCATCATCGAAATATAGGCGCTTCATAAATCAATTAGCCTGTACAGTGCTTTGCAAATGCAATTGAATTGAAGAAACAATTGTTGCAATAGTTGAACAATATAGCTGGTGACTTTGCTAATTATTACTTACAATGGTAATGACACAGACGAATACCTTCTCTCGGTTTTAGAATGAAATTCATATTCTATCATTCATGATATGATGTAGATTTGCATCCCTCTGTTTATACTGCTTACTTAAAAACTTAAGAAATATACATTTAGATAAGCTTTTTGAATCAGAGGCCATTTTCCCTTATACTAAGATTAAGGCGGCCATTTTGACCACCATCTTGCATCATTGCTATGATGCTGGGTCAGAACTAAACTCAAACTTGAACTGTTAACAAAATAAAATATTTACATTTTTATTGCAATCGCCCTAGATGAAAGTATCTTTCTTGGTGTTCTTCATTTCACAATGAAAAACATTAAGTCACGTGATCTAGAGGCCACGCCTATGGGCGGATCGACGTCAAAACCGATCCAGTGACGTTGTTTGTTTACTCTTGTTGTCGTGACGTTGGTCACGTATCGCCATGACGTTAGGCGCGAAAATTTGACGTTTTGGCTGTTCCAAAATTACGTTAAGTCGGATTTAATGTCAAATAACATGAAACTGAACGGTGATATACGCAATTAAAAATCTGATACTTGATTGATAATATAAAATGTAAATATAAGTATTGAAATTCAGATTTTAGCTTTCACTGGATGATGAAAAACATTAGCTGTTTTAATGTCTCCGAGAAGCCCTTCGGGCTTCACAGACATTTAAACAGCCTAATGTTTTTCATCATCCAGTGACTGAATTTCAATCCTTAAGTAAAGTAAAAAACAAGACAGTTAAGACAGTTTATTCAAGACCAAGTTCTCTATATCATTTTTCGGCGGCCATTTTGATCACCATCTTGCATTCTTGTTATGATTGGAGCGTCAAAACATAAACAAATCTAAATTATGGTGTTTTTGTTAATAAGAATATAAAATGAACATTTTAACACAAAACATTGAGTATATGCAACTCTGGGATGCTGTTTTCTTGTTTATGCCAACCATTTTGGACGCCATCTTGATTTTTGATTTTTTCAAACAATTAATTATGCAGTTTTTGAACTGGCATGGTCTGATGAACCAGAAGAAGACAGTTAGGACAACAAGAGAAGTGAGATTTTTGCTTCAAATACATGTATTAAATTGATTTTTGCAATATTTTCCGCCATTTGTCGACCATTTTGAATTTTTGAATATTTCAAAATGCTCAATGATGCCAAGGTGGCATCACTCGGATTCTTCATCTGAAAGGTATCAAGAAGTGAAATCCATAAAAACATTTTATGCGGCACACATTTCCAGGTCACAAGCCAAATCCATGTTTGGCAACTGGACTAGTATTTGCTTCACCAGGGTGGTTATCATGATTTATTTGTTTGTCCTTGATGATTCATTGACTAGGAAGAGATTCACCACGAGGACCGAACGACTAACTAAATGTTGTGAACCACTGCAGAAGATCAGGGTGAGGTTAGGCGCCTGTAAAACCGGTTGAAGCCTCCCAGTCATTTTATATTTCTGATCGTTCCAAGGCGATATTTTTGTTGTGGTTCCATTTGTTTTGTGTTATGGAGTCGAATTTTGTACTGTTTGAGCCTTATGTATGTTTTCGTATTTTTATTTAAGTTCGGATAACTGAGTGGCCGTCTTTTGGGAAATAACTGCTCACGATATATTGCCTAAGTACCTAATAGTCGGTTTAGTTTTTCCCTCCTCGGTTTTTGGAGTAGGAGTTTCTTACTGATTGCGTTTTTCCTCATCATTGCCTTCTTGTACCTTTTTTGAAAAGGGTGTCAAATGACATTCTTCGCCTTTAGAACCCGTCTTTGAACAACATACAGATAAAAGAGGGAGAGAATATGTGTCTGAGTACCTTCAGGACTGGTGTACTAAAAACATTACATACACCTACAATTGTAAGGAGAATGTAAAATGATAAAATTTTAATGCGACTTTAAACATTTGATCCCCACATGGTTTATAGCAGAGTTTTATAAGATATGCGATACATACGGGATCTTCGTACCTGAAAAATATGAGCCGCATAAGGAGAAAATCGGATTTTTGCATATGCGAAATCAAAGGCGCAGATCAGCTGTGCAGTAACTGCACAACTGTCCAGCGCCTTTGTTTTCGCTACTCGGTAAGTACAATTCCTCTATTAATTGTAGCCAAAATTAGGCATCTAGCTTGCTTTTGTGTCGCTCCCGGTCGGAAACCCCGAAAGCCGGTTTTCTCACGTCGAGGCTCATATGTCTTTCAAATTATATTATTACTTGTGGTTTTTATGAAAAAAAAAATGATACACGGTACCCTTTCGTTTCTTATTTTGTCGGGTACAATTATACGATTGCATTTACATTGTCTCAAAGACATGTTCTTTAGTGAAACATTGATTATCTTTCAAATTCTGGGGTAGATCAGCTGGCTAACCTGCACTCCGATACTCTTCGTGACCTCGCTCCTCTCCCGGTATGGAGAGGTCTAACGGAATACCGATGGAAATATTCCGTCTAAATCTGGGGTCGATACTTTGCTCTAGAAAAATTGCGATTGACCAGGTGGGGTTCAAATGTAAAAGTGGCATAAAATGTACAGTTTGAATTCTCTAAACAATGATTAATGCTTGTGTTTGGACCCTTTTGAAAACCCTTGTATGAACTCAGACACTTATTCCTACCATATTGTATCGGCATTTTGTTCGAATCGGCGTTCTACCCTCTGACACCTGTTTGAAAATCGATTGTATACAGCGAATAAACCCTATAAACCGTAAAACATTTTAAAAGGTCATGACCGATCAAATTTGAGTTTCTAAAGACGAACAGCATCGGCCTCAACTTCAAAAGCTTCTAAAATAATGCAAAGAATAAATTGTAATCCCAGCTAAACGGCCTAGGGGATTAAAGGCTTGATTTCGGCCTCATGCGTTGGTAAAAAAAATGAATTTTGAAATTTTTGAGTAGAAAAATATTGCAAATAGCAGGTAAATGTCCTTGCTTATAAATTCTGGCACAACTACCACTTGCAATTACACATGTTGGGATGGCAACGCTCCGAAAAGCATAGAAATACCACTTTTTTTTTGCAATTTTGGGTCTAATTTTCACAATTTTATACCATTTTCTACTACCGGCCCTCGCGACGAACAATTTCTTATTATGAAATAATTATGAAGTATCATCCAGATATATTGTATGCAAAGTATCATTTTGGTGGTCATGTGGGCCGGCACATAAAATTAAAAATGTGTTCAGAAATGGTCAAAAAAGGCCAAAAAGTGCAAAATGGGCTCTATCAATGGTTTTGTAGGATAAATGAAGTACTTGTTCTGGTTTTAAAAAGACGGGACATATGGCTGTTTTAGGAATAGTTTTCTCACCTAAATTCCAAATTCATTTTCAGCAAAATATGAGACAAAAAAGGACATTAACGCCCTAGGCCTTTCAAAGGCGTACATTTTTCGAATCTTATATTTATGGTACCTTTGAATGATCACGTCAAAACATGGATGACTTTATGTTATAAATGTGTAAAGAACAGATATTTGAGTACTTCAAATATGAATTTTAGCAAGATTAGATGAGATCTTAGATAAAAAAAAAGTAAGAAAGTTGGTTGCGTCCCAGTCATACAGGGTGTATTGTTTTCTGCCTTTGTTAAGGTAAAGAACCATAAAAACCGTGGCGCTTAAAGGTCCGTGCGTCGCGAAGGACGAAATGCCATAACGTCGCGCCAATGACTTCGTTTTCAAGATGGCGTCGGCTGTAGGTGTGCGTTCTGAACACACAGTAAATATCGACAGAAGCAAAGAAACGGGTCGCTTTTATTGTTAAAACAGATGCATATTATAATGGAGAGAAAAGAAGGTCCAAAAAATGCTAACGGCGATAATCAAATCCCTTTTCCAGTTTTATGCATATCTCTTTATTTTAGATTTCGAGCGTGTGCTTTCGGTTTATAGTATAAACCTGGTGACATTAAGATTGTTGCTGCTCGTATATTTCCGTATATATTTCCCGGCGCTATATTACCACCCCACCCACGCTCCAGATTTCTCAGACTTAAAGTTATGAAATATTTAACATGCAATAAACCTAATTTTAATATTATTTTCTTAGTTTATTCATTACGAAAACTTGCCCATGCAATAAAAAGAATTTTCTGAAGCTGTAAAAATTGAAACTTTTCAGTAAAAAATTTTTGATACTTTTCTTATTTTTGCTCAAACATAGATTGTGGGCATACGTTAGAACCGCCTCGCCGAGGCGGTTCTAACGAGTACCCACAATCTATGGTTTGGAGCAAAAATAAGACAAATATGTATACCCCTGCATACCCCAGTTTTATTATATAAAAGTAGGGTATAAGGGGGTAAATATTTCACGGGCATGTTTTCCTGATGTGTAAAGGGGAACAACTTTCTGGATGCAGTTTATTCCGTGACTCTCCGTAACGAGCATCAACGCCCTGTCTTAGAAAGTCTGCCGAAAGAACTGACAAAAATGAATTTATAGAATTTCCGGAAAGCTGGTGTACGTTATTTTGTACACGCATTCATTTCGGACGGCTTTATCGTGTGGCAGGTGATGTGCGGGACTCGAGGATCGAACCCGCCAAAGCCTCATTACTATCATTTATTTATTCAATCTGTTCATTCGCCTGATATTCTTTTTTTTTATTAAAATTTTGTTTATATATTCATGGTGTTTTGGTGGCTTATCCGATCGAGCTTTCAAGCCTCGTGGAAGGAACTTGAGCTTTTGAGTGAGCCTATGCATGAGAAAACCAACAATCGGGGTTTCCGACCAGGTCTGACACAAACCAGACTGTACAGCCACAGAAGCAGGATAGAAGCTTTGAATTTTAGAATTTTATGACGGACGTATGTACTGAGCCGGGTTTCGAACCCGCAACCCCTTGATTGCTAAGCGAACACGCTATACATTACACCACCGCGGCCGTACGAAAACAAAAACGAAAACAATGGTGCTGATCAGGTATGCAGTTACTGCATTGCTAATCTGCGCCTTTGGTTTCGCATATGCAGATTGTTGGTTTTCTGAAGCAGCGGCTCGCACATAAGTTTGGAAGACACTCTATAATTTAAACGAAAAGCATGTAGGAAAGACCGACCAAATGTATTATATGAAACATAATCAGCTGACAAAACTTTATCCAGCGACCCATGGTCGATGGTCGAGTGGTGATTCCATTAACGCGCTTAACCATTCGACCTTTTCATCGCTGTGTCTGGTGTTGGTTCGAGCATCACATCAGACGCATGTGAGACTAGCCAAAGTCTTCTTGCGGGTGTGTCAGATGTTTTTCTCGGGATTATCCTGTTTTTTTTTTGTTTTTTTTTTTTTTTTTTTTTTGTTTGTTTTTTTTTACGTACGGGAAATAAAACTAAAACAGACTCTTTATATCCTTTACAAGCAATGATTTATACTAAAAGACAGACCTTACATCGCATGCATTGCGCGTTTGATGAAATGATAGTTTTGTTGAACAATAATTGTGATAAGTTTAATTGAATGCCATCTGATTACTGGTTAACCGCTCAGGATTGAGCCTGCCCAGGAAAAGTGGTTTCAAGTCAAACCATCCATACATATACGCATTACTGGCTTAGTTGGGTGGTTATATGTTAAGCCGTCATTTTGACATCCTAATTTGGGGTAAAAGTCCAATAAAATAGAGGCAACGTCCCGGCATGACCATAGCTGTTGACTGGGACGTTAAGCATCAATCCAATAAACTAACAAACAAACATGTTGACTGAAATTTGGGGTCAAATATTTTGAACAGTACCTCTATGTATACATACTGTTGAACTTGGGCCGAATTTGAACCATTCACGGTCGTGATATGACTGAAAGATCATTCGAGTTGAAAACTCAGACAGATACAAGCACGCGTTAATGATCTTAAATTCGCCGCCTAAAGCACATTCTAATAAACCAAATGCCGAACGTTTATGAAAGACGTCCGAAAAGTCAAAAGGCGCCATTTTTATGACGTCAACGTCACTTACGGAAAATTAAGATTTTTAGCTTACCTGTCTTCATTCGTTGACAAATACCGCCGAAACCAACCTGGTAGTCAAGGACTTTTATTTAACTTTTTGACTCACAATACAAAAACGAGACCATATTTAGTTTTTTAAAAAAATCTATGGATTAGTTCTCTTGTAAACGGCGCTCAAGTGCAAAAAGCGACGCGTTTTTATTACTTTCCCATTACGTCACGTACAAATAAAGGCAATTTTAGCCATTTTAGGGGAGCGATTTGCAGGAAAACTAACCTGGTAACCATGTTTTTTTATTACACGAATCGATAGATATAAATATTTTCTCTAAAATATCAAAAAATAAAAAAATTCTATGGATCAGCAATTTTATGGTTCTTTACCTTAAGTCACGGCATGCATACACATGTACCGACCAGCCAATAAGTTTTAGTTTGGATATTGGATTATCTTTCCACGTGTGTTCATGAAATGAACAGGTCGGGTTGAAACGTGAAAATGAGTATATACCTATTTTTGAGTATATACTTAGTTTTAAGGATAGCAGCTCATACTTAGAGATAGGAAAATCAATGCAGAAAATTAAATTATGACTTTACACAGTAAAGAGAAAGAGTTGCAAAACCATACTTGGCCAGTTGTTAAAGGTTCATATACACTTTCAGATTTTTAAATAATTTTCAACTTCTACCGTTGCATTTTCTGCATTTTGAAGGAAACATGCATTTAGGATATGTATGAGACAACCCCTTGAATTTCACACAAATACACACCCTTCTCTCACTTAGTATAGATACCTCCCACTGGGATATTCTCAAAGTAAACAATGATTAGTAATAATCAATAAATCTTCAGATGGGAAAATACATACAGAACAAAAAGCGTGCTAACACATCAATGCATCGGTAGATGTTAAAAATTATTTTAAAATCTGAAAGTGTATATGACCCTTTAACAACTGGCCAAGTTTGGTTTTGCAACTCTTTCTCTTTATTGTATAAAGTCATTAGTTAGTTTTTTGCATTGATTTTCCTATCTCTTACTATGAGCTGCTATCCTTAAAACTAAGTATATACTTAAAAATAGGTATATACTCATTTTCACGTTTCAACTCGACCTGATGAAAGGATGATTCAATCCCAATATTGTCTTATTTTAGCCCTCAAACTTCTATGAACCGCCCCGTATAGCATGTTACAAATAACATGATATAATTTTCTTGTTACCTTTGTAATCTGATATACAGTCTTCCAGCTTTACCAATATCTTCTGCACTTTGCCTCGGTCTGTCTTCAAGCTGGAAAGTTAGAATTGAGGTCATTGATATATGACTTGGAGACTTCGCACAAGAAAAACAACAATTCCGGTTTCAGACCACTGAGACCAGGTATGTCAGTAATGTCACAAACCAGTCTGTGCTGCCACAGAAGGTGGTTGAAAGCTTGAAATTTCGGATTTAAGGACAAAAGGGATTGTACTATCCACGTTGTGAAAACAAAGGCGCTGATCAGCTTCGCAGTTACTGCGAAGCTGATCTGCACCTTTGTTTTCACATACTTTAGGCAAAAGTCCGGTTTTCTCATGGCGCAGCTCATATGTTAAGAAGTAGCCTCAGTATGCTCATATTTGAACTCAAATTATGAGAGAAGCTCAAAGTTTTATGATACTTAGACTACAATCATGCAAATTAAATGTGAACTCGAGTCAGTTTCCTGATCAATCCAGTGAGACGCTAATGTGAAAATTGTCAGTCACAAATAGGACCAGAGGACCATTGGTCCTCAGAACGCTCACCTGAAGCAATGACCTTGACCTTGAATACTTACATACCTTTATTGACTTCATTAGTTGTCTGCATCTGCAAAGTTTCACGTTCGAGAAAAACAAGTCTATATTTTCGATATTTCAATGGCTTTGGGTCAAGGTCAAAAAATGATAATGAGCTTAATTAATAACATACCTTCATTGTCTCCATCAGTTGTCTGCATTCAACTTTCAAGTCTCAGATCACTGAGATCAGGCTACAATATTTCCAAAATATCCAGTGTTTTCGCCTTTTCCCATGTAAAAGCCTATGTTTCCAAAATTGACCTTTCCGTAAAATAGGTCAAGGTCATTCCAGGGTCATCATTTTAGCAAACTATGATGGGCTGGAGTCCCCCATGCTACATATCAAGCTTCGTGGAAATCCGCCCATCGGTTCTGGAGAAGATTTTTTAAAGGTTTTCAGCATATATGGGCGTGGCGGCCATCTTGGTCATGTGACCCAAATTTCGCGAACAAATTTTCGTTCCCCCTACCCATGGATGTTCCACATAAAATTTCACTTTGATTGGCCTAGCAGTTGCAGAGTAGAAGATCTTTGAAAAGTGTGTATGAACGACATATCGGCCAAGGTCAAGAGATGACCTTGACCTATATTAATCACATACCTTCATCTACTCCATTAGTTGTCTGCATCTACCACTTTTCAGGGCTCAGGCTGCAATAGTTTACAAGAAATCCATAGTTTTCACTTTTTCCAATGTAAAAGCCTATGTTTCCAAAATTGACCTTGCCGTAAAATAGGTCAAGGTCATCCCAGGGTCATCATTTTAGCAAACTATGATGGGCTGGAGTCCCCAATGCTACATACCAAGTTTCGTGGAAATCGGCCTGCCGATTCTGGAGAAGAAGATTTTTGAAGGGTTTTTACCATATATGGGCGTGGCGGCCATCTTGGTCATGTGACCAGAATATCGCGAACAATTTCAATGCCACTACCCAAGGAGGCTACACATAAAATTTCAACTTGATCGGCCAAGCGGTTTCAGAGAAGAAGATCTTTGAAATTGTGGACGACGACGACGACGACGGACGGACGCCGGAGCATGGGTATACTATAAGCTCACCTGTGAGCCTTCGGCTCAGGTGAGCTAAAAATCTTTATTTCAGTCTAGTTGCCAGTTTGCATGGGTGAAAAATCCAGAAATTCTCAATACTGAAAAGCCATTTTTCCAATATTGAAAACTAGGATTTTCCTATACCAATGCATTGCGGAAAAATCTTCCCAATACTGAATTCAGTATTAAAACTGAAAAATTTCACCCATGAGTTTGACATATCCATACAGATACTAGCTTCAAGAGCATATTTTCTCAGCTTACCTCTGCTACTTCTGAGGCTCTTTTATATAAATCAGCTGCTCTGGCTTGGTGGGTCATTTCTACCATCCTGAAACAAATGTAGACAAAACAAAATTGACCTGCCGTATCAGAAAACCACCAATCTCTATATGGGAAAACAAAGACGCAGATCAGCTGTGCAGCAACTGCACAGCTGATCAGCGCCTATGTTTTCGCTTCTGTATGCTTGTGACAGTACAGACTGGTATTTGTTGGACCTGGTCAGAAACCCAAATTGTTGCTTTTCTCATGTGATGGCTCTTATTTGACTGATTTAATGCTTTATTATGTTTGGGATGTGTATGGTAAGCAGTGAGGTCATGATAGATGGTTTGTTATAATCCTAATGATATTATTCCTCCACAAGTCTTACCAGTATTTAGTGCATAGTCTTTCTCAATGGATAAATGCTCTGTTTCCATCTGTTATATGTGGAAGGGGTGGAATGGCCAAAGATAAGCATGCAGGATGTGGATTTACTTCACAACACATTACACACTGGCTTAAAAGACTGAGTTTAACAATCTGAACAGAGTTTGTAATTTGTATGGAATATGCCATTCACAGTCACATTCAGTTATTGGTATGACTCAAAGGAAACTTTCAGTTTTAATCATAAGATGATCAAATCAATAATTCATTTAGAGGTAGAATAATAAGCAGACAGAAAATGTCTAAATTGTCTTTATATGAACTTTTACCCACTTCGCAGCTTTCTCAAGACACAGTGCTGCAGTATCTGGTGTACCATGCTCTTGAAACATGAGCGAAGCCTTTTCCATGAACTGGACTGCAAGGTCCATTTCTTTGTTTTCTTTACTCAGCAAGCCCGCTTGCTCAAAAGCTCTGAAACATTGAAACACACAGCATGAGACGTGCCACGTAAGGAAGAAAATTATTCTTCCATTTTGAACAATGCCTGACACACACCTTGCTGTTACTGTTCAAAAGATGGCAAGTGGCTCAAAAATTAGATTGAGAAAGTTTGTTTGTATTGCGGTTTAATATCCCAGTCAAAACATTTTCAGTCATGTCATAATGGAGCCACTGCTTCCTGGGAATTAACCAGTACTTATGGTAGTCAATATATGAACCGTCTCATGAGAAAACCAACAATTTGCATAGGCGAAAACAAAGATGCAGATCAGCTTCGCGGTAACCACGAAGCGGATCAGTACTTTTGTTTTCATTTCTCAGAAAATACAATCCCTCTTCTTCTTAAAAAAATTTCAAGCCTCTGCCCTCTAGTCATTTTCTGTGCTTGTACAGCTCGGTTTGTGTTGAACCTGTTCAAAAACCAGATTGTTGGTTTTCCCATGAGACGGCTCAGTTGTCTTGCTCAAGGCACAAGGACACAAAATGGTGCCCTCCCCTGTGGTGAAAGATAGATTGAGGAAGTGCTATAAAGATTAAAGAAATGTGCAAGTTGTATGAAGCAAAAACCAAGACCAAAACAGTACTAAGCAGTTACCATGAAACTTCCATTTTGTGACCAGAGCCGAATAGATACATGAA
The DNA here is from genome assembly GCA_964017185.1 of Rugalucina vietnamica. NCBI lineage: Eukaryota > Metazoa > Mollusca > Bivalvia > Lucinida > Lucinidae > Rugalucina > Rugalucina vietnamica. The sequence continues at coordinate 50,701,333 of OZ024877.1, forward strand.
GTTGAACGCTGTTACATTTTATAGTCATGGGTATAAAATAATGTGCTATGTGGTACACCGAATAGATACATGAAGTTGAACGCTGTTACATTTTATAGTCATGGGTATAAATGTGCTATGTGGTGCAAACAACTTGTCGTTGGAAATTGGGATTATAACCAGGTCTGACACACACCAAACAGAATATGCTTATTAAAAATAAATATGATTCAAATTTAAATACTAAAAAGAATTTGATACTAAAAAGAATTTGATACTCACTTTGCAGCATGGAAGGGTCTAATTATTAGTCAAGGTCATAACTAGCTAGTCATAACTGAGTAAACTCTAGTAATGGAGAATTTTGCACTTAAACGTCCGGTCCCACTCAACAGCTAAGCTAAAGTTACTCATCAAAGATAGGATCTCTGAAAGTCTCATCCAAAAGATTGAAGAGAATGGTCCAGGATCGAAGCCAAGACTTGATCTGGAAGGTGAAAGGCTTAACCATTATTGGGAAATGTCAGAGTATTAAAATTTCATATATTTAAGGATACGCATTCATCTTTTGGTGCATCTCAGCAGCTTTCACGTAAGCTTCTCTGGCTTCTCCTAGGCATTTGGCATTTCTGTAACATGTTGCTGCAAAAAAAGCAATGAACAACAATTTATCTCAGCTACTCAGTACACTCAGTAATTATTCAGTACATTGAATTATGGTCTACTGGTTGTGAAGTTTTTTAACAGTTCAAGGGTGGCTTTACTCTGTATTCAGTGAGTGAAAAATGGATAACAATTTAAAGACAAATTGAAAACAGTATTTTTCCTATTATTTGTTGCTTTATAACAGATCTACATCTAAATGAGGTAAAGAGCTTGATACTCCTTAGTATCAGATAAACTTCCCTCAAAATAGGACTCGTATTTTGAAGGAAGTTTATCTGATTAACCTTCTTTTGTTATTAACTAGTGTAAGCCTGGTGTCCTTTTTGTGGGGTAAAGGCAAACAGTATAGCCCCAGATGTGACGCCGCAAAATGGGGCGTCCCATCTGGGGCTATTCTGTTTGCACAGAGAAATTTCATCGAAAAATGAGATAAAAAATAAAAATCACACCCAACACCCCTAAATTTGAAAGTGGACTCATTCAATTGATAATGACGGGAGAATCCATTCATCAAATATGGGTTAAATAACTTCTTAAAATGGAAGCAGTCTAAGAATGATAGTCAAATTACATGTACTTTCATTTACTCTTACATGGACTTATGGGACAGGTAGCGTTGCTAACTGTTAAACAACTGAGCTTCACAATTAAAAATTATTTGTGACATTATTAATTCATCATACCTGCTTTTACATATTCAGCAGCAGGTCCATCTAAATCAGCATTCCACTTGAAAAGGGATGTCTTCAAACTGAAATTATGATTAAACAAAAGCAAAATATATTTCCCAACTACTTAGTCAGGGTTCCCTGTTCCCAGTTACTTCCCACTGACTTCTGAAATTGAGGGGTACACTAGCTTAAGTTTCTTAGTTTCATTACGAAAATACGCCCATGTAATTTACCGATTTTTCCAAAGTTGCAAAAATTGAAATTTTTCAGTGGAAATTTTTTTATATTTTTTAAATTTTGCTCAAAACAGCGAGGTGGTTCAAACGAGTACCCACAATCTATGTTTTGGAGCAAAAATAAGGGAAATAGGTATACCCTTGCATACCCCAGTTTTGCTATATAAAAGTGGCAGTACCTTAATTAGGCTGCGTATTTGCGTAATTACCCAATTAAAATATGAAAAAACGCAATTAATAACGATCTGGTAGCGTAAGAAAACGCAAAAGAAATCGCCGATACGCAATACCGGAAAAATCAATTGTGTACCGGTTTTTATCGGTGTGCGCCGCACAACGGCTTACGCCGTCTACATTAAACAAAAATGTCATTGGACATGCGCAAATTGATCGATTTTCTGTTTTTTCGTTGGTTGACTGCAATTTTAGTTAATTCTCTCAACCAATCAATGTTTCCCTTTTATTTTATGCTATGCAAAAGCGAAAGTAGAAGAAAATAAGGAAAGTACACCTCGAACATCATTTTTACCAAATTGTTTTCCATTTGACCCTGTCCCAATTGATTGAAAATAGAGTGCGTAACAGAATTGAACTTACCCAATTAAAATTCCAGATACGCAATTGAATGAAAAAGTGGTGCGTAAATACCCTATAGGCTAAAAAATTAATTAAGGTACTGAAGTGGGGTATAAGTGGGTATACATTTCACAGACATGCTTTCCTGATGTATAATTTATACCCCCTGTGTATAGGGCTGTATATGTTTGCAAATTTTGGGGGTATCTGTAGTATCTGACAAATTTTAGGGGGTAAAAAACCCACAGCGAAGGGTAAATGGGAACCCTGTTGGTGGTATCTCCAGGGTTCCTGGCAGAGAAAAAGGGCATGGTGCTGCACCATAGTAAAAGTGGCTAGAACACTAGCACTGCAGTTTTTTTGTGCACCCAGTCACCCACCCCTGAAAATGAGCGGGGATTTTACCTTTGATTTGTCCCTACAGTGTGGGGGAAACCCACTGTTTTCATGTTTGCAACAGGTCCCTCTTATGGATAGATCTGCCCCATTCATGCATGATATTGTGGTCACAAAGGAAGAGGTGACCAAACTTCTCTAAGGTTTAAACCCGTCTAAAGCCTTAGGGCCTGATGAGCTTCATCCCAGAGTCCTAAACTTTAAAAGGAACTGGCTTTGGAATTAGGTCCGGTATTCGCCCATCTCTTCCAGCAGTCAATTGATACAGGTGAAATTCCTAAAGAATGGTCTCTTGCTAATATTTGCCCCCTGTTTAAGAAGGGTGACAGGTCACTTGCCCGCAATTACCGCCCTGTTTCTTTGACATGCATTCCTTGTAAGCTTCTTGAACATATTGTATGCTCAAATATTATGGCCCATCTTGATGAACATGAACTCTTGTCGGACAGGCAACACGCATTTGGGTGATTTTCAAAAAAATGAAGTAAAAGTGTGACATTGACCCATTTTAGGTCAAAATTGAAATGTGCATTTGTCTGTTTAATTTTTGTTCCTGGTTTTTCTATGGATATCAAAATAAGAGAAAACAACATTCAAATCTTTTTGACAACGACCATTTTTGTGATTTTCATGTTTAAGTGCTTTTTGTTGTTTATTTTCAAAACTGGTGATATACCTTATAAGTAGTGCTACATTTGTAACATACACTTTGTGTTTCAAATTTGTTCTTAGATTGAAAGACCCTATATTGGGACTAGACTCTATGCCATTAATTTGAGAAAATTCTCCAAAAAAATTTTTTTCACACATTTATTTGATAAATTTGACCCTAAAATTGCTGTCTTCACTTACAAATGTTTCCATATTAAACCACTCAAATGATCAATGTATTTAATGATGAACAGTATCTTACAAGTGTACAATGCTTCCTGTGATTGCCATAATAATTTATAAGAGTGAAAGTAATATGTATCGTAAGGAATTAGCGTTCAATTTTTTAGACTAGAAAATATGCGTTGCACTTGTGACATCACTTTTGTTAATTATTAGAAACCAATATGCATACTGTAGGCAAAGGGTTGTTTTTGTTGGTTTCTTTCTGACCTGTTAGACTAAAATATAAAGCAAAATAACATGTCTTACATGATATGCGTATATGGTCAGTCAAGAAATACAAAACGTTGCACTTGTGACAAATATGGTTAACTGATTAGATCAGCTACTTTTCAAAATATAAGAAAGGGTTTTTAATGAAGAACCTCTGATAATCAATCCAGATCAGTAAGAGCATACAATAGATGTAAGGCTTACAATGATTGAACACTGGCTTTCACAAGTTTAAGCTAAGCTATTTTTACTGTAGTTTATTTTTAGGGGTGTGGTTATTATTTATAAATGCTGAAGCGGCAACAAAGGCGAAATACATGCATGTTTCATTGGCAACTCTCAAGTACCTAATTGTTTGTAACTTTTTAGAGATTTTGTTTTGTTAGGTAATCAGATAATTGTTTTCTGACCATTTGAAAATGACTTACTTCTCAAAATGTCACGCTAAAACGTTGCACTTGTGACATTTTTAGGTATATATTGTTGAATAAATCTGGTATAGATCCATCTTTTTTTATGAAATTTTGCATGGAGTTTGACACCTTGATAACACACATATAAGGTATAAATGAGACCTTATATGTATAAAGCTTATCAGTCCAGCTTTAATATTAAAAAATACTTCATTTTTTTGAAAACCACCCCTTTAGGAAATGGCATAGCTGTGAAACTCAGTTGACTACAGTGATAAATGACGGGGCAAAATTTTAGACAAAAAAGGCCAGGTCGACACTTTTATACTCGATTTTGAAAAGGCTTTCGATACTCCTCCCCATGAACTCCTTAAAAGCAAATTGTTTAGCTATGGAATAGGTGGAACAACACTGAATTGGATAAATGCTTTCCTTTGTTTCAGACAACAAAGGGTAGTGGTTAATGGTATTAAATCCGATTGGGCTCCAGCTGTGTCCGGTGTTTCTCAGGGCACCGTTCTCGGCCCCTTGCTGTTTTCCTTGTATATAAATGACATCTCAGCAGACATTGAGCCTGAAATAAGACTCTTTGCAGATGATTGTGTTTGCTATCGTGAAATCAAGAATGAAGAGGATACATTCAGAGTTCTCGATAACTCCAATCTGGGCGTATTTTATGTGTGTTTTTCGTTTCGTACGCCTAAAATTCACTGCCATGGATTCTCGCTTACGCCATGTTTTTTTCTGGTGACGCGTCCAAAACTTTCCATAAATTGCGTGAAAAAATGAGCTACCGCAGAATAGCCGCAAGACATTGTTCAAAGATCAAGCAAGTGACTGACACGTGCCACTGATGTGGGGAAGCAAGTAGGCGTGAACTAATTGCGCCCTTATCCAATCAGAGCGCAGTAAACTGACAATCAAGTTTTTGTTGATGGAGATTGACAGGTCAATTTTCACGGATCACAAATTTGTGTCGATTCAATGGATGTTTATTGTCAGGTCCTTATCTACACAAAGGGATGATAGGAAAACAAGATTTTGTTGAAAAATATTATTAGCGATCATTGAAGAAAGTGTTCGCAGATCTATATGTTCGTCGTAATTTCGGTATGAAAACTCGCTACGGAATCGGAACAATGTCAATGTACACAATGGAGAGATCGTTTTCTGGTGCCATTTGTGTTTTTTGCATTCATTTCCAACCCTATTTGCATAGAAATTCTCTGAATGAGAGAATGTATCACAATTTCAATTGCCTTTAAGAAATTCCGAATGAGAAATTGGCAGAAAAGAAGACAAAAAAACCCACCTTTCTACCGCCACGAAAACTTATGACATTACATCGGTCCCCTTAAAACACAGGCATATTTTTTATAGAGCAGTCTCTGGCATCAGTATTGGCCTGAATTGCCTTCATGTGTGATAAAAAAACACTCATTTATAAATTTTGGCTGCTTCATCTTCAGTAAAGTTGACAGAATCTTATCAATTATTTTGCGACGTCTGGAAAAACAAGTATTGGCTTTTGTAAAAAAAAAAAAAAAAAAATGTACAAATTTTAGGTGGAATCCTAGTTGAGAAAAAAGTTATTGAAATATATTTATAAGGTAAAACTCCCAAGTTTTCTTGGTCAAACTCCAAGTTTTCATTTCTGACTCCAACTTTTTCCAGTGATGGATTCTTAGAATCCTGTTTTCAAAATCCTAGTGAGAACTCTGTACATTGAAACTTCAGAGAGACATTGATCGTTTAGGCAGTTGGGCTAGGAAATGGGGAATGAGATTTCAACCCGGCAAATGCAACATGATGCAGCTGACAAATAAACGGTCTAGTAAGATACAGGTTAACTACACCCTTGAGGGCACTGTACTGGAAAACTTTGAAAGCAGAAAATACCTGGGTGTAACTATCACAAATGATTTGCAATGGAATACTCATATTTCCAATGTTTGTACAAAGGCAAACAGAACTCTCGGATTCTTGAGGAGAAATTTGTATTTTCGTCCCCCAGATGTGAAAGAAGCAGCTTAATGAGCTTATAAAGGACTGGTGCGGCCGGTCTTGGAATATGGAAGCTCAGTTTGGGACCCTCACACTCTTGGCCTCCAGGAAGAACTGGAAAAGGTCCAAAATTGTGCGGCAAGGTTTGTGACAGGAAATTATGTTCTTGAGCATGACTGGCATTTTAGGTCAATTGAAATGGGAATCTCTAAGGAGGAAGGATAGTAGACTTATATTGGGCTGAAAATAAAATTTTGTTTGTTTGTCCTTTACCTACCTACCCAAAATTTAGCCCCCTACTCAAAAAATTATATTGCAGTTTCCTGAGGAAAAATATTTTTATTTTTCTATGGCTGAAATGTATGACTTGGGTTTTATGAAATCATTCAAATGCTTGCATACAAACTTGCTAAATATATGTGAAATATCTATTCATAGATATATTACATGTACAAGTAGTATTTCAGGCAAAATAAAAGCCAATTCTTACTACACTAAAATGTTAAATGTTAATTTTCTATTTTCTACAGAAAGCAAAATATAATATAATAATTTCCCTACCTACCTACCCAAGATTAAAGTGTCGGGTAGGTAAAGGACAAACAAACAATTTTTTAATTCAGGCCTTGCTATACAAAGGGTAGGGTAAAGCCAGAATACCCACAGATGACCTTATCCCAAAGAATAGGCGTTGTAGAAATCAACACTCTTTGGCTTTTCAGATATATTCAGCTAGCAAAGAAGCGTACAAAAGTGGTTTCTTTCCACAGACTATCAGGGACTGGAATGACCTCCCTGATTCTCTTATCTCTTCTGCTGAAATGTCTGATGACGGTGTGTCCAAGTTCGAATCTCTTGTGACAGCCAGGGACTAATTTCCCTCCTGGCACCCCCTCCCCCCCCTGGTGAGGTATTGTCAATTTGGTGTGTCACCAATAAACCATTCAGATTCAAAAACAGCAGTGCAATGAAAATCCAACAGACTGTGGGGGATATCAGTGACAAGAGTTTTCAGTCAAAAGTCCCTGTTCAGAATCAGAATAGTTTACTGGTGAAAAGTGAAACTGACCACACCATGCAGGGGGATGGGGCTTGACCGGAGGGGATTCCCTGGACTGGCGGGGCTCTTAATTACAAATGACTAGGGCTGAGTATCGCCCACTAAAACTGCATCGCGATATATCGCGGTACGGGAAATACATATCGCAATGCATATTGAATATATCATACAAACAGGAAAGTCAATTTTCAATTTCTTATCGAAGCCAAAATTTGTTGCACTAGAATGGGAATCAATTTTACAACATTTGTAGTACATCTATGACTGATATTTTTGTAAACAACATGCAAAATTTTTATGCGACGTCAGGTTGTTTTAAAGTGCCGAAATAGATGTATGTTCCAAAAATAACCACATGATTGACAGCTCAACAGGGGAGGCAAATACGCACATGTATTGGACTAGTTTCACGCTAATTACCTGTAAAAATTCGATAGCAGGACCGATTGTAAATACACAGTCTGTGGTTGTACTCGTTTGGATTATTTTGGGTGTTAGTATAAAACCTGGACTGTGTTACGATATACCGGAATCCTTGTATGGGCGTACCGGTATACCGTACCGCGAGCACCGTACCGCAGTATATACCGATATATCGGTATATCTGAATCTGCCAAGTACTCCAAACACCTCATAAACAGAGTATTACATGGAGCTCCCATCATTGAAGTTATTTTTTTGAGAGAAGAGAAGCCAGTGCTTGCCTTATTAATGCTGAGCGCCAAGCAAGGTAGCCACTGGTACCATTTTTAACGTCTTTGGTATGATGCGGCCCGGATTAGAACCCGCGCCTCCCGCTTCCGAAGCGAACGCTCTAACCATTACGCTATCGTTACACCCCTACAAATGACTACTGTAATGCTCAACTATTCAATTACATGTACTGTCAGTGGTCACTACATATGTAAATAAGTATGACTAATTTATACCAACATGGATTTGTTTACGTTGTAATATCTTGTAACACTAAAACTGATGGGTGGGGTACAAGATTTTCTATAGAAAATTGCTAATTCTGGGCTTAAAATATAGATAATGGATCTGTTCAATATTTGGATCGATACATCAATAAATAACGTTCATAACAGCTACAATCAATATAAAATTACCATTTCTCAGCTTGTCGAATATGTATTTGAGCTTCAGCAATTTTCTTGTCACCCATTTTCGTAGTCGTCTGCTAAATTTCGAGATTTCACGCGAGATATGCTGGTTCCTAGCTCGCTAAAATATATTTCTTGTCTTTTCGGCCGATGTATGTAGTGTTCGCCGCTGACTTTTTGGCGCACCTTGTTTGAGCCTCGAGCATTGGTATTACCACCAAATGTCCCAAAATTGAAGAACTGCATTGCCCACCATGCTACATAAAGGTTTGCAATGGCAACAGATACCAGAGGTGAATATAAGCATGCAAGGACATATCTCTGCATCCCCTACTCGTATTATATCCACAATATCGCACTTATACATGCCATTTGAATATCAGAGTGGTCACCTTAAAGGGAAATAGCTGTACACAGTATTCATTTCATATTTTGGTTTCAAGATTAAGATCAGCAGTTCTAGATTATAACCTACCGACCTTTTTCACTCACCTAAGTAGGCTAAGCTACGGTGGTGCTGGCCTTGTGGTAGAGTATCAGACTCCAAATAAAGAGGCCATGTGTTCGATCTCCTCTGAGGCACTCTGTTGTGACCTTGAGCATGGCACATTAACTCCCCAGAATATTCTTCCATAGGCAATGGTGGCTCTAGTCTGACATGACTGAAAAATTGTTGACAGGGATGTTAAAACAATAGAAGCAAATAAATCCCCTAAGCTGTCAGTCTTGCATGTTGAGCATATGGTTTAAGTGTCCAGAGTTTTTCAAGGTAAATCATATGAGTCATGTCACAGGAAAGCCAAATTTTCACTTGTGCAAATACAAAGATACTGCATAGTTGATCAGCACTTTTGTTTTGCCACACAGATAGAACAATTCTTCTTCTTAAATACAAAATTTCAAGCCTCTAGCCTTCTTCTCTGCCTGTAACAGTCTGGCTTGTGTCAGACCTGGACGTAACCCATAAGACATTTTCTCTTGATGTGGCTCATATATCCATCATGTTGAAAGGTATTCTTTTCCAAAAATGCTTTGGGCCTCCACCCATTAGGGCTAAAAGAAATAGATGGGCTGCTTGTGCCTCCAAGCAAAGCTTGTATGCTACTGACTGACCATCTGATTACTGGTTAACCACTCAAGTCTGAGCCTGCCCAGGAAATGTGGTTAAAGTCAAAACAGCCATACATATAAGCTTTAATGGCATAGTTGAGCGGTTATATTTGAAGCACTTTTTGGACCTCATGACATCCTAATTTTGGGTAAAAGTCCCATAAAATGGAGGCAACAAACACCCCAACATGACCATAGCTCTTAATTGACTGGTATGTTAAGCATCAATTTAAACAAAAACAAAAACAAAAAAACATATTATCGGTCAAGATTCATTTTCTAACCAATGTTTAATACATATGGTCCCTTTTGATAATACTAGTCTTTCTATTGTTGAAAGTTGCAAAATTTCAGTAATTCTCTTTGGCTCCATGTTGCCAAATCTAAAGGGTCTGTTATAAGGTTCTGTGGGGTGTTAAAATAACTTATACATGGATTACGAGACAGGAGACTAATACAGAAAGTCTTGTTCTTCTTTTTATTCACTTTTCTTCTCAATGTATATTAATTCAACATATAATTGGCAGTTCCAAATAACACAATTTATGACAATTTCACAATGTTCTAGATGCTGGAAATGACCAAGCTTAAACTTTATTATAAATTATAGATGTATGTAGTTGGAATAATCCAAACAATATTAAAATTTTGTGTTTTCACTTTAGTTGGTAAATCCTAACTAACCAACATTAATTTTCAAAACTCAAAACTCACAAACCTGTGGGCATGAGCCACACCCACATTGTCAACATATTGACCAATGATTATTTAGAGGGCTGTAAAAGCATGCCACACAAGGTTAGCTTTCCCATCATTATTCCTTAATCAAGATTAATAAAAATGCCATAGATATGAATAAACTACAGTCCCCCTAATCACATTAAAATTGTCTAAAACCCCCATATCAAATTAAGTATGTTGTTACAAGAATTTATTTATTGAGGCAATAATCTTTTATTAGCTTGGCTTTATGCAACTCTTTGTGCTTGGCAGATGAAAGAAAGAAGAAAAACAACAAATATGTAGGAAAGAGAGACAAACTTAGGAAAAGATAATTTACAAAATTATCAAATGATTTGCAAAAGATGCTAAAAATAAAATAAACTCAAAATGCTTAAAATTCAGCTCATAACAATTTCTTTCTACCTAATTTACAATCGACCTCGATTGTATAAAAAAAAAAATAAAATTTAACTGTAACATTGATACATTTTAGTCTTGGAAAAGATTTGGTTCATAACAGGTCACTAACCAGACTTTAATAGTCAAAACCGCGGTATGGCCCACTCCCTTTCTCATTAATGTGTTCATTGCTCTTAAAGGATCTCAGTTTTAATTTTTAATTGATTTATTTAATATCAAGGCTCCTCAGGGAGGGGTGATGTAATCAAGTTTTAACAAACACGTAAATGAGGCATGATGTGAGAAAAACAGCCATTTGAAGTCTCCAACCAAGTCAGACATAAACTGGCCTGTACAGTGTCAGAAAAAGGCTATAAGCTTGAAACTTGTGCAGTGAAAACAAAGGTGTAGTTACTGCACAGCTTATCTGCGGCTAGGTTTCTTGCATGTGAAACAAGTAGCCCAAGGGCAACGATCGCTCATCTGAGAGTCAACAAGTACAGTAACTGGACAAAAGAAAAGTAGCTGGGGTTTTACAATGTATGGGCATTGTGGCCATCTTAGTCATGTGACCTGGATTTTCATGCATGTACACGTTGGTTTCCCCTTCTTATAAATGCTTCAAATAAAAGTTGGCTTTGATTGGCCAAGCGGTTTCTGAGATGCTTTAATATTATTATAATATACATGTATATTGCCATGGGGTGGGGGTAGACGAAAGCATAGGGTCCAATTTTTTTCAGAAGCATAAAATAAATATTAATTCCAGTTGCAGATTTTTTCATCTATTTCAATTATAAGCCTATGATAGATAATGATGTCCCTGGGTGTGGCCTGTATTGACCCCAGGGGCACTGTTGGCAGGATTTATAAAGAGGACCTTTATACATTGCTACATACAAAATAGGAAAGCTCTAGGCCTTGTAATTTCCAAGAAGATTTTTGTATGATTTTTCCATTGTAAGTTTAATCGTAAGTCAATGGAAGCTAATGACCCCAAGGGCAGGGCCATCTTTGACCCCAGGGTTATGGTTGGCAGGATTTATAAAGAGGACCACTATACATTGCTACATACAAAATATGAAAGCTCTGGACCTTGTGGTTTCGGAGATTTTTTTATGTTTCTCCCATGACCACCCTGGGGCAGGGCCTGTATGGACCCCCGGGGCACAATTTATAAAGAGCACCACTATATACACTGCTACACACTAAATATGAAAACTCTGGGCCTTGTGGTTTCGGAGAAGATATTTTTATGTTTTTCCCATTTTAACTCTATGGGAGCTATCTGTTGCCATGGAAACCAGAGTTCTGATCCAACCCAGCCCAAAACCTAATGCAACCTTTCCCCCATCTCAATGATGCTTCTGATAAAATTGGATTGTAATTGGCTAACTAGTTGCGGAGATATTTGTATTTGAAAGTGTCAACATGTGCACGGATGGAAACAGGCAAACTACCATTCTATGCCTTCATCTCAGGTGAGCTTAAAAGCTGGTTTTCTCAGGATGTAGCTCAAATGTTCACGACCAAGACACCCTACCCATATGAAGTATAATGTAAAATTTCCTCTAAACTTTTTGGGTATATTTGAAATGTAGCAGTCAGGATACAGCCTCCATTGGATGACCTTTGGCTGACCTTGATCTTTATGATGTGTCAAGTTTGTGTAGACTATGGCAAAAATATTGAATCACATGATGTTTACCGCATTGGTAGATTTGCCTATGCTGTATTTTGTCTGCATTATTTGCTGCCGTATGTTGGTAATGTTGGTACCAATGGCATTACCAATGGTACCATTGGTAAAGCCTTGAACGATGCTTGTGTTCGGGGCTCTCCCAATGGTACCATTGGGTCACTTTGGGTGGGAACATTTGTATCATTGGTATTACCGTTTTTACTATTTGCACCAATTTCTTTACCAATGGTACCATTGGCAACTAAGTTGGTACAAATGATACAAATGTTACCAACCAATGGAGAACCCCCAAACACAAGCAATATTTGTCAACCATTGGTAAAGATGTTACCAACGGTAAGAACTTAGAACATACGCGTGATAAGACTAATCTTACCAATAATATGGTTGCACACTGGCATGCTTATAAGCAATTAATAACCAACTAATTGCAACAATAAACGAGGTGAACAATGAAACAAAGATACATTACTGGTTTTTCACTTTATTTGTCCTCTTGAAATGCACATGGTAGCAAAATAGACCTCTCATAGCCCACTGTCACATAGCTAAACTAGGGTATACAGGTTTCTTGTTGTTGTTTTTCTCTCTTTGTTTTCTGTTCTACAGATATCTGTAGCAGAATATGTCTTCTAGATGGGGTCAATTTTACGATAATTAATTGTTGTATTTTTTCTTCTTAAAGTTGGTCATTTGTACAAAATGACTTCTTGTAACTTTTCTTCTGAAAATTGTCATTTTTACAGTTGTTGTAATTTTTCTGGTTTCATTTGCTGCTACTCATTCAAAGTCATCAGGAAAACATGTCCGTGCAATAAATACCGGTACCCCCTCAACCCCACTTTTATATAGTAAAACTGGGGTTTGTAGGGGTAAACCTATATTTCTTATTTTTGCTCCAAAACATAGATTGTTGGTACTTGTTAGAACCGCCCTGCCGAAGCGGTTCTAACATGTACCCACAATCTATGTTTTGAGCAAAAATAAGAAAAATATCAAAAATTTTCTACTCAAATTCTTCAATTTTTACAACTTAAAAAATCTCTGTATATTGCATGGGTGTGTTTTCGTAATGTGAACAGCTGCCAAGATAATAATGAGATGGCCAATAATAACCCTGCTGTTCTATGCAAGCCTCCAAGAGACAGTTTACCCTTGATAAATGCCAATTCTTTTGCTAGGAGCTGTCAGTTACAAGTGCAGGACATAAAACATATTGTGATAAGGTCCATATCATGAGAACTCAGGATTTTCGCATATGCGAATACAAAGGCAAAGATCAGGTGATGATAATCAGTGCCTTTGTTTTCACTACATGGATAGTACAATTCCTCTTCTACTTATATCTGAAACTTCAAGCTTCTATTTTTCATCTGTGACTGTACAGGCCTGTTTGTGTCTGACCTGGTCAGAAACCAGTGAGACCAGTTTTCTCGCTCTTTTCAGACCTTGATCATGTGTAATACACTTTCTGTCATCACAAATATTTTATCATTCACTGCCTGTAATCCAATTATATTGTCAACTGCTTCCAGGGAGATAACTTGTTGCTTAGCAACAGATTTCACATCCTGACCTGTCTTCCTGTTCCGTAATGGCGTCGATACCGCCACAGCTTGTCGATACAGGTACAAATGTCTTACTGAGTCTGATATCACTGCATATGAACAATCTGGTGGACATGTTGTAAATTTTCGAGTCTGTTTTGAGGCTTGCACGTAACCAAATGCATTGAAAGTTGCTACGTGCTTCCATGGTGGTCCCTCCTGCTTTGGTATGAATTCTGGTTGAAGTAGCAAACCATCAACATCATGTCTAAGACACAATACTGGAGCTTTGTCATGATCAAGTTCGGCGTTAAATAACCACTGGTTACTGCCCAAGTTACACTGTAAAATACAGGTATATGTGTAGTGTCAAGAGGAATGTTTTGTTTTTGTTTGTTTCGTTGTTAATATTACTGTCAACATTTGAGCCGCCTCGTGGGAAAACCAACAATGTGGTTTCCGAACAGGTCCGACACAAACCGGCCTGTACAGTCACAGAAAAGAGTTAGAAGCTTGAAATTTCGGATTTAAGTAGAAGATGAATTGTATTGCCAATTGCGAATTAGTGTCTCCATTTGTCAAAATCAAAGACAACCCCAAGATGTTTCAACATCAGACTTCAAAGACTATGAAAACCCTTTGTAGTAAAAAGTGAACCAAGTTAACCTCGAGACAGTGGCATAGAATTAGCCAATAATAGTTTACTCAAGCTGGTAGATAAACCTAAGTCCCGCCCATATAGTTTATGTGAAAGCTGGTCAGTTCACTGACTCAGTTGAATTGAAGTAAAATCAATTAAATATTTACATGCTTCAAAATATCTAGTCTTCCTATGATTAGATCAAATTCCAAGATTAAATGTTGTTCTTGTCTGTTTAAATGTGCTTTTGTATGCGTCCACAAGACACATATTTCATGTACTTTATTGAAATAAATTCAGCCACTGACAAGTGACAATAAATAATAATTAGAGGTCAGGTAGTCCTTCCTCCAGTGGTGGCAGGTGGGCGGAGCTAAACTTGTCCTTAGTAAATGGCTAGTTGGGTAAATTGTTTGTACTGAAAATGAACTGTTATAGTGGTGCTATTTTGGGAACTCAAATTCTTTGATCTTATGATTAGACATCATGCAGGTGTTATGTCAGAAAACCACAAAAGGGGCTGGAATATCGCAAACAGCCATACTATCCGAGTAGCGAAAACAAAGGCGCTGATCAGCTTCGCAGTTACCGCGAAGCTGATCTGCACCTTTGTTTTCGCCTATGCAGATTGTTGGTTTTCCCATGGGGCGGCTCATTTTTTATTGATGTCAGAATGGATGTACTGCTTATTGGGTATCAACCAGTATCATGTGGTGTTAATGCACCAGTCATTTGTAACCACAGCTCCCCCACCTACGGGAGAGGGTGGGGATTATGACTTTTCTGTATTCAATGCCATACTATAGATGCCACCCCCAGGGGACATGACTATCCCCCACCCTTCCCTGTAGGCAGGGGGGCTCTGTTTACAAATGACTGGTGCATAACATGTTTTACCCAAGGACACACCCAAGTACCAAAGGGTTTCAAACACCTAACATCTTGATCTGGCGTCTGACACAGCCATACATTTAATTGCTTCTTTGATTTTTATTTGCTAAATAATGAAGACACTGATCAGCTCTATGCTGCTATTTCCTCTCTCTCTCTCTCTCTCTCTCTCTCTCTCTCTCTCTCTCTCTCTCTCTCTGTCTCTCTCTCTCTGTCTCTCTCTCTTTCTTTCTTTTTATTTTGATGCCTAGATATACATAAGAATCCTCCTACTTTCTAAATCCAAATTTTATTTTTGCAACAAAATTCTAACTTACCATATGTGTCATTGTATGTTTTTCACCATCCAGCCTCATAAGGATAAAATTATCCTCGGAAAACATGTCACATTCTTCTAACTCCTGAGTGTTGTATGGTTTGTCATGTTTTTCAGGGTCTGGATTCTATGATGAAAGTTTTAACAAAATTATTGTAAAACTTTTAAAAGTAAAAAATGTACAGTTACGTGCCACATTAATGTGCACAACGTCAGAATCTCCAAAGACTTCAATGTATATTCACATTTACAAGACAAATTATCCTGCCTCTTATGGTCAACCAATTTTCGCGATTTTGGTGTCATTTAAAAGGTAAATATATAAAGCAATAAACAAGATATTTTCATTCAATTCTATACATGCGTTTCAATGCTGCAATTATTGAAAGAAAATGTGACATTATTTTTGCAGGTTTTGGGCAACGTCACCATTGACGTCAATGGGAAAATGAATTTTTCAACATTTTCTACAGTTTTAAATTGTTGTATATGAAAAATGCATACATGTAGTCAGAAAAATTCATCCAAAATCTTATTTATTGCTTTAATTACATATATTTACCTTTCAACTGGCACCAAAATTATGAAAATATGTTGACCAGGAGACACAGGATACTTTTTCTTGTAAACATGAAAATACATCGAAGTCTATGGAGTTTGCGAGGTTGTGGACATTTATTTGGCACGTCACTGTACAAGATAGTTCTGTAAAACTTTCTTTTAGCTCATAAAGCAGTGTAGGCCCAGGAAAAATAATGATGAATTTCTGCATTTCATTCATACTTAATGACAAAAAATGTTTAGCCACCATAGTAAAGTTAAGCTATGATAATGTTTGAAACAATGAGGTTCAATTTCAAAGTAAGCAAAGACTTTATTCAGGTTGAATCCTGATCTGGGTCTCCAATATTTGAGCCACCTCGTGAAAAAACCAACAATGTAGTTTCCGAACAGGTCTGACACAAATCAGGCTGTACAGTCACAGAAGGTGGCTAGAGGCTTGAAATTTTGTATTTAAAAAGAACAGGAAGTGTACTATCCGTATAGCGAAAACAAAGGCGCTTATCAGCTGATTTGCGTCTTTGTTTACGCATAAGATTGCTTATTTTCTAATGAGGTGACTCATTTGTCGTGTATGGCTACAGCTTCTTCTACAGTTATGACCATTTCATCTCTTGTGTCACCTTGTACCACCAAGAGTCATTTGTGTTCCTCTACTTTACTAAGGATAAAATCTACTCAATACAAATACCGGCTCCAGCCTTGTAAATTGTGTCAGCTTCTCAGGTTTTATTACATCCACATCATGAGAAAACCACATTTTTGCCTATTCGAAAACAACTGCACAGCTGTTCAGTGTCTTTGTTTTCACTTCAAGGATAGTACAATCCCTCTTCTTATTGAATCCCAAATTTCAAGCTTCTAGCTATCTTCTGTGACTCCACAAACTGGTTTGTGTCAGACCTGGTCAGAACCCCCGCAGACCGGTTTTCTCGTGTTACTGATCACTGTACCAAGGATAAAAGTACCAAATATACCTACCAGCTCCTCGGATGTAAACTGTGCCAGTTTTGCATGTATTGCTGCAGCCTCTTCTGCTGTTATGACCATTTCACCTCTTGTATCACCTTGTACCACCAAGGGCCACTTGTGCTCCTCTACTTTACTCAGAATAAGGTCAACCCTGCAAATACATACATAATTCACTTTATGCTAAAACCCTATGCAATACGAATACATGGTACTCCATTTTTAACCCATATATGACGAATGGATTCTCCCATTGTTATCAAATGGGTGAGTCCACTTTCATTTTTAGGGGTGTTAGGAGTGATTTTTATTTTTTATCTCATTTTTCGATGAAATTTCTCTGTGCACACAGATCTAGAATAGCCCCAGATGGGATGCCGCGTTCTGCGGCGTCACATCTGGGACTATACTTTTTGCCTATGTCCCACAAAAGGGACGCCAGGCTTATATGAGTTAATTGTGAAAATGACTTAACTTTCAGCTGGAAAATTGTAATATAGTGCTTATTTTGCTCAAAACACAGACATTTCGTACCTGTAAAAACATTTAATTGAATCTGTTATTACAGAGTTCATGCACACGAAACAAGAAATAATACAAGTCTAATTATAGTTTATGCTTTATATTAGATTATTTGTCATTTGTTACTTTACACTAATGAATGTTTTAACCACATCACGAAAACATGTCCGTGCAGTGTATACCCCTTTGAATCCCACTTTTATATAGCAAAACTGGGGTATGAAGGGGTATAACTATTTTTTTTATTTTTGCTCCAAAACATAGATTGTGGGTACACGTTAGAACTGCCTCAGCGAGGCGGTTCTAACGAGTAACCACAATCTATGTTTTAAGCAAAAATAAGAAAAATATCCACATTTTTCAGCTGAAAATTTTCAATTTTCAAAATTAAAAACAAAAAAAAAACTCTGTTTATTGCATGGGCAAGTTTTCATAATGAAATCTCTGTGCTACCTTTGACCATCAATCGTCCATGTGCTCCCATCCACATCCACCTTTCCATGTAATAGCCCCTTGAGTAATGCTGTGCTATTCTTGATCCCGAAATCTACGTGATCTGATGTAAGATCCATGTAGATCTGAGCCTTTGTGACATTTTCTGGTATGGTGAACTGGACTGTAATGTCATCGTTAGTCTGAAGCCAGGTGTAGTCAGGTGGCCGTGATTCTGTGAAAATAGAATAATTATAGACCCTTTCACTTGAGTCTGCCATTTGAGCATTTAGGTCAATCAAGTTTGTGTGTAAATCAGGTAACTTTTTATTCTATTTTAGAACTGAAACAGTGTTCCAGGTGCCAGGTGTTCCAGGTGTTCTTAAAATCTATTCAGCATTTATCTTTAGGTAATGATGTCTTCTCTTCTGATAAAAATGTTATACATGTAATTGTTTGGTTAAAGCACATTTTTATTTCAAAATTCTTTGAACAACATATTCAATGCATATTAAGAGCACTACTTTGAAATAGGATAGGGAAAAATGCAGATTTTTTTTTTCAATTTTAGCAGTTATCTATCAGTATCTACATGGCCAAATTTCCACATAGTAAGATGAAAACATTCACCTGAGTTTGCCGTTTTAAAGGTCATTTAGTTTGAAACTGTCACTCAAATCAGCAGATCAATCAATCCAGATGTCTTTGTGGACAACATGAAAAGAAACTCAAATCTTCAGAACACATGTGTAATGCAAATGCTCAAACGGCAAACTCAAGTGAATGGGGCTGTATGTATGAGTTCCTATGAAATCATGGCTTTGCTACACGAAAATGAGCAGTTTCAGCAGGATCTACCTGTGCAGATCAACGTCTTAGCAAAAATGGAAATAAATCTTATCCTTGCAACATTTTCTTGAATCATACAGTTTACTCCATCACTCAGGGTTCAAGGTAGCAAAGACATTTAGTGAGAAATTTCTTCTCACCCAAAGAAAATTTGGGAAAAGTTTGGACTTGAATTGCAGGTTTGCCTATAGATTCTATACATTTTCACTTTTCTCTCTTGAAAATAGAGAGAAGTTT
The DNA here is from genome assembly GCA_964017185.1 of Rugalucina vietnamica. NCBI lineage: Eukaryota > Metazoa > Mollusca > Bivalvia > Lucinida > Lucinidae > Rugalucina > Rugalucina vietnamica. The sequence continues at coordinate 50,720,442 of OZ024877.1, forward strand.
GTTCATTCTGGACGACTATTTCTCCCTAGTCGGCCTGTAGATTATTCCCTGTCACTCTTCTGAAGAGGTGAAACCTTATCTTTTTTGTAGGTGGTGTATAGAATTTACTCTGACAAAGTACTGGTGATGAAAGACCAAGACAATTTAAATTGTGTTATAGTGGAGCTTTTTATAATGAAGTACATCATAACCTCTTTATAACACTATTGTGATTTCTGTGTTAGCTATCCATTCCGTGTTATATCATAAGGAGGGTATGTATAGATATATAGCAAATCCAGTCTAAAAAGAGCATTTGGGGTCCAGCATGTGTCCGTGTTATACCCAAAACTGTGTTATAATGAAGCATGTTGTAAAGAGGTTTCTGTGTTAGCTATCCAATCCGTGTTATAAGGAGGGTAAAATGTATAGATATATAGCAAATCCAGTCTAAAAAGAGCATTTGGGGTCCAGCATGTGTCCGTGTTATACCCAAAACTGTGTTATAACGAAGCGTGTTGTAAACAGGTTGAGGTGTAGATAAAAACTGTACCATTTCCTGTGTCATCTTTTTCTCTAACAACAACTGGCACCAGGGAATCGTGTACGAAGTGGAATTCATCCTCTCCGGCGATGATCAGAGAATCACCGTCCCGTCCCAGGGCAGCATAACTGTACGGTTTCCTGCTGATGAGTTTTCTGTTTCTTTCCAGTGTCCAGGATTTCTTGTCTACTGAAAAAATGAGTATTATTGTAACATTGAAGAAAATTAAATAGCAAAATGTATTATTATATGACATGAGAAGGACCACAGAGTGCTTAGCCCATTACAAAAACTTGTCCATGCAATAAACGGATATTTTTGAGCTTTAAAAATTGAAAATTTGCAGCTGAAATTTCAGCTGCGGGTACACGTTAGAACCACCTCAGCAAGGGTGTTCTAACGAGTACCCACAATTTATGTTTTGGAGCAAAAATAAGAACCAGAGGACCATTGGTCCTGAGAACGCTCACCTGAAGCCTGATCTTGGAGTATTAAGTCATCATGAAATGACCTTGACCTTGAATACTCACACACCTTTATTGACTTCATAAGTTGTCTGTATCTGCAAAGTTTCAGGTCTCAGGCTGCAATAGTTTCCAAACCCAGTGATTTCTGAGAAAAGTGATTTCTGAGAAAACCATAATTTTAATTTTGATATTTAAATGACCTTGGGTCAAGGTCAAGAAATGACCTTGGCCTTCTTTAATTACTTACCTTCATTGACTCCATTAGTTGTCTGCATCTAGCAACTTTCAGGTCTCAGGCTGCAACAGTTTCCAAAATATCCATTGTTTTCGCCTTTTCCCATGTAAAAGCCTATGTTTCCAAAATTGACCTTGCCGTAAAATATGTCGAGGTCATCCTAGGGTCATCGTTTCAACAAATTATGATTGGCTGGAGTCCCAAATACTACATACCAAGTTTCTAGTAAATCGGCCAGCCGGTTCTGGAGAAAAAGATTTTTTAGTGGTTTTTACCATAGTTGGGCATGGCGGCCATCTTGGTAATGTGACCCGAATTTCGCGTTACACTTTCCTTCCCCCTACCCATGGACGCTCCACATAAAATTTCACTTTGATTGGCCAAGCAGTTTCAGAGGAGAAGATCTTTGAAAAGTGTGTATGGACGACAGACTGCCCAAGGTCAAGAGATGACCATGACCTAAATTAATCACATAGCTTCATCTACTCCATTAGTTGTTTGCATCTACCACTTTTCAGGTCTCAGGCTGCAACAGTTTTCAAAAAATCCATAGTTTTCACTTTTCCCATGTAAAAGCCTATGTTTCCAAAATTGAAATTGCCATAAAATAGGTCAAGGTCATCATAGGGTCATCATTTGATCAAACTATGATGGACTGGAGTCCCAAATGCTACATACCAAGTTTCATGAAAATTGGCCTGCCGGTTCTGGAGAAGATTTTTGAGTGGTTTTTACCATATATGGGTCTGGTGGCCATCTTGGTCATGTGACCTGGATTTGGCGATCAAACCTACGTCTCCCCTACCCATGGATGCTCCACATAAAATTTCACTTTGATTGGCCAAGCAGTTTCAGAGAAGAAGATCTTTGAAAAGTGTGTATGGACGACAGACAGGCCAAGGTCAAGAGATGACCTTGACCTAAATTAATCACATACCTTCATCTACTCCATTAGTTGTTTGCATCTACCACTTTTCAGGCCTAAGGCTGCAATAGTTTTAAAAAAATCCATAGTTTTCACTTTTTCCCATGTAAAAGCCTATGTTTCCAAAATTGACATTGCCGTAAAATAGGTCAAGGTCATCATATGGTCATCATTTGATCCAACTATGATGTGCTGGAGTCCCAGATGCTACATACCAAGTTTCATGAAAATCGGCTTGCTGGTTCTGGAGAAGAAGATTTTTGAGTGGTTTTTACCATATATGGGCGTGGCGGCCATCTTGGTCATGTGACCTGGATTTCGCGATCAAACTTTTGTCTCCCCTACCAATGGATGCTCCACATAAAATTTCACTTTGATTGGCCAAGCAGTTTCAGAGAAGAAGATCTTTGAAAAGTGTGTATGGACGACAGACAGGCCAAGGTCAAGAGATGACCTTGACCTAAATTAATCACATACCTTCATCTACTCCATTAGTTGTTTGCATCTACCACTTTTAAGGCCTAAGGCTGCAATAGTTTTCAAAAAATCCATAGTTTTCACTTTTTCCCATGTAAAAGCCTATGTTTCCAAAATTGACATTGCTGTAAAATAGGTCAAGGTCATCCTATGGTCATCATTTGATCAAACTATGATGGGCTGGAGTCCCAAATGCTACATACCAAATTTCATGAAAATCGGCCAGCCGGTTCTGGAGAAGAAGATTTTTGAGTGGTTTTTACCATATATGGGCGTGGCGGCCATCTTGGTCATGTGACCTGGATTTCGCGATCAAACTTTCGTCCCCTCTACCCATGGATGCTCCACATCAAATTTCACTTTGATTGGCCAAGCAGTTTCAGAGAAGAAGATCTATGAAAAGTGTGTATGGATGACAGACTGGCCAAGGTCAAGAGATGACCTTGACCGAAATTAATTACATACTTTCATCTACTCCATAAGTTGTTTGCATCTACCACTTTTCAGGTCTCAGGCTGCAATAGTTTTCAAAAAATCCACAGTATTCACTTTTTCCCATGTAAAAGCCTGTTTCCAAATTTGACCTTGCCATAAAATAGGTCAAGGTCATCCAAAGGTCATCATTTTATCAAATTATGATGGGCTGAAGTCCCCAATGCTACATGCCAAGTTTCGTGGAAATCGGCCAACCGGTTCTGGAGAAGAAGATTTTTGAAGCGTTTTTACCATATATGGATGTGGCGGCCATCTTGGTCATGTGACCAAGATATTGCGAACAAAATTATAATGCCACTACCCAAGGAGGCTCCACATAAAATTTCAACTAGATCGGCCAAGCGGTTTCAGAGAAGAAGATCTTTGAAATTGTGGACCACGGACGGACGACGGACGGACGGATGCCGGATCATGGCCATCCTATAAGCTCACCTTGTGAGCCTTACGCTCAGGTGAGCTAAATATAGGTATACCGGCATACCCCAGTTTTGCAATATAAAAGTGGGGTTCAAGGGGGTATATTACATGGACATGTTTTCATGATGCTTTGTCATTCTGGTTTTCATTTCAAAGACAAATTACATGTATAATTTGAAAATGATTTTAAACATTGTTAGATTTGTGACATTTTAATGCCTATTATCCTTATAAAAGCTCATGTACAAGATTAATGATATAAAAATGATCAGACATTTAACTTGTACAGCCTAACTGTCAAGACAACATTTTTTTCAGTCACATCAGAATAGATACAATTAGAATGCTTTGTGAAATCAGCGAGGGTATTCTGAGAAATCAGAAAATTATTATCGGTTTAGATGCCTTTTCTAACCGTTTACTATATTTGGCCCCATTTGGATTATAATAGCCTTTGCATCGACCATCACAATTACAGTAAATCTTTTTGGCTCCATGTTGCCAAATCTATAGGGTCATTGAAGAGGCTTAAGTATCCGAACCACGGTATGGCCCATCCCCTTTCTAATTAATATGTTCACTGTTCTTAAAGGATCTCCGTTTTATTTTTATTTGTACTACCGTAACTAATCTAGCAAGTTATAAGGATGCAAGCGAACTTCTATAGTCACCCAGCTCTGGTCAGACATCATGAAAACAGATTACTGACTGATGAGCCTCAATTTTTTAGGTCAGTGGCAAGTCACCTTCTTTATTTCCCAATTTTATTATACCTGATACAAATGTCACCCAGTGGAGTACTGTCAAGAACGGTGACCTATATTTAAGCCGCATCATGTAAAAACCAACAATCTGCATATGCGAAAACAAAGACGCAGATCAACTTCGTGGTTACCGCTGTAAACCCGAAGCTGATCTGCGTCTTTGTTTTCGCTACACCTGTAGTACAATTTCTCCTCTTCCTAAATCCGAAATTTCAAGCTTCTAGGCATATTCTGTGGCTGCACAGTTGGGTTTGTGTCAGACCTTGTCGGAGACCCCAGTTCTCGTGTCACAGCTCTCATGATTAGGTATGATCCAAGACTAGAAGTACAAAAAATGTCTCTTTAAATCAGAAATCACAACATTTGTCCTGGTCATCTTCACAACTTACTATACCTGATACAAATGTCACCCAGTGAAGTACCGTCAAGAACTGTGACCTATATTTATCTTTTTCCTCTGGTGTAGACTCAGCCACATGCACAAGGAGACACTCCAGTTTATGGTTTTCACCTCTAGAGAGTTCCATAGCGTCAACCAGAATACAAGGCTTCTCTTCCTCAGGGATTTTCTTCCATAGAATGGTCTGAACATAGAATTGATTGAATAATATCTATTATCTTGATGCTTTTGCATTTTATATGCTAAGTTTTACTGATATCATCAATTCTAAATCCTGAAATCCTGCAAAACGAACCCTGAAGTGATACCAAGATGTTCTTGAATCAGAAACTAGAAATAAGTGTTTGTAAAACACTATGCCCCCAACTGTATGCTTGCCACTAACCTGGAACAGTTTTTTCATTATTTTTGAAAATCATGTAAGCAAACAGAGTTGACCTGGGCACAAATAGCAAACTTGAGGACTAGCAGTGATAACAGATGCACACTTAAATCCGAAAGTGGTAAAATTGATAAATTTTCAAAATTCCGTAATTTTGTCAAAATTTGACAAAAAGTTCACAAAAGTGAATCAGGTGATCTACTCCTTGGCCCCAATCAGCATACCAAATATGAAAGCACTAGCTCAAATACTTTTTGAGATATCTTGCACACAAGATTTTCAAGAATTTTTTTCAAAGGGAGATAATTCAGAAAGGGGGCATAACTCAGAAAAGAAAAAAAATACGGGTCATCTTTTTTTTCATGAGGAATCCATATATGAAATTTCAAAACACTAGCATCCACTGTTTAAAAGTTTCAAATTTCATCCGAAAGTGGTAAAATTGATAAATTTTCAAAATTCCATAATTTTGTCAAAATTTGACAAAAAGTTCTCAAAAGTTAATCAGGTGATCTACTCCTTGGCCCCAATCAGCATACCAAATATGAAAGCACTAGCTCAAATACTTTTTGAGATATCTTGCACACAAGATTTTCAAGATTTTTTTTTCAAAGGGAGATAATTCAGAAACGGGGCATAACTCAGAAAAGAAAAAAAATGCGGGTCATCTTTTTTTTCATGAGGAATCCATATATGAAATTTCAAGAGTAGTAGTAGTAGTAGTAAAGAGTGGCAGTTTTACGTCATGCCGGGACAAACGGACTTAATCCATGTTCCCACCACAAGGACGTTGAAATTTCAAGACACTAGCATCCACTGTTTAAAAGTTACAAATTTCATCCGAAAGTGGTAAAATTGATAAATTTTCAAAATTCCGTAATTTTGTCAAAATTTGACAAAAAGTTCTCAAAAGTTAATCAGGTGATCTTCTCCTTGGCCCCAATCAGCATACCAAATATGAAAGCACTAGCTCAAATACTTTTTGAGATATCTTGCACACAAGATTTTCAAGAATTTTTTTCAAAGGGAGATAATTCAGAAAGGGGGCATAACTCAGAAAAGAAAAAAAATACGGGTCATCTTTTTTTTCATGAGGAATCCATATATGAAATTTCAAAACACTAGCATCCACTGTTTAAAAGTTTCAAATTTCATCCTAAAGTGGTAAAATTGATAAATTTTCAAAATTCCATAATTTTGTCAAAATTTGACAAAAAGTTCTCAAAAGTTAATCAGGTGATCTACTCCTTGGCCCCAATCAGCATACCAAATATGAAAGCACTAGCTCAAATACTTTTTGAGATATCTTGCACACAAGATTTTCAAGATTTTTTTTTCAAAGGGAGATAATTCAGAAACAGGGCATAACTCAGAAAAGAAAAAATGCGGGTCGTCTTTTTTTTCATGAGGAATCCATATATGAAATTTCAAGACACTAGCATCCACTGTTTAAAAGTTACAAATTTCATCCGAAAGTGGTAAAATTGATAAATTTTCAAAATTCCGTAATTTTGTCAAAATTTGACAAAAAGCTCTCAAAAGTGAATCAGGTGATCTTCTCCTTGTCCCCAATCAGCATACCAAATATGAAAGCACTAGCTCAAATACTTTTTGAGATATCTTGCACACAAGATTTTCAAGAATTTTTTTCAAAGGGAGATAATTCAGAAAGGGGCATAACTCAGAAAAGAAAAAAAATACAGGTCATCTTTTTTTTCATGAGGAATCCATATATGAAATTTCAAAACACTAGCATCCACTGTTTAAAAGTTTCAAATTTCATCCTAAAGTGGTAAAATTGATAAATTTTCAAAATTCCATAATTTTGTCAAAATTTGACAAAAAGTTCTCAAAAGTTAATCAGGTGATCTACTCCTTGGCCCCAATCAGCATACCAAATATGAAAGCACTAGCTCAAATACTTTTTGAGATATCTTGCACACAAGATTTTCAAGATTTTTTTTCAAAGGGAGATAATTCAGAAACAGGGCATAACTCAGAAAAGAAAAAAATGCGGGTCATCTTTTTTTTCATGAGGAATCCATATATGAAATTTCAAGACACTAGCATCCACTGTTTAAAAGTTACAAATTTCATCCGAAAGTGGTAAAATTGATAAATTTTCAAAATTCCGTAATTTTGTCAAAATTTGACAAAAAGTTCTCAAAAGTTAATCAGGTGATCTTCTCCTTGTCCCCAATCAGCATACCAAATATGAAAGCACTAGCTCAAATACTTTTTGAGATATCTTGCACACAAGATTTTAAAGATTTTTTTTCAAAGGGAGATAATTCAGAAAGGGGGCATAACTCAGAAAAGAAAAAAAATACGGGTCATCTTTTTTTTCATGAGGAATCCATATATGAAATTTCAAGACACTAGCATCCACCGTTTAAAAGTTAAGAAAAAAGTGGTGCGGACACACGGACAAGCCCAAAGCAATATGCCCTACCAACTTTTTCAAAGTTGGGGGCATAATAAAGAGCTTAAAATGACAAAATATCACAAATTATCAACAGACATATGCTTTATTTATGACAAATATCTGATTTAAGTTATAGAACTGTATTTGACATTAATGTGTATGAAATTACATGTACCATACAGTAGTGCTAAATCCTGAACTTTATCACCCCTGTGTGATATTACAGTAATACAGTGATTTTGCTAACTTGATTTTTAAACACTGAAACTACAGCTCAGCTGCGATATTCTGTCACAAACATTTGAGCCTCCTCGTGGGAAAACCAACAATGTGGTTTCCGAACACAAACCGGCCTGGGCAGTCATAGAAGCAGGCTAGAAGCTTGAAATTTTGGATTTAGAAAGTAGAGAAATTGTACTATCCGAGTAGCGAAAACAAAGGCGCTGTTCAGCTTCGCAGTTACTGCGAAGCTGATCTGCACCTTTGTTTTCGCCCATGCAGATTGTTGGTTTTCTCACGAGGCGGCTCATTTCTTTGTTTATTTGCATTTTTACCTATACCAACAATATATGAGCCGCTGCATCAGACAACCAACAAAATGCTGAGGCGAAGACAAAGGCGCAGATCCTTTGTTTTCGCTACAGAGATAGTACAATTCCTCTTCTACTTCAGTCTGAAATTTAAAGCTTCTAGCCTGCTTCTGTGACTGTACAGGCCTGTTTGTGTCAGACCTGGTCGGAAACCCAAATTGTTGTTTTTCTCATGCACAGGCTCATATATAACGGAGATTTCCGTAGAAATGTTAACAAACAATTGGACTATTCTGTGTCACAAAAGCCTGCGCTAGCTACGATACATCATAAAGAATCTCAAATGTAAGGAAGCACTGCACATGTAGAAAAGAACTGTATCTTAAAGTATTAAAATATAAGTTACACATAAATCCCTATTCAAGTTCAAACATAATTTGATATGCAATCAGAAAATTGTTTATTTTTGCAGCATATTTTACCAGATACGAACATTTCTTTTTTGCATGAAAATAATTCTGTTTTCCTCAAGTAAAAAAGTACAATATCCTTAAAATATTTTAAGAGCGGCTCAGTACCTTAATTAGGCTGCGTATTTGCGTAATTACCCAATTAAAATATGAAAAAATGCAATTAATAACGATCTGGTAGCGTAAGAAAACGCAAAAGAAATCGCCGATACGCAATACTGGAAAAATCAATTGCGTACCAGTTTTTATCGGTGTGCGCCGCACAACGGCTTACGCCGTCTACATTAAACAAAAATGTCATTGGACATGCGCAAATCGATCGATTGGAAGCCATTTCTTTTCTGTTTTTTCGTTGGTTGACTGCGATTTTAGTTAATTCTCTCAACCAATCAATGTTTCCCTTTTATTTTATGCTATGCAAAAGCGAAAGTAGAAGAAAATAAGGAAAGTACACCTCGAACATCATTTTTACCAAATTGTTTTCCATTTTACCCAATTGATTGAAAATAGAGTGCGTAACAGAATTGAACTTACCCAATTGAAATTCCAGATATGCAATGGAATGAAAAAGGGGTGCGTAAATACCCTATAGGCTAAAAAATTAATTAAGGTACTGATTAGAGCACTACAAAGATATCAAAAGTAAATTCACCTTCCATTTTGACTGGCTGTCCCTGCCCCTGTTGTTCGTAGCGACAATAAACAGTCGTCCAGTACCATCTGCGATGACCGCTAACTCTGGCCCAGTAAATTTCATTGTCATATTGTACCTATTGGGAACCAGTTGTCTCTCCGCACTGTCAGGTATAGTGAACACAGTTCCGTTAGAATGGACAGCTGTTTCCTACAACGATAAACCCGAGCAATGAGGATAAATGAAGCCTAAGGACTTTTAAAAATGTCAGTTCTCGATTAAAACACATTTAGTTAGATGCACCTTGCAAAATTATGTATACATGTGTAACCTGTTTTGATAATGAAATCACCCTGTGGTAAATATAAATGTTCTATATCTCTGACAACGATAAAATCATGCACCATTTTAGTTTATATTAGACTACTGGCTGCAGTAGTATAATGGGTAGTGTATTCACTTAGCAACTGAGAGGTTGCTGGTTTGATACTCTGCTGGTACATAAGTTGTGTGCTCGTCTTGTTGGTGAAAAAACATTCACCCTTACGTAATAAAGGCAAACAGCCCATAGGGTGTAACATTTTTTTTTTAATTTCACAAATGTAGACATACATAGAAACTTCAATTTATCAGTACTTTTTGAATTTCAGAGTTGTAGCAAACACTTTTTCAATAGCCAGATGATCAGTGATTGTGGACATCATATGCATATATCTGTTACTAACAAATGACTATGGATTACATATGAAGTTAAGCTGAACCATACTCACATCTGCGGCAGACTTTATGATGTTCCAGTTTTTGTCAATGTAGTAAACATGGTCATTGTTCCAGTGGTCCAGTATCAACTGATTGTGAACACCAAATATCTTCGCATGATGAAAGGAATACTGGTCCTCTGAGAGATCTGTACTGTAAACCCCTGAAAACATTGACCACTTTTGCATTATCGGCTGGTTTCCTGCTGGCAAAAAATCAATATTGGAAAAACAGGTAACCGGAATCCCCCTGACCTTTGAGCTATATTTCCAATATTGATTTTTTTAAACCTGGAAACATCTAGATTTTACAAAAATGTTGAATTGCGTAAGTAGGCACTGCAAAATACAGATTTTTTAAAAGTTGTAAAAATAACAAAAATTCATTTGAAAATGTTTGATATTTTTCATATTTTAACTCAAAACATTGATTGTGGGTACACATAAGAACCGCCCACAATCAACAGAACATACTCATGTATAAGCTACTTTCTTAGGCCACATTTAAAATTGTTTCTGTTTGCCCTCTCCCTACCCTGTCTAGAAAAGTTGGGTAGGTAGGTAGGTTTTTTTTTATGAACTGTATTATGTGTTATTTTTGGTTAAAGGAATAGGTAGCTACAATTTTGTCAAAGCTACTCACAATAACAGTCACTGGTTTGTTTTATATAGACAAAAAGGGCAGTGAAATGAAAAGTAGCAGGCTGCGGGGGAAAACAGCAGTGGTTTTACCAATGAGCAGTCCCCACAGGGTCGGGCTTTTAGCGAGTAGGTCACTGGTGATAATCCTCACAATTTTGTCAAAGCTACTCACAATAACAGTCACTGGTTTGCTTTATATAGACAAAAAGGGCAGTGAAATGAAAAGTAGCATGCTGCAGGGGAAAACAGCAGTGGTTTTACCAATGAGCAGTCCCCACAGGGTCGGGCTTTTAGCGGGTAGGTCACTGGTGATAATCCTCACAATTTTGTCAAAGCTACTCACAAGAACAGTCACTGGTTTGCTTTATATAGACAAAAAGGGCAGTGAAATGAAAAGTAGCATGCTGCAGGGGAAAACAGCAGTGGTTTTACCAATGAGCAGTCCCCACAGGGTCGGGCTTTTAGCGGGTAGGTCACTGGTGATAATCCTCACAATTGAGGGCATACCAGTAAAACGGCAAAAGCAAAAAGCAAAAGCGGGGATTTGCTGGACCAAAAGTCAAAGTCCCCGCTATCCCCCGGGGTTGGGGGGGGCCGTGGTTACAAATGACTAGTGCATAATGATGACTGATGTTGAAGTGCAAAACAAGAAGAAAAAAACAATCTGCAATTTGACATGTAGTTCAAAAAAAAAAAAAAAAAAAAAAAAAAAATGAAAATAGTCAAAAAGGAACAATGCCAGAGGCGACACAATCCTGAGTAAGTGCACAGGTGTTTGTAGTTGTATCCATAAACATAATAATTCATTCGAAGGACGAATCTCTACTACGCTTACAGTGAGCGTAGTAGAGATCGGGCTTGGAGTGAATTTTTATGTTTATAACTACAAACACCTGTGGTAAGTGTAAGAGTACCATACTCATCACGATAACATGTACGTATACTGTATACCCCCTGATACCCCACTTTATATAGAAAAACTGGGGTTTGCAGGGGTATATTTATTTTTCTTATTTTTGATCCAAAACATAGATTGTGGGTACTCATTAGAACCGCCTCAGTGAGGCAGTTCTAACGTGTACCCACAATCTATGTTTTGAGCAAAAATAAAAAAAAATATCAAAATTTTTCAGCTGAAAATTTTTCAATTTTTAAAACTCAAAAAATCTCTGTTTATTGCATGGGCATGTTTTCGTAATGTCGGAGAATGGCATTATTGAGCCACTGCACCAGAACATCAACAATCTACAAGCGCAGAATCAAAGACGTAGATCAGCTGTACATGCGGTTACAGTAAGTGCATAGCAACAAGTGCCTTGATTCTTGAGTCGCGAAAGCTCGTTGGAGCTTGTATACTCTCTCTTTACTTTTCTCTGTACTTTTTCGCATGGTTCCGGGTCATTTCGGCCCATAACCATTTCGGCCCATGACCACTTCGGCCCATAACCTTTTCGGCCCATACCATTTCGGCCCATAACCAGTTCTGCCCTTAATCTTTATTTTATGAACATATAGTGTCTTATGGGTGTCCTATTTTTAGCTATGCGATATTCTGGGGTTTGTTACTAATTTCATTAGAGAATAAGAAGCTCATGGAACATGGTACTAATGTTCTCTACTGTGATTTTGGGTCGTATGGGGGTACAAGTAGTAATGGTATCAACGTCTCTACTTTTGAATGATGCAAACTTGGGATCGGTGAGTATTTCACTATTTTTTAAATGGTCTTTAACTTATATTGTGTTTATCTGTGATTATTGACATCTCTCAAAGAAAGCAAAATGAAATATAAAACTAGTAAACAAAATTTCCCACATTTGACCCCACAAGACCCTAATTCGTAGAGATATAATTTAGTGCTAAAACAGGCAAAATTTATAAATAATAAAATGCCAAACTGATACACGGGTGGTAATCAGGGGAACTAGCTCCAAAAAGAGTCAACGAGATTTTGTTCCCTCGACACATCCGGGAACTCACGAGCTAGTCCTCTCGACGGAAAAACAGTAAACAAAGGTATGTCTCGAAGCATTTTATCAATATTTATTTCTTTATAAGCTGTCTGCTGCAAAATCCGACAATGGTAGTCTGTGTAGATATGATTTAACTCCACTCGCTGATAGAATTGGTCCTTGGAATATGCACGGTGCGAATATGATTGTAAAAGAGCGTTGGAGACACGAAATGAAAATATGTCAACACGAAGATTTGGGACCACTATTTTTTTCATTTTCGTCAAATATATATCCTTCCAATCGCATGAAACATCATCCCTGGTAAAACTAAGCCCCTGAAACCATATAAAAGCAAAATAATCCAGTGGAAACATTGTTTTGGGAGGATATGGACTAATAACCGTCCGAGCTAGTCCTCTCGACATGGAGCTAGGTGCCTCGTCAAGGAGATAGCACCCTCGTTGAGGTTTTAATGTTGGAATAAGACGGAATCCTCGCGTCGGTCTTCCGGTGTGGTGCCTCTGTGCAAATGTTTTTACGAGCCACCGAAGTGTAACGGGGTGCAGCTTAGACAGCTGATCTTTGTTTGAAACTACTCAATCGATTTCTTTAAATTATGCTCCCCACTTCTCGTTGACGCCCAAACCGGCGATCGATAGATTAGCTGGCTAACCTGCACTCCACTACACTTCGGTACCTCGTTCACTCCTAGAAAGGAGATATCACGGGACACCGACCGAACATTTCGTCTAGTATTCCTTGTACACAAACCTCTTATATGAGGGTTTCAATGGGGTACCTCTGAACTCGCCAATCAGTAAAATTTTGGCCCAAAAATCGCTTATCAGTAAATGTTAGGCCCAAAAATCGCTAAACAGTAAAATATGTTGGCCCAAAAATCGCTAATCAGCAAAGGAAAATCGTAAAACATATAAAATACAGCAATTTTATGAATTGCACCGGTAAACGGTATACACCGGTAAATGGGTGAGTCACCATATGAAGCAAAAAAAAAAAAAAAAAAAAAAAATACGAATTTTCAACTGAAACTTTCATTTTTACTTATGACAAATCGCTGTATTTTGTATAGGCCTGTTTTCGTAATGTGTTGTTTTCGTTCGTATGTTTTAAGATAATACAGTAGCATAATGAATTGTGGTCTGCTGTGAGTTATGAAACGGTTAACATCTGTAAAACATCTGTAAAATTGCTGTTAACTATCCCATTTCTCGTGATATTTATATTGTAAATCATAATGTGCAAGTTACAAAATAGTATACCATCATGGCCCATGCTAATTGTGTATACAATTTATGATCATTTCATATATATGGTGCTAAAACCAGGAACGACAGCTATCATGAAATGACATTTTTGACTCAGTAAAACCTCAACGAGGGTGCTATCTCCTTGACGAGGCACCTAGCTCCATGTCGAGAGGACTAGCTCGGACGGTAATTTATCCTCAATATCCTCCCAAAACAATGTTTCCACCGGAATATTTTGCTTTTATATGGTTTCAGGGGCTTAGTTTTATCAGGGATGATGTTTCATGCGATTGGAAGGATATATATTTGACGAAAAATGAAAAAATAGTGGTCCCAAATCTTCGTGTTGACATATTTTCATTTCGTGTCTTCAACGCCCTTTTACAATCATATTCGCACCGTGCATATTCCAAGGACCAATTCTATCAGCGAGTGGAGTTAAATCATATCTACACAGACTACCATTGCCGGATTTTGCAGCAGACAGCTTATAAAGAAATAAATATTGATAAAATGCTTCGAGACATACCTTTGTTTACTGTTTTTCCGTCGAGAGGACTAGCTCGCGAGTTCCCGGATGTGTCGAGGGAACAAAATCTCGTTGACTCTTTTTGGAGCTAGTTCCCCTGATTACCACCCGTGTGATATGAACGCTTAATTGTTAATTTATCCATTATATGATAAAATAACAAACATCTAAACAGCAATACATATGGGACATTGGTAATATATTTATGGGCCGAAATGGTTATGGGCCGAAATGGTTATAGGCCGATATTGTCATGGGCCGAAATGGTTATAGGCCGAAATGACCAGTTACCTTTCGCATTATCCGGTTTAAGTTTGTTCCTGCAACACAGATCAGAATCCTTCTTCTTCTTAAAGCTGAAATTTCAAGCTTCTAGCCTGCTTCTTTGAATGTACAGTCCGGCTTGTGTCGGACCTGGTTGGAAACCCAAATTGTTAGTTTTCTCATGCAAAGGCCTGATGACTGTCGAATTACTGGTACGTGTCGCTTCAGCTTCCAAATAGAAATTTTCTTTGTCTTGCTAAATTCTGGAATTTGAGTATTCTGACATGGAAAAATAACAAGCTGGCATACACTAACCATCTTCCAACTGGACTTTGTAAATGGGCAAACTGTCTAGAGATAGTTTATAGCCCTCAAAATTCGAATTTATTAAATTTCTATCGATTTTTAACTCCACAGACTCCATCGTGGCGGTAATAGGGAACCAGCTGCTGGTCTCCCGCAATGCAATAAGAGCTTTTACAACACACCATAGGGACTGGAAACCAGTTCAAGGGAGGAAATTTGAGCATTCTAAAAATAGTTCAGGAAATTCCCAAGCAGCTGCTGAAAATGGAAAGTGAGGAACAGTTCTGATATTTCAGCTGAATATTTTAGTTTTTGTGAGTGCCCAGTTAATTGATTGGTGTATGTTTACCTTATTTTGAATGGCAAATGAAAATACAAATATTGAAGGCCCCATTTCAGCACAAAAATCACAACCAAACTCGAAATATTTCTCATATGGGTTTGGGAAGCCAAAGTTTGGTGTACTGCCTATAATTATTGTAATTGTATATATATGTGAGTGGCGACAGTCCAGTGACTGGATTTTTATACCAATAAAATTGATTTGATTTGATTTGATTTGATTTATAATTATACAATGTACGTACTTTTCAGGGGCGTATCCAGGATTTCTGTAAGGGGGTTCAAACCAACCAAGAGGGGTTCATTTTCTTCATTTTACCTTATCGATTTCATTTTGATTTCCCCATAAAAGTAAAAACTGAAATAATTTGAAGGCTGGTCAGGAGGGAATATGGGCCCCCGACAATTAGAGCCTAGGAGAAATAGATGGGCTGCTTGTGTCTCCAAGCAAAGCTTCTGAACTACTGACCCGACCATCAGATTACTGGGGCCCCTGGATAGCTCAGTTTGGGGCGCCCAGATAGCTCAGTCGGTAGCGCGTTTGGCTTCTGACTAGCTGTGTACCTCTGCCATTCAGGTTCGAATCCCACTGGCGTCGCCAGTAAAAAGTATCGATTATGAAAAAAAAAAAAAAATCTCCAGTAAGTAAGTAAGTAAACCGCTCAAGTCTGAGCCTGCCCAGGAAAAGTGGTTTAGTCAAACCACCATACATTTAAGCCTAAATATTGGTTTGCTTGGGTGGTTGTATTTATGCCATTGACCAAACCAAATTGTTCCTGGGCGAGCATTCCAAAGGTAGATCATGAGTACTTTGTGCACATTCTTTTCATCACACAAAGTATGATTCGCTATTGTCGAATTTACATTTACGTCTTTCCACGCTTATACCTTCAATGTCAAAACTTTTATCAAAAACATGCAGTCTTCATAGCTAGGGATATTAGGCATTAAAGTACATGTAATACAAAAATGGCCATAATCAAATGCTCAGAAACGAGGTAAGAAACATAATTTATCTGAGCGTCACTTTATGCGGAACAATAAACTAGGCATCTTAGTTAAGGGGTCAAGTGTTTCATCAACCATGATTTTATTGTTTGGCGGAATTTTGACTCCATTCTTTTACCAAACCTCAAGGCATAGATGAAAGTAAATGTCTGAGTTATATAATGAATGATATTTTGTCTAAGTTTAAAGAAATTCTGCAACATCTTTACATGTGATTCGCCATTGTCAATGATTCTCCATTGTCGAGTTCGTTGTACTTTTCAAAAGGCTTTCAATCTTGCTTTTTTCTTCCCATTTTAGTGTGAATTAAGTCCAACAATGGCCAACACATTGGCAGAGCAGCTGAAAGACCTCGTTATATCCAAAGACAGGATAATTTTACACAAAGAATATGTTCTTGGACGAGGGGGTTACGGCTATGTATGTTACGCTAAGTTGGAACATGAGGATGGAAACAGTTGGGAACCTGTAGCAGCGAAGATGATGATAACAGAAGGCAGTATACCTGAAAAGTAAGTCAAGATCATTTAAGATGGCTCCAGTGGCCGGGTGGTTTTAGAGCGCTGATTTCATTTCCACTAGTAATCATATGATCATCTCCCCGCTGTGTCTGTTATAGGTTCGAGCCCCATACAAGGCACATGTGATTGTAAGATTCTAAGTATAATTTCATATTTTCCAAACACTTTCAGGTCTTAACACTCAATTTGCCTAAACTTTCAAAACATAAACATCAACTTTTGACACAGTCTCTAAACTTTTAAAACATGAACTGACTAAGATTTCAAAATTCTAGTTTGTGTCTGCTGACCTCCTCCTGTAATCATAAATCAAAGCTTCTCTCTTTTTGCTGAATCCATAATTAACAAATTAACAACTTTCTTATCTTTGCTCTGAATGGTCAGTTTCAAATCATAGGTGTCCAGCCTCCAACAGATCATTATCTTATAGGAAATTAGCATCTACTTGCAAATGTCTTTTTGAATTCAGATTCCAGACAACAGGCTGAAAATAGTTCCATCTGATTTGTGTAATAGCATTTTGGTGATGGTCTAACCATTGCAATATGTGGCTTCTTCCTAATGACAATGCCATATTTACATGACCACAAAAACTTTATATCTATATACATGATCTTTGCATTATTTCTATTTCCTAAATTATTTCTCGATTTTTATTTTATTTTCTAATTATACTCATTTACTTATTTAATGGCTCTGTGACAGTACCAATAATCTATTTTAGATAATGAAAAAAAAACATGAAAAATTGCAAATCCCAGTGTACACCCCAGTTTTACTACATAAAGTGGGGTATAAGGGGGTATGCATTTCACGGATAAGTTAGTATGATGAAATAAAGCATCATGTTTCTATTTTCAGTGCCAAAAAAGAGCTTCTGAAGGAAGCTTGCAAACTGAGGGAAGTGACCCAAAATGACAACATAGTCAAACTTCTGGGTGTATTGATGGAAATTGATAACTATGGTCTTATCCTGGAGCTCATGGTATTTGGAAATGTTGTTGCTTTCATCAAAGAATATGGTGGTATGTATTTCATGAACTTTTTCTCGTATCATCAGGAAAACATGACTTTGGGGCTGAATTTAGCATTTATAGGAAAAGAAATATATACACTTTTGTTTATAAAACAGTTTGGCTGATTTAACAAAACCCAGATAATGCAACTAAATATTTCGCAACACAGTACCCCATCTTTGGCCAAAATGAACCATTAGGCTTTGGACTACAATGTGTATGAAACTTGTGTACTCCATCAGGAAAACATGTCCGTGCAATGAATAACCCTGTAAACCCCACTTTTATATAGTAAAACTGGAGTTTGCAGGGGTATACCTATTTTTCTTATTTTTGCTCCAAAACATAGATTGTGGGTACATGTTAGAACCGCCTCGGTGAGGCGGTTCTAACATGTACCCACAATCTATCTTTTGAGCAAAAATATCAAAAATTTTCTACTGAAATTTTTCAATTTTACAACTTAAAAAGTCTCTGTATATTGCATGGGCATGTTTTCGTTATGTAAATTTCAGTGGTCTGGCCGCAAAATAAGCTCCCTATTCAGCTCTGTCAGCAGGTGGCCTCCGCGATGACTTATCTCCACAGCTTCGACCCGCCCATGTTGCACATGGACCTTAAGGGAGACAATGTCTTGATAAATCACAACTTTGATGCAAAAATATGTGACTTTGGGATTGCGGAATGGAAGACCAAGACGACACGGCCTGCAGAAAGTCGGCGAGGCACATTGAGTCACATAGCCCCAGAAATACTGCATGATGTGAATATAAAATCAACTGCGGCACAGGATGTGTATTCCTTTGCCATTTGCACATGGGAGATTTTTACAGGACGCAGGCCATTTTTGGGTAAGCATTATGATTAAAATGAATTTGTTGAAATTTACTCCAGTGTACAAAGAAGGTATGTTGTGCAAATCAACCTGTGAACAAATTGAAATTAGATTTGCATAGGTTTTATGGTCTAAAATGGCAATTTATGGTCCAGCAATGACCAGTGTTATATCTAAAACAGTACACTGTTGTAATGAACCATGTTACAAAGAGGTCTTGATCTATTTCTATAGCCACTCTTGTCCATTGAATCAAGCAGACCAATTGATGGCAACAGAAAAGTGCACTTATAAAGTAGTGGTCATTTGTGACAGATATTTTTTCTCAGGAACAACATTGCAAGGATAACTGATACTTCCTGCAGTACCTAAACCAACAGTTGAGCTGTGTCATAAAAAAAAAACAATGTGGTTTCCGAACAGGTCCGCCACAAACCAAGCTGTACAAACAGAGAAGATGGCCACAAGCTGGAAATTTTGGATTTTGAAAGTAGAGATATTGTACTACATGTATCCGTTTAGCAAAAACAAAGGCGCTGATCAGCTTTGCAGTTACTCCAAAGCTGATCTGTGCCTTTGTTTTTGCACATGCAAAATGCTGATTTTCTCATGATGTGGCTTGATTGTTGACATTTTTAACATTTATGAGCAGGATGATTTTCAGACGTAAAAAAAACAAAAAACGTTTTATAACCTCAGGCCTGTTCAGAAACCGGGAAGACTATTTTCTCACATTGTAGCTTATTTTTACTAGATAAAAGTGAAGACCTTGTGCGAATCTGTGTAAAAGATGGGCAGCGCCCTGACATGAGAGATATCGGGGAGCGGTGCCCGGACTACATTGTGGATATGATGAAAATGTGCTGGAACCAAGACCCAACCAGAAGACCTGATTTTAATTGTAAGAGCACAGTTTTATAAATTAATCACAGAAGCCTGTGTTGCCTGAGGTTTAGCCACTGGTCTTGTAAGCCAGGGGTCTTGAGTTCAAGCCCAGGTTTCACTAGTCTTTCAAGTGAAATATTAAACCATATGGCCTTGGGGAATAAGGCTTGTCCATTGAATGGGACATAAAAAGTGAAGAGCTATACACTTCTAAAAATAATCCAAGTTTGCTGAAAGTACGTGAAGTAGGGGATAGTAGGCTTAATTAGTATTAAGAGGCTACAAATAATAAGTATTCTGATAAATTGCAGAATTTCTAGAGCTACAAAAAAGTATGTTCACTACATCTGATTTTAGGGAATACTGGGGTGATATTTGTCATGAAAATATTTCTACGGCCACTCTTTCTCTTTTCCTGATTTAAAAATATTTGAGCCTGTGCATGAGAAAACCAACAATTTGCATAGGCGAAAACAAAGCCGCAGATCAGCTTCGCAGTAACTGCGAAGCTGATCAGCGCCTTTGTTTTCGCTACACGGATAGAACAATTCCTCTCCTACTTAAATCCAAAATTTCAAGCCTCTAACCATCTTCTGTGACTGTACAGCCTGGTTTGTGTCAGACCTGGTCGGAAACCCAAATTGTTGGTTTTCTCATGCACAGGCTCATTTGTGAGTTACCTTGATTGATAGAAATGTGCACTTAGTACTGGTAATCTACCTCTGAGAGGCTTAGGAAGGAACAATGAGGCTATGACATCAGGATAACATGTCTGTGACATGTATATCCCCTTGAACCCCACTTTTATACATTAAAAGTGGGGTTTACAGGGGTATACCTATTTTTGCTCCAAAACATAGATTGTGGGTACTCGTTAGCCGAGGCAGTACTAACGTGTACCCACAACCTATGTTTTGAGCAAAAATAAGAAAAATATCAATATTTTTCATCTGAAAATTTTTAATTTTTAATGCTCAAAATAATCTCTGTATATTGCATGTGCATGTTTTCATAATGATAACTGACCATCCTGTCATGACCTTAGTTGTTGACTGAGGACATATTTTAGCACTAACGGAAGCAAACAAACCAAAATCCATTACGAAAACTTGCCCATGCAACATTCAGAGATTTTTTTCAGCTGTAAAAATTGAAAATTTCGTCAGACACATTTTGATATTTTTATATTTCTCTGCAAAACATTGATTGTGGGTACACGTTAGAACCGCCACGCCGAGGCAGTTCTAACAAGTACCCATAATCTATGTTTTGGAGCAAAAATAAGAAAAATAGGTATACCCTTGCAAACCCCAGTTTTTCTATACAAAAGTGGGGTTTAAGGGGGTATACATTTCACTGACATGTTTTCCTGATGCACTTTTGAAGGGAAAAAATATTAATAGATGCAAAATGCACCCTGTTACACAATTCTAACAATGATGACTTTGTGTCAAAGACTCTCATTAGCCTGGGCATCAGCTTATTATTAGCTGGCCGTAGCTTTTCACATATTTTTAAATGGTATGTTTCAGCATTAAATACCCAACTTTCTGCTATGTGCAAGAAGATGAAGAGAGAAATATTTCTGGGAAAGAAAGCTGTTAGAAGAAAAATATGCGAGAAACATGTAAGTGAATATGAGACAAGAGAAAACCAGTCCTGAGGGTGTGTCTGACAAGGTCCGACAAAAAACAGTCTGTACAGCCACAGCTTAGAAGCTTAATATGCTTAAACAAAACTTAAGATTTGCTTGATTGTACAATCGCCTCTGGTCCACTGACTTCATCAAATCCTAATGCCTCTAGTCATAGACCCGGTTGGCAAGGTACCGTAAAATCTCTAATAAACGCCCGGGCGTTTATTAGAATCATTGTCCATTTCGCAGAGGGGGGTGGGCGTTTATTGGAGGCTATCGTTTTCTGCAAAACACATTCGGAAGTCTGAAAACCTTCTGTTTACATCCAACGGCCGCCATTTTGTTTTGAGTTAAAGGACTAGTGATCTAATAACCGTGCATAAGTATCCTCCTGAAAGGGGCACACCCCGGTAGCGTAACCGGTGTCCGCCATTATAGCGTAGGCATACCTTTGTGGTTAAATCGTAAAACTGGTAATAAATAGACAACTTCAATTTCATCTCTTTTATTTCTTATCCTTCCAATGCATTAACACAATTCAAGGTGCTCTTGCTTTAGTTCTCCTCCTCTCTGTCCGTCATATAGCTGTCTTCCTCCTCCACGTCCTCCTGCTCGCTATCATCGTCCCCGTCGTCTCGTCTGTTCTGCTGCTCTGACATCGCCATCTCTACATCAGTGCTATTATACCCTGAAATGGAATCGAAAACAAATAAGGCATGTGAATGTTTGAACGTAGAATCGGCGTGCAACAGTGGGCTGCTTCATAGATTGGTATGACGAATTACACACAAAAAGCAGACGAGACAAACAAGAATGTGACAGAATAGTAAAAAATAATCGCTAGATTATTAACTAAAAATACTGACCAGGGAATTCAAGCTCAGCATCCTCGTCGTCGCTGCTCTCATACCACAACTGCTCATCCTCGGTGCCGTCCATGTCATTGGAGATGCCCGTCTTTTTGAAGCTCTTGGTTATGATTTCCGTCGACAGAGCCTCCCACGCTTCCTTAACCCACAAAAGCAGCACCTGAAAGAGATGAAACCATGAAATTAGTCAATGCATTCAAGTTTGATAATCTTTTAAAAAGAACACACTTTTAAAATGCAAGTCACAGTATCGGTGCATGTTACGTTCTACGTAATGGCGCCTCTTCGTTCAATGTAGCTGAATAAATTACACTAACCATGCACAGATATTACATACAAGACATGTTAACAATGTTTCTTATGGCTAAAACTTAGCATGGCCAACCTTGTTTTCTGGTTTCCTCATTCGCCCAGCCGCCGTGTATGTGTGTTCTCCATCTACCATCCATCTGTCCCACTTCTCCTGAATATGCGACTTAAACGGTTTGTTCCAGCTAACGTCCGCGGGTTGAAGAATGCTTGTACACCCCCCTGGTATAACCGCCGTGTCGCTGTTCACCCCAAACTCACTTCGTCGTGATAGTAGTTCCTTAACCGCGTCGGTACGGTGAGCTCGGAACGCGTCCCACACCAGAAGCTTTCTGTCCTCGCTCCGTCTCCAAACTTGGACGACCCACCACTTGATTATATCCTCATTGACCCAACCGTTTGTCGACATTCGCACCAAAACACCTCTCGGGATGTCGGACGCTGCTGGTTCCCGCTTCCCTTTAAGAACAACTAGCGGAGGCAGTTTGCGCCCGTCAGCCATAGCAGCCAGAACAACTGTGATCTTGTCTTTCTCATGGCCTGTGGTACGGATGATTACTGTCTTCTCGCCCTTGTGGTGAAGCGTCGAGTCACCTGGCATATCAAAGTACACAGCCGTTTCGTCCATGTTGCCAATGTTAGAGAGAGGATAATTGCGAAGCTTTCTCATCCGGATGACAAAACGATGAAAGGAAAGAATCTTGTCCTCGATCTGTGGAGGCATTTTCTGTGCGACGGTAGTTTTCGCTCTAGTGGTAACTGAATGTCTTGTCTTCCACTTTTCTAGCCAACCGCGACTTGCCTTAAACGATGTCACTCCTCCTGCGAAGAAACGGCGCTGTGCTTCTTGAAGCAAGCCTTTACCGGTGATGCGCTGTCCTTGGCTCCTTCTCTCGGTAAACCACTCAAAGATGTCCTGGTCTATAGCTGCATCTCGTAGCCTTCTCCCAGCTCCGGAAAGACGCTTAGAGGACTGAGATCGCTCCTGTAGTTTTCCAGCATCGAAATGGACGATCCACTCCCGAATCCTTTTCCGATCAACTTCGAATTTCCTGCTAGCTTCAGAAATTGTTGTCTCCTTTGCGTACTTTGCAGCACTGATCTTAAATTTAATAGTATACGACGAATGTCTAGCACCCTTTCCCGACATTTTGCTTATGCTTGCTTGCCAGGTCAGAAACAGCAGGGTTTAGCCAAAGAGGATTCCTAAGGCAATATAGCGGCGAATAAACACGAAAGAATTTTAATGGACACAAAATTTCCTGTATCTGGCCTCTTCGCTGTTTTACGTAACTGATGCCAGCTTTGATTATGTATGAAGTGTGCAGCGAGGGTTACTAAAAAGTTCATTACATTATTCTCGTATTATGGCATGTATTCCACATCACTGGACACGCACAAATCGTGCACGTGTATAGAGCTCTACCGACTGTGCAAGCGGATGTGTTGTTGTTTTTTTGTCAGTCGCATAAAGTATTGTCATGCAGTTAGAATAAATTTTACATGTTTTACAACCCATTGTTTATTGATCAACCCTCATTGACCGCATGGGCAATGCATTTTGGCGGGAAAATACAGTTGCACCGCTATGACGTAGGCCCTTTGATCTTCAGATAGATGATGGCAACCAACAAGCTTGCGTCAGTAAAATCTGTGATTAAAGGTCACCATGTTTATCGTGTATCTTATTGTGTTGGAACTAAATTGGAATGTTTCCTAGAGCCTGAGAATGAGCATAGTGACAGCGCGATCATAGTGAAGAAGTGTGATACTACCGTTGGACATATCCCGGAAGGCTTATGTCAGCCTTTGACACAACTGTTTAAGGACGGATGTGTTGTAGAAATCACATCAGAGATCACCGGAGCCCCACGCTCTGCTGCTGGAGGAACTTTTGTGCCAGGCGGTGGACTGGAAATTCCTTGTATTTATCATTTATTTGGACTAAGGGACAAAAAAGTTCTTGTTCGGTCGACGATAAAGCAACAAATTCGGAAACTAATAGCATAAGGTAAGACCATATTTTTTCTTATTTTTTCCATGGGCGTTTATTAGAGGCTGGTATTTGTCAAAAAAATGTAAAAAAAAAAATGCCATTTTTAGCGTCCAAAACGGGGGGTGGGCGTTAATTAGAGCATGGGCGTTTATTAGAGATTTTACGGTACTCTTTTGTGTTGCATGAGCTTGATCCCAGGCTTCTCCAGTCCTTTGGACTAGAGAGTATAAACTGATGTTTTCTAGGACAAACTGGTGTCTATTGTTTCAAGTCAAAGGGACCTGGTGTCACACCTGGACAAAAAGTGTACAAACATACAAATCTATAATAATTTTTTCTCTCAAGGAAGCAGAGCTATTTGTGATTTCTTCTTAAAAAATATAAAGAATACAGGCAGTGAAAACCTTTTGGTGGCAGGTTGATGATCAGTTTACATATACAGTGTACTTGGTAAGGGAATAAGCTATTCATTTGAATCATATGATTGGTTGGGTGTATGATAAAATACCCCCATGTCCTCTTTTGTTGATCGATAAGCTGTTTCGGTGTTTTAATTCTGTGATTTTTATATGAACATCAGATGTCTGTGTAATGTGTACCCCCTTATATCCCCACTCCACTTTTATATAGTAAAACTGGGATGCACAGGCAAATACCTATTTTTCTCAATTTTGCTCTAAAACATACTGTAAGTTCAGAATCTCTCAAAGCCATAAAGACTGCATAAATGCTTGTTCGTGAATTCAAAATGTGAATAATTCAGAGATATAAAATTCGTGAAATAAGTCTGTTGAAAATTTCTTAATTTACAGTAGATTGTGGGTGCTGATTAGAACCTCGATCTATTCTGAGGCTGTTCTAATGCGTACCAACAATCTATGTTTTGAGCAAACTAAGAAAAAGATAAAAGAAAATAGAAAAAAAAATCAAAAGGAAATTATCAATTAGTATATCAGTAAAATTCTTTATATATTGCATGAATGTGTTTTTGAAATGGATTTCAATTTTAATTTTCAGCTTCGAGTTAATGACCCAAAACGTATGATGACTGATCACTGGGATGACCTAACTGAGTCTCTGAACGACACTGATGAAATACTCTGTGATGCCGAGCCAATTTCTGAACCAGTCCCTCAAGGAGACACTACAGATATGACGGTACAGCTACAAGATGATGTATCAGAAGTGGGAAAGGCAGACAATGTTACTGAAGAAACTGCTCCTTTGCCGGGGAAACAATATAAATTCAATTTACCAAAGAAAGATTTGACACCCTTTGATGTCAAAGTGCGTGAAATATTGCGAGATCCTCTATTGATGGAAATGATAGTGTCAGGCAATGCTGATCATTTAGGCTTGCCTCCAGGTGTGAAAGACCTGTTGTCTAATCCTGCCTTATTACAGAAATATATTGACGAAGACACATCATTTAAACTGGAACTGAAAGGAATGGGCCATTCTGTTTATGACAGTATTCAATGTCCTAAAATCAAAGACGCTAAGCACAAGGGCGGCATTGATCAGCATGAAGCAAGGGGCACAGAGCCATTCCGTTTTTCTGTTTATGAAGAAGAAAAGAGAGGTTATGAAAAAAATGCTCGTGATAAGAAACAAGACGAAAGAACCACGTCAATGCTTACAAGTCCTTACTTTGGACGACTATACAAAAGTCCACTATATGACAAAGTAATGAAAGCGTTAAGTGAGCCCCACCAGGTACAGGAGGCATTTGCAGATCTAGAGAAGGGAACCGGTGAAGTGGAGATGTTCAGCGTTATTGGTCACGACGTACTGGAAGTTCTGCAGGATCCTGTGATGTTGAATATTTTGTTGAAGAATGATAAAGAGACCATGGACAATTTTATGAGGTAAGCATATTACGAAAACATGTCCATAGAATTCATCAGGAAAACATGTCTGTGTAATGAATACCCCCTCATACCCCACCTTCATATAGTAAAACTGGTGTATGCAGGGGTATACCTGTTTTTCTTATTTTTGCTCCAAAACATAGATTGTGGGTACTTGTTAGAACTACCTTGGTGAGGCGGTTCTAATGTGTACCCACAATCTATGTTTTGAGCAAAAATAAGAAAAATAACTAAAAATTTCTTCTGAAAATTTTCAATTTTTACAACTTTAAAAATCTCTATTGCATGGGCATGTTTTCGTAATGTGAAGAGATTTTTACAGCTGCAAAATTTGAAATTTTTCTGTTAAATTGTTCTGTATTTTTGCTCAGAATATTGATTGTGGGTTAACATTAGACAAGCATCATTCAGGCAGTTCTAACAAGTACCCACAATGTATGTTTTTGATAAAAAATAAAAAAAAAATGTATATGCCCCTATACCCCCCAGTTTTTCTATATAAAATTTGGGTGTAAGGGTGCCGTGTGATATATTTCTCACCCACCAGACAAGCATATCCCTTTGTGTGCCTGTCTGAGATATTTCTGTCTCAGTACTAGTACAATTTTAGCTGTCTCAAAATGTCAATCATTTCTGTATTTAGCTAATTGAAATGTACACCTCATGCTTACTTCCATATTAGGAAGTGATGAGCTAATTGTCAACTGTCAGAGACAAAAATAGCCTAGCAGGTGTTAATTTCAGGAAGATATCAAGAGCAATTGTAGTCTGCTGCTCTCATAAAAATCTTAAAATTTATTTTTTTTTGAATTTTGTGAACATGTATGTCCAAACAAAATGGCTGCCTGAACATAACTTGAAGCCTATTCAGAGTCAAAATGTTTTAAAAGGTGGGTGGGAAAAATAATCAATGATGGTGTTGAAGCCTCAACAAGGAAATCTCAGGCTCGTTTTCAGATTATTCGAGTCTCATCCTCAGCAGAGCCTCGGATGAGACTTGAATAATCTGAAAACTTGCCTGAGATTTCCTTATCTCGGCCTCACCCCATCATAGATTCTTTTATTCATGGACATGCTATCCTGATAACTGGGTTCACTAATTAGCAAAGTTGTCATGGGTGGTAAACCTTGGAACAAGCTCGAAAAAAGAGATATAAGAATTTTGTTGCAATGGCAATGGCATATGGAGATTGCTCAATATATGATTAAACTGGGTCATATATGGTTAAACAAAATTAGGTGTCATTTAGTTTTAGGGATTTTTTCTGTATATATCTTTTAAAAGTATTTAAAAAAAAGATTTTTGAATGCATTTCCGTGGAATGTATTGAGAAATTATCTTTACGCAGAATAGTATTGCAATGGCAGTCTGTTTTGTTCAGGCTATGCAAGTTTTAGTTGATTCTCCTTGTCAACATTTATATATCAGCACTTGATTAATATGGCCTTGATATGATGATTCCAAAAAAAAAAAAAAAAAAAAAAATAGATGCAGACAGAATCTAGCAATTTGTTGAAAGCTGAAAGTTGTGATATAGCTAACCTGAGCTGTTAGGCTTACAAGGAGTGCTTATAGGATGCCCATTCTCTGTTGTATGTTGTTCACAATCTTCATACATCTTCTCTGTAACCTTGCAGCCAGTCAAAACCAAACTTCATGTGGAGCCCTTCCTTAGGAAGGCAGAACGAACATTTTTACAAATGGTCCAGGTCACATGACCAAGATCAGGCCACCAGGACTATAAATAGTATATAAATCATGACCTTGCATTGACCTTGACCTATTTTATGGCAAGGTCAATTTAGGTCACCTTTGCATTTGAATGGGGAAAATGATAGAATACCATTTAATGGGGAAACATTGCAGAAATGGGCAAATGAGATTATTTGAAGGTTGAGTTAGGGTTATTATGCACAAGGACATAGGAGTATATAGTAGATCTAAGGTGAGTATTTATAGGACCTTTGGTCCTCTGGTTAGTGGTAACTAGTTTTAAGGATATATTTGCACCACTTTGCTCTTTGAGATTTTATCTCAATTGCAATGATTTTAGGAGATTGATTTGCTGTAAATATGGCTTACAGCATGCTGTTTGTTTTTCATCTGTGGCTGCACAGACCGAATTTTGTCAGACCGGGTCGGAAACACCATAGACTTGTTTTCTCGTGTTGTATCTTATTTGATAATGTTGGTTTGGGCTCGAGAATTATTTATGCAAAACTGATCATGCTTATTGTGTAAGGAGGGTTTCAGTGGCCAGGGATATTTCTAGGCCCATTTTGGGGCCAAATATGGGGCCCCTTCCCAATGCTACCAACACTCAATTTTTCCCAATTTTCAACCTAATTTTCCCAAAAATTTGCACATAATTCCCAATCTAGGCAAGCTTATGTGAAAACAGAGCTTTCTACAACTGAAAAAAGTTTTTGAGATAAATAAAAGGTAAAGAATGAAAAAAGAAAATTAGAATTTAAAACCGTTTTTCTTCTGACACCGGTAAAAAATAGAATTCAAGAGGATGTAAAATTTCCAAATTCAGTACCTCAGCCGATCCAAAATTCCCAATTTCAGGCATTGACCTATCAAAAATTACCAATGGCCCGTTTTCAAAAGGCCAGAAAAATGCCTGGTGGCATTGTATCCATTACGAAAACATGCCCATGCAATATGCAGAGATTTTTAAAGTTGTAAAAAATGAAAATTTTTAGTAGGAAAATTTTGATATTTTTCTTATTTTCGATCAAAACATACATTGTGGGCACACGTTAGAACCGCCTCGGCGAGGCGGTTCTAATGAGTAC
Source organism: Rugalucina vietnamica (assembly GCA_964017185.1). NCBI lineage: Eukaryota > Metazoa > Mollusca > Bivalvia > Lucinida > Lucinidae > Rugalucina > Rugalucina vietnamica. The sequence goes on from OZ024877.1 coordinate 50,749,398, forward strand.
CCACAGTCTATGTTTTGGAGCGAAAATACGGAAAATAGGTATAGCACTGTAAACCCCAGTTTTTCTATGTAAAGGTGGGGTTCAAGCGGGTATACGTTTTAGCTCACCTGAGCTGAAGGCTCAAAAGGTGAGCTTATAGGATGGCCATCCTCCTGCGTCTGTCGATCCATCCGTCGTTGTCCATAATTTCAAAGTTCTTCTCCTCTGAAACCTCTTGACCAATCAAAGCCAAATTTCATGTGGAGCATCTTTAGGAAGGGGGAACGAAAGTTTATATAAATGGTCCAGGTCACATGACCAAGATGGCCACCATGCCCATGTATGGTAAAAACCATAAAAAACTTTCTTCTCTGGAACCAGTGGACCGATTTCAAACTTGGTATGTAGCATGGGGGACTCTGGCCCATCATAGTTTATATTAATCATGACCTTGGATTGACCTTGACCTTTTTTACGGCAAGGTCAATTTTGGTTGCATAGGCTTTTCAATGAAAAAAAGTGAAAACATTGAAATTTTCTGGAAGTTTTGTAGCCTGTGACCTGAAAGTTGGTAGGTACAGACAGCATGTTGAGCTAATGAAGTGTTGTGAGTATTAAAGGTCAAGGTCCATTATTGACCTTGGCCAAAGGTCATTTACAAATTAAATGGAAAACTTAATTTTCTCAGTAACTGCTCGACCAATCAAAGCTAAATTTTATATGTAGTGTCTTTGGGATAGGGGAATGAAAGTTGATATAAATAGTCAAGGTCACATGACCAAGACGGCCGCCATGGCTATAAACAGCAAATCTTTTTCTCCAGAACCAGAAGGCCTACGATTTTGAAACCTGGCATGAACCATCAGGGGGAGGAGCTCTACAACGTTTATATAAATCAAGGACCTGGGATAACCTTGACCTATCTTATGGCAAGGTCAACATAGGGCTTCCATGCATTTGAATGGGGAAAATTGTTAAAATGTCATTTGAAGGGAAAAACTTTATGGAAATGGACAGATGTACTGAATATTTATGATTCTGAAAATAAATGTACCCCTTGGGCTGGTCTGCCGCCACCCTGGGGCAATATACATGTATATTGCCATACTATTCAAAGATCTTCTTCTCTGATACCGCTTGGCCAATCAAAGCCAAAAATCGTGTGGAGCATTCTTAGAAAGGGTGAATGAAAGTTTATATGAATGGTCAAGGTCACATGACCAAGATGGCCACCATGGCTATAAATAGCAAAAACCTTCAAAAATCTTCTTCTCTACAACCAGAGGCCTATGATTTTGAAACTTAGCAAGCATCAGGGAGAGGAGCTCTATAAAGTTTATATAAATCATGATCTTGGGATGACCTTGACCTATTTTATGGCAAGGCCAACATAGGTTGCCCATGCATTTGAGTGGGGAAAATTAGTAAAATGTAATTAAATGGGGGGAAACTTGCTGGGAGTATGCAAATGGACAGAAGATTTATGTTTATTATACCCCCGGCATTTATGCCGACGGGTATATAGCTTTTGCTTTTCTGTTTGTTCGTATGTTCATTAGTTAGTTCATTCGTAATTCCGGAACGTTCGTAGAATTTACTTCAAAGTTTTGGTTAAAGTTTCTCTAGTGGTGTATAACTCATGAAGCCGGGATGACCTTGACTTATTTTATGGCAAGGTCAGCTTAGGTCGCATATCCGAGATTTCAGGTGAGCGTTTATAGGACCATTGGTCCTCTGGTCATGGACAGGTTTTCCTGATAGTATCTACCTATACAGATTTAAAGTGAATGGAACAAATTATCTTTACTACTCCAGTTTGGTGCCATATATGAAAACAAAGGCACTGATCAGCAGTATAGTTACTGCACAGCTGATCTGCGCCTTTGTCTTTGCATAGGCAAAAATCAGGGTTTCTCATGAGGCGGCTCATGTTTATGCTGACTGTCTGTTGATTGTGAAGGAAAGTGCACTTAGTGCTGGTAATAGGTTGCTCAGAAACTGTTTATAGGATAACCATCAGGAAAACATGTCTGTGCAGTGAATACCCCCCCCACACACACACACTTTTATGTAGTAAAACTGGGGTTTGCAGGGGTTTACCTATTTTTCTTATTTCTGATCCAAAACATAGATTGTGGGTACTCGTTAGAGCTGCCTCGCAGAGGCGGTTCTAACGTATACCCACAGTCTTTGTCATATAATGCATGAGCAGCATCATGAGAAAACTGTACTGCTGATCAGCGCCTTTGTTTTTGCTACAAGGATAGTACAATTCCTCTTCTTCCAAAATACTAAATTTGAAGCTTCTAGCCATCTTCTGTAGCTGCACAGGTTTATGCCAGAAGACTGGTTTTCTTGCGTGTCGGCTCATATAATATTCTTACTGTGTTATGGATTTGGTCATGTAATGTTTGTGTTTTGCTGCAGTCTAAAAGAATATTATGGATTAAGGAAACAAAAATTTTTGAGCCGCCTCATGGGAAAACCAACAATCTGCATAGGCGAAAAACAAAGACGCAGATCAGCTTCACGGTAACCGCGAAGCTGATCATCGCCTTTGTTTTCGCTACTCGGATAGTACAATTCCTCCTCTACTTAACTCCAAAATTTCAAGCTTCTAGCCTGCTTATGTGACTGTACAGCCTGATTTGTGTCGGACCTGGTAGGAAACCACATTGCTGGTTTTTCCACGAGGTGGCTCATTTCAAGGTGTGATTTTCTATTTTTTTTCCTTGTAGTAATTAAAGTCATGATTTTCTTCATGATTAACCCATATTTGATGAATGGATTCTCCCATCATTATCATTTGGGTGAGTCCACTTTCATGTTTAGGGGCGTTAGGAGTGATTTGGAATTTTTATCTCATTTTTCGATGAAATTCCCTTAAGCAAACAGAATAGCCCCAGATGGGACGCTGCAAAACAAGATGGGACGCCGCGTTCTATTCTGTTTGCCTATGTCCCATAAAAAGGACACCAGGTTTAAATGAGTTAAGTAAACGGAAGCCGGTATTTTGACTGACACATTGGGAATTTCGGAATTTCCGTAATATATAAAACCTGGATTTCCCCTATGACTAAATGGGGAAATAAAATATTTGTCAAACAATTATGAGGTTCAATGGTACATGATGTTAACAAATTTTGTTCCAGTTATGAGAAAAAGTGCTTGGGCAAGACACAAACTAGCTTTTGAAGCATAGAAGTATTACTTAGTTGTATGGAGATCACTGAATTACTAGCCTCAAATGCTTCTCTTAGGATGTTTTTCAAACATGAGGCCAGTACATGTACATGTGTGTCCATTTTCATTAGAAAGTCATCTGCCATCTCATAAGACTTACTGCTTTTCAGCATTGACTATTCTATAAATAAATGTATTTGAACCGGTCTGACTAGTGTAATGGTTAGCGCCTCGGCTTTATGATTGGAATGGCGTGGGTTCATACAAAAGATGTTAAAAATGGTATTCATTAATCTGTACAATACAGGTTCTCACATGATATGACATTCAAATATTCTCGGCCAAATATGGGTACCAACAATGCTTATGTGATTGCTGACGTGCTATGATGAAGTCAAGGTTTTTCCTATGATATTTTAATGACGTTATCCAACTGGCTTTTATGTTCGTAGGAGTTTACCCACAAGTAATGAAGAAAAACCTTTAATGTTTTGATGACGTTATCCAAATGATTTCTATTTTTGTAGGAGTTACTCGGATTTGACAATGAAACTTTTGGCGAGAAACAAAACCAACTATGTTTCTGGATCAAAAAGCAATAGAAGACGCAGGTAGTACAGCAATCTTTTGTGCAATTTATGATTTAACACAGGCAATGGAGTTTGCTGTCATTTGCATTTATGACATACAATCCATACATGTATTCTCATTACGAAAACTTGCCCATGTGATATACAGATTTTTCCAAAGTTGTAAAAATTGAAAATTTTCGATAGAAAAATGTTGATATTTTTCTTATTTTTGCTCAAAACACAAATTGTGGGTACTCATTAGAAACGCCTCGTTGAGGCGGTTCTAACATGTACCCACAATCTATGTTTTGAGCAAAAATAAGAAAAATATCAAATTTTTCTACTGAAAATTTTCATTGTTTACAACTTTGAAAATCTCTGTATATTGCATGGGTGTGTATTCATAATGCAATTCATTTTTGTATTCTGACCTATTCCGTTGGAGCTGCACAAAACAGAAAATATGCATTGCTAAATGAAAAATTTTTAATGTCATTGTTCCAATTGTCACAAAATAGTAGATAAGTTTTAATGCAGCTAATATAGTAGTTTTAAAAATGTGTACAATTGGTATAAAATACCAGATTGCTTGTCGAGGAGTGTGCATGTTTTTCGGAAACTGCCAGAATATGCACTTATTGGTCCGGAGCATGTGCACTAAAAAGAACAAATTTGGTATCTCTTTGATAAATTGCTACAGTATGTGAGCCGGGATGCGAGAAAACCGGTCTTTGGGGTTTCCGACCAGGTCTGACACAAACCAAGCTGTACAAGCACAGAGGATGGCTAGAAACTTGAAATTTGGGGTTTAAGAAGAAGAGAAATTGTACTATCCGTGTAGCGAAAACAAAGATGCTGATCAGCTTCGCAGTTACTGCGAAGCTGATCTGCGTCTTTGTTTTCGCATAAGCAAAAATCCGGTTTTCTCACGACGCGGTTCATGTAATCTTTATAGAGACCCCAGAGACCCCGACTTCCCGTTTTCACGTCGTCGACGAGACCCATTCGACAGAGACAGATTTGGGCGTGATCCTTTTGACAGCGACTCTGATGATGATGATGAAATGAGCGACTTAATGAGAATGGCCTTCAGACATAGGGGGAGGGGTCCGGAAGGAGACATGGATAGGCGGATGATGGAAATGCTTATCAGAGGTAAAGGTAAATTCACTTAATTGAATCATGCATCCAGAGGGGGACTGATCCCTGACTCCCTCTGTGACTATGTGCTTGGTAAATTCCTACCCCATAATGTCATTTTGGGCAGTTTCTGGGGCTGGTTGAGCAGTTTGGGGGACATGACCACCCAACTTGAGACAGAAATTACCATTTTGATCAGATCCCCTAATTTCCTGCTACTGCAATAAAAATCCAGATCTGTTGTTTAAATGATTGTTAAACATTGTTTTAAGGTGCCTTTAGGACTTAATCCAGAATCTAGTACAGCCACGGCATGAAATGAGCCATCTCGTCAGAAAACCAACCGTGTGGTTTCCGAACAGGTCCAACGCAAATCAGGGTGTACCGTCACAGAAGCAGGCTAGAAGCTTGAAATTTCTGATTTAAGAAGAGGAAGTGATCATATCCGTGAAACCAAAAAAGGCACTGATCAGCTTCACGGTTACTGCGAAGCTGATCTGCGTCTTTGTTTTCACATATGCAGATTGTTGCAGGTGGCTCTAATGTAGGGGAAATACAGTCATTCTCACTTGATGCTATCAATTCTCTTTTGTTTATAACAAATATATTCTTTCTTTCAGAAGAGAGAAGAAAAAGGATGGTATGTCTTCTCTTTTGATCTTGTTGTTTAATTTCACTAACATTTACAACAGATTGATATAGACTGTGCTTTGCATGTTTCATGAAAGAACAATCTATGTGGGCAATGCATAGTATTTTTTTAAACTGGGCATATTGTTTTGAAATTCAATATTTTTTTGTATTTTGATATTAAGATATGAGCCACCTCATGAGAAAAACTAACAGTCTGCATATGCAAAAACAGACACACAGATCAGATTTGCCATAACCGTGAAGCTGATCAGTGCCTTTGTTTTCGCTACACAGATAGCACACTTCCTCTTCTTCTTAAATCCACAATTTCAAGCTTCTAGCCTGATTCTGTGACTGTTCAGCCTGATTTGTGTCTGACCTGTCTGGAAACCGCATTGTTGGTTTTCTTATGATATGGCTCACATAAACCATAATTATTCTGGAACTAGAATCACATAAAAATATATAAAAGGAAAATCAGACAGAATTGTCAGGCAGTCAGAGCATTGAGATCAGGGTCTGCATATGAGCTGCGTCATGAGAAAGCTGGATTTTGTCGATGCGAAAACAAAGCCACAAATAAGCTGTGCAGCAACTGCACAAGGGTTTCTGACCAGGTCTTTGTTTTCACTACTTTCTCTTCTTCTTAAAACCAAAATTTCAGGCTTCTAGCCATTTTCTGTGACTGCACAGGCAGATTTGTGTCAGACCTGGTCAGAAACCCTGAAGACCGCTTTTCTCACGTCCTGGCCCATATCTTAAGGAATCTTTATAACAACAAAATTTGACATCTGTATTTATATATTTTTCTGCATTCCCATTTTTAGGATGAAGATTATCGCAGGCATCAAGAGGCAGTGAGAAAGAATAAAAAGCAAGAGCCTTCTAAACCAGTCATAAAAACAGAACCTAAATCTCCAGAATCGGCAGTCAAAATAGAACCCAAATCACCAACCAAACCGGACACCAAAACAGAACCACCTATCAAAACAGACACCAAAATGGAACCTAAGCCTCAGCAACCAGTCCACAAAATAGAACCCAAACCTTCTGAATCAGTCCCAAAAATGGAACCCAATGTCCCAAAACTAGAAGAAGACAACAAGAGGACCAATGATGTTGCTATGATAGCCGGAGCATCTTCTGCAAAGGAGATAAAATTAGAACAGCTAAAACCTGCTGCTTCAAAGATGGCTGAAAATGATAAGGATGCCGCTGAAACTGGGTCATCTAGTGATGCTTCAAATATGAGAGATGAGAAGAAAACTGCAAAAGCTATGGAAGTTGTAACTCCTGATAAGTAAGTCAAAGTAACTTTATCCCACTTTTGACAAATCAACTGTCCCTTCATTATCATGTTGGTGAGTCCACTTTCATTTTTAAGGGCTTAATCAAGAGACATTTTAGATTTTTTTTTTTCAATTTTTAATTAAATTACTATAAGCAAACAGAATATAGCCCCATATGGGATGCCGTAATCTGAATGTTTTGATTACAACTGTGATAAAAAGAAAAAAAAAGCAAGAACATAGAGTTTCTCTGTATATATGACATGCTGTCCGTTCTTTTCAATAAGATTATTTAAAGCATGTGATGTCTGTGTTAATTTGTACTTTTATTTTTAACAGTTCTTCATCGGTGCGTTCCTTTACCGGAATGGACCGGAATGGACCTGATTACCGGAATGGACTACCGGAATGGACATTTATATGTGTCTTAGAGTATTTTTCGTTTGGTTTTCTAGAACAAATTTGCCTAGAATGTACACAGGCAGTGATAACTTCGAGAATCATGTAGTTTAAGTACAGTTAAAATGTGTTCCAAACGATGGGGTGGCCTAGGTCAGGGACTCACATATGCTTCTAGGTCACTGTCACAGTGCCAGCTCATTTTACTCATTTCTACTTCTATTCACCCCTGTTTTTGCTGTAGAACATCCACTGGTGATTTCTATGTATTGTGGCGATTTCAGAATCTAACCCCATGGTTTTGCAAAAGTAGGCTATGTCCAAGTGTTGTGGTTGTATTTATCTTTTTCGGTTGAAAACGAAAGTAGAAATCTAATTTCTGATCAACTTCCCGTTTGCTAGCCGCTTACAGTTGGAAGACGCTCATTACTAGGTATATGGACCGTTGTGCAAGGAACGTCCGTTTGCACACGACGCCGCTAGATGGCGCGTGCTCCACCACTATAAAAGCACGAGTTCGCACAGTTTTGGTTAGTTGTAAGCTGACCGCCAAAGAAGCAACATTAAAATTAAATAATTTGTAGGGAATAACTGGAACCAACAGATAAGACTTTAGGCCAAAATATATAAGTATTAAAACTGTTCATGACCATAGGTGCTAGATCGTCAGTTGGAGTGAACAGTAAATACAAAAATATTAGCTGCCTGGGTCGTATCTGTTCTGGGTATTCCCAAGTGTGGTGAACTGGATAGTGGTCCAGTAAAAGCTGAAATAGTGATTTCAGCAACTGAGATAGTGTTCTCAGTACTATTGCAATTTGGGTGGTCTGAGGCTTGATAACTTTGTTGAACTATCCTGGGTGGTTTGAGGTTTTAGGGAGGTTTCGTTGGGTAGGTCTGGGGTGCTCCAGACGCGGTTTAAAGAGGAGGCTGTGAAGGAGAGTTATACAGGGGTAAACAGCTGGGACTTTAGGCCAAAGCTGCCTGGGTCGCAGTTGTCCTGTATATCTCTCAGTGCAGTGTTTGGACAGTGGTCCAGGTGTCATAGAGACAGTGGTCTCAGCTCTGAGACAGTGGTCTCAGAGGACAGTGATGGCGGACAGTGGTCCTAGTGCGGGTTTAGCCTCATGAAAGTAACAGAGATGGGATGAATGATAGATATGGTTATGATGTCTCTACAACGCTTGGGTAGTTTCAAGTCAGAGTGGTCTGGACTGGTCTGAAAGACCAGTGGAACGTTCTTATATCGTTATAAACATTCAGTTATGATTGTTAATAAAGGGTCATGAACCTTATCAAGACCTAGGGCGAGGGTTGGGATCCCGTAAAACCGGTTTAAGCCCCCTAGTAATTGTATTACTAACCGTTCCAAGGCGGTGCTCTTGATATGGTTCATGCCTGTCAGACCTTTCGAAGGGTCTTATTTAACTTAGTATTGGTTGAAGTCGATTTGAGTGACCTATTTCATTTGCTAGGTCAATTTCGCTATATGATTATTGTGTGGTGGCAGTATTTGTTTAAATGAGTAAAGTCATGGTCGCATTCAGTGGTCGACCATGCATAAGTTTTGTTATCAGTAGTCTAGCCAGTCGGTTACGCTCGCTCGACACGTTACAGTATTTTAATAATAGAAACCTCTGAACAACAGGCCCCATCTCGGATCCCACCTCTGGGCTACCCTTACCACCCTGGGAAGTCAATTTTGCTATACTAAGATGAAATTCATTTTATACAAACTATTTATATGACTCCAGAAATACATTTTATGCAGATAAAATACATTTAAAGCGCTGAAAGCCACAGCATAATGTCCATTCCGGTAGTCCGTTCCGGTAATTATGTCCATTCCGGTCCATTCCGGTAAAGGAACGCACCCGTTCTTCATAAAGCTTCTTTTGTTTTATATTTTTGCAGGCAAAAGCCATTGTCATTAGAAGCTTCTATGGATGAAATGAGTATAGATGGTATATCAACTTCTTTTTTATCGTAAAGTTTGCTTGAATTTTATTTCATGCTGAAAGGAGTGCTAACAAATCCAAGACAGGGATAAAAGAACTCGGTTGATGAGTATTTCTGTTCCAATTAGGGAGCACTAAAAGATTAGTAATGCTTCATTTATGAGCCACAAAGGCTCTATTAGAACCCAATTTTTTTTTGTTTACTAAATAACAGCAGGCATGGGGGCTATGATTTGAGCTCCATTAAATCTTATTCTAGACTAGTAATTCCTTTACTGATTGTTAGTCGTATGTTTCACTGTTCACTTGTAGATACTGCTGATGGGGTCATTCTATTCTCTGAAGCTGATCGTACAACTGTTGGCAACAAAATGGGGGTTACGGATGCCATGACAGTAATCAAAAACTTACTACAAACAAAAGTGCAAAACCTTCAATTACGACTTCTAGATGAACTGCCTATCCATGGAAAGACGGAATTTGACTACATTAAGTACATTCTCGAACATTTTAACTATATCTTCATATACATAACGCCAAACTTCACGCCAGATACAATGAGACGTTTTCAGGCCCAAATGTGTTTATGTGACATGATTCAGAAGAACAACTGGCGTGTGATCCCGATTATTCGAGATCAGGACATTACAAACATTCCCTTGGAACTACAGGTGTTGAAGTCGGTAAAAATGTGGAACCTACAAGATCCCGACAAAAGAGTTCAGAACATGTTTATTGAGAGTTTTGCGAAAACTATTCAGGATGGAAGGGAGAAAAACTATGCAACCAGGTATCCAAGTCTTGGACTTCATAAAAATCAGGTAAGAGTTTTCTTATTTTGTTTTCTGTGTTGAAATTAAATGAATCATGCAAACACAATCATTAGCGAAACTGTTTTATTGCAGTGGCGGATTTAGAGGGGGTTCGCTTGAATCCCACGTTCGGGCAAAATTATTTCACTTTCATGGGAATTTTATGAAAAATCAGGTAAAATGTTGAAAACAAACCCCCTCTTGATGGATTTGATCCCCCTTCCATAAATCCTGGATCTGTCCCTGTATTGGTTTTTGAAATTTTGACCAAGGCTTTAAAATAAACAGACAACAAAAAATGGCAAGAGGTATAATATTTTAGATTAAATTAAACTATTAAATTGACAATTAGTCATATTATGGAAAATTTGTAAAATTAAATGTTCCCTCAATGCTGTACACATATGTACATGTATTAACTTGACAGTCATTTAGTGATGCAATGTTTCTCCTTTAAAATTTAAAGGTAGTTTATAATAAAACAAATCACGGTCCCCATGGCCAAGTGGTTAGGAGCGCTGATATTTCATTAAGTTCTGCTTGTGGGTGTGCCAGGTGGTTTTTCTCGAGGTTCTCTCGTTTTCGCCTCACCTACTGATTGGCCTGTCTCATATGAGCTGACATAATATTGAAAGGGATGTTAAACTGAATGAAAAAAAAAAATAAAAATAAATAAAATAATAAAAAAAATAACATTTGTATGATTTTGTGGTCACCCATGTTATTGTCACACATGCTTGATAATATCACATGTTAATCAACCGTTTAATTTTGAGTAGAGATATGGAAAAGAGTCAAAATGTTTCAAATGAAAATTTCAGTTTTGCTGCTATAAAAATCACTGTAAAAGTGAAAGCTGTACAGCCACTGCTAGGAGTCTCAAGGACAAAAACACGCCAATATACAGAAATTCTTAAAGTTCTAAGAAATGAAAATTTTCAGTAGAAAAAAATTTGATGTTTTTCTTGTTTTTGCTCAAAACATAGATTGTGGGTACACGTTAGAACCTAACGAGTACCCACAATCTATGTTTTGGAGCAAAAATAAGAAAAATAGTTATACCAATGCATACCCCAGTTTCACTATATAAAAGTGGTGTATAAGGGGCTATTTATTTCACGGACATGTTTTCCTGATGCATATTTGTTTGACAGAATACAACAGAGGAAGATGCAGAGCTAAGCTCAGATGAGGAATCCATGAATGTCAAAGGGAAACTTCCAACGAAGGCGTCACCAGGGATGCATACTGTGACTCATAAACACAGTGAGTATACAAAGGGAAACTTCCAACGAAGGCAGCACCAGGGATGCATACTGTGACTCATAAACACAGTGAGTATACAAAGGGAAACTTCCAACGAAGGCAGCACCAGGGATGCATACCGTGACTCATAAACACAGTGAGTAAACGAAGAGAAACTTACAACGAAGGCAGCACTAGGGATGCATACCGTGACTCATAAACACAATGAGTATACAAAGGAAAACTTCCAATGAAGGCAGCACCAGGGATACATACCATGACTCAGAAACACAGTGAGTATACAAAGGGAAACTTTCAATGAAGGCAGCACCAGGGATGCATACCATGACTCATAAACACAGCGAGTATACAAAGGAAAGCTTCCAACGAAGGCAGCACCAGGGATGCATACCGTGACTCATAAACACAGTGAGTATACAAAGGAAAACTTCCAACGAAGGCAGCACCAGGGATGCATACCGTGACTCATAAACACATTGAGTATACAAAGGGAAACTTCCAACAAAGGCATCACCAGGGATGCATACCGTGACTCATAATCATAGTGAGTATTCAAAGGGAAACTTGCAACAAAGGCAGCACAAGGGATGCATACCGTGACTCATAAACACAGTGAGCAAATGAAGAGAAACTTGCAACAAAGGCAGCACAATGGATACATACTGTGACTCATAAACACAGTGAGTATACAAAGGGAAACTTCCAAAGAAGGCAGCACCAGGGATGCATACCATGACTCATAAACACAGTGAGTATACAAAGGAAAACTTCCAACGAAGGCAGCAACAGGGATGCATACCGTGACTCATAAACACAGTGAGTAAACGAAGAGAAACTTGCAACAAAGGCAGCACAAGGCTTACATACTGTGACTCATACATAAACACAGTGAGTATACAAAGGGAAACTTCCAACGAAGGCAGCACCGAGTTGCATACTGTGACTCATAAACACAGTGAGTAAATGAAGAAAAACTTGCTACAAAGGCAGCACAAGGGTTACTTACTGTGACTCATAAACACAGTGAGTATACAAAGGGAAACTTCCAACAAAGGCAGCACAAAGGTTACATACTGTGACCATAAACACAGTGAGTATACGAAGAGAAACTTGCAACAAAAGCAGCACAAAGGTTACGTACTGTGATGCATAAACACAGTGAGTATACGAAGAGAAACTTGCAACAAAAGCAGCACAAGGGTTACACACTGTGATGCATAAACACAGTGAGTATACAAAGAGAAACTTGCTACAAAGGCAGCAACAGGGATGCATACTGTGACCCATAAACACAGTGAGTATACGAAGAGAAACTTGCAACAAAAGCAGCACAAAGGTTACGTACTGTGATGCATAAACACAGTGAGTATACGAAGAAAAACTTGCAACAAAAGCAGCACAAGGGTTATGTACTGTGATGCATAAACACAGTGAGTATACAAAGAGAAACTTGCAGCAAAGGCAGCACAAGGGTTACATACTGTGACTCATAAACACAGTGAGTATACAAAAGAGAAACTTGCTACAAAGGCAGAACAAGGGTTACATACCGTGACTCATAAACACAGTGAGTATACAAAGAGAAACTTGCAACAAAGGCAGCACAAGGGTTACATACCATGACTCATAAACACAGTGAGCATACAAAGAGAAACTTGCAACAAAGCAGCACAAGGGTTACATACCGTGACTCATAAAACACGGTGAGTATACAAAGAGAAACTTGCTACAAAGGCAGCACAATGGTTACATACTGTGACTCATAAACACAGTGAGTCGGACTGATTCCAATATTTTTTTTTTCGTAAAATTTCAGACGGGTAGGCATCAGCAAATAGTAAGATCCAGATCAGACAGTCCCAAGAAAATTTGTTAGAATTCCCTCTGAAGTCATGGCAGGACAGTCATCTATATTTACCAAAGTTCATGGGGTAGCCTTCATTGAAGAAATAAACCAGTACTAAATTGTGTGGCTGGTTCTTTGTTAGATGTTGTGCTTTAAACAGCTGAGCTTATATTTGGATGGTCAATTATCCCAAATACTGAGTTCCTGGGCAAGCCTTCTAGGGGCAATTTGCCAATATGTAATGCACATTCATTTATCAATAACTGACAGCTGCTCTTCTTGTGTCATGTGAGTGCATGTCTGTGGGGTCAACCTCAGGTCCCTTGCATAACGAAACCACGCCCAATTTAATATAATACAGATTTTTCTTAAGATGTAAAAATTGAAAATTTTCGGTAGAAAATGTTTGATATTTTTCTTATTTTTGCTCAAAACATAGATTGTGGGTTAGAACTGCCGAGCAAAAAATAAGAAAAATAGGTATACCACATTACCCCTGCATACCCCAGTTTTGCTGTATAAAAGTGGGGTATAAGTTGGTATTTATTACAGGGACATATTATCCTTATGTGCAAGCTTGCTACTGTGAGCAGCCTCTAACTGACAAGGCTAAATTGCCTGGTGTTAAACTAGGGTATTCGTTAGCGCACAGTGTGCTTACCTGTTCAAAATAATTTAAAGTTAAGGTAACAAAATGTCGTTCTAATAAGTGCACATAACGAATCAAAACAACACATTAACTGATAAATTCAACTTGTCAAAATAATCAATGATGATGCCATTTAAGCGTTCCAATTGTTTCAAAGTATTGTTTGACCATTTAATGTTAAGTTTTAATGTGGGTAATATTGTATTTTTGTGTAAAAATTGTGTTAAATACCAATATGCGAGTCGGAAACTACAGGGTGTGCACTTATTGGGGCATGTTCGCTAATTAGAACCAATATGTTGAAGGATAATTTTTGTTTAGGTGGAGGTGGGGTAACCAAGATCAATTTTATTCCCGGAGGAAACATTCCCAACCTACAGGTCGGCAATAAAAACATCATTGTTATAGGGCCCAGTGGAGAAGTGCAGAAATCAAAAATAAAATCTAAAAAATCCATGGAAAATGTCAAATTAACAGGTAAGCAAGTGGAAATTGACAGGTGAAGTTCATTGGTTCAAATCAAGCAATGGCTGATGGAACATTTGAAACACATTTCCATTCAGGCGATACCTTTCTGATCTCCTTACCAAGTATCAAGAATAAATTTCCCTCATTGTTAAATCTTTCTCCCTTTTTAGCTCACCTGAGCTGAAGGCTCAAAAGGAGAGCTTATAGCATGGCCATGCTCCGTGTCCGTACGTTGTCCACAATTTCAAAGATCTTCTCCTCTGAAACCGCTGGTCCAATCAAAGCCAAACTTCATGTGGAGTATCCCTGGGAAGGGAGGAGAGCTTATAGGATGGCCATGCTCCGTGTCTGTCCGTCGTCCACAGCTTCATGTGGAGTATCCCTGGGAAGGGAGGAGAGCTTATAGGATGGCCATGCTCCGTGTCTGTCCGTCGTCCACAATTTCAAAGATCTTCTCCTCTGAAACCGCTTGTCCAATCAAAGCCAAAGTTCATGTGGAGTATCCCTGGGAAGGGGGAACGGAAGTTTATATAAATGGTCCAGGTCACTTGACCAAGATGGCCACCATGCCCATATATGGTAAAAACCATAAAAAATCTTCTTCTCTGAAACCGATGGACCGATTTCAACGGAACTTGGTGTGTAGCATTGGGGACTCTTGCCCATTATAGTTTATATAAATCATGACCTTAGGTTGACCTTGACCTATTTTACGGCAAGGTCAATTTAGATTACATAGGCTTTTCAATGAAAAAAAAGTGAAAACATTGAATTTTTCAGGAATTTTTGTAGCCTGCGACCTGAAAGATGGTAGATACAGACAACATAATGAGTTAATGAAGTGTTGTTAGTATTAAAGGTCAAGGTCATTTCTTGATCTTGGCCAAAGGTCATTTACAAATTTTATGTAAAACTTAATATTCTCAGTAACCGCTCGACCAATCAAAGCCAAATTTTATATGTCGTTTCCTTGGGATGGGGGAATGAAAGTTTATATAAAGAGTCAAGGTCACATGACCAAGATGGCCGCCATGGCTATAAATAGTAAAAACCTTTTAAAATCTTCTTCTCCAGAACCAGAAGGCTTATGATTTTGAAACCTGGCATGAAGCGTCAGGGGGAGGAGCTCTACAAAGTTTATATAAATCATGTCCATGGGATAACCTTGTCCTATCTTATGGCAAGGTCAACATAGGGCGTCCATGCATTTGAATGGGAAAAATTGTCAAAATGTCATTTGAAGGGAAAAACTTTATGGAAATGGGCAAATGGACTGAATATTTATGGTTCTGAAAATAATTGTACCACAGGGGCAGGCCTGCCCTCACCCCGCGGCAATATACATGTATATAACCATAATATTTAAAGATCTTCTTCTCTGGTAGCGCTTGGCCAATCAAAGCCAAATTTCGTGTGGAGCATTCTTAGGAAGGGAGAATGAAAGTTTATATGAATGGTTAAGGTCACATGACCAAAATGGCCGCCATGGCTATAAATAGCAAAAACCTTTAAAAATCTTCTTCTCCAGAACCAGAAGGCCTATGATTTTGAAACTTGGCATGAAGCATCAGGGAGAGGAGCACTACAAAGTTTATATAAATCATGACCTTAGGATGACCTTGACCTATTTTTTGGCAAGGCCAACATAGGTAGCCCATGCATTTGAATGGGGAAAATTAGTAAAATGTAATTAAATGGGGGGAAACTTGTTAGGAGTATGCAGATGGACAGAAGATTTATGATTATGAAAAGAAAAATGTCCTCAGGGGGTTGTCTGCCCCTGCCTCGAGGCTGTATACATGTACATGACCAATATATTCAAACATCTTCTTCTCTGAAACCCCTTGGCCAGTCAAAGCCAAACTTTATGTGGAACATCATTAGAAAAGGGGAATGAACGTTAATATAAATGGTTCATGAAATGTGACCAAGATGGCCGCCATGGCTATAAATAGCAAAAATCTTTATAAATCTTATTCTTCAGAACCAAAAGACGTATGATTTTGAAACTTTGCCTGAAGCATCAGTGAATGGAGCTCTACAAAGTTTGTATAAATCATGACCCCGGGATGACCTTGACCTATTTTATGGCAAGGTCAGCTTAGGTCGCATATCCCAGATCTCAGGTGAGCGTTTATAGGACCATTGATTGGTCCTTTGGTTTGAAAATGAAATCTCTCTATCTGTTTGGTATCTTTGTTAACATGGCATACGGTCCAGGGAAAAGTCAGTGAATTTTCAGGGAAAATTAAAGATTCACGAGTACATTGCCTAAATTTCCCATATCACAGGCAATTTAATGGTGAGAAATTATTTTATTTCCATTAAAGTCAATGTACAGTTGAACCTCATTATAACGTGAATCACTATAGTGTGGTTTTCAATATAACACGGCCATGTCATGGCTCCCAAACTGATTATTTTGCTATGTGTCTGTTGTAAACAATCTCATCAAACACAATTTTCTTTTATAACATGGAATGTTTCCATGGAGCCCAAAGATAGCGTTTGAGGTTGAACTGTGCATACACAACATAGCATAATGAGCCGCGACGCGAGAAAACCGATCATTGGGATTTCCGACCATGTGCGACACAAATCGGCCTGTACTGTCACGGAAGCAGGCTAGAATCTTGAAATTTCGGATTTAACAAGAATCCTTGTAGCGAAAATAAAGGTGCTGTCAGATCGGCTTCGCAGTTACTGAGAAGCTGATTTTGCCTTTGTTTACGCATAGGCAAAAATCAGGATGCGGCTCAATAATGAAAGCTTTTCTTCTGTTTATACATAGAATCTGAGGAGCCTATTACATCAGGAAATATGGATGAGGTATGTTCTGAGATTGGTCAGGAATGGAGACGACTGTGTAGAAAAATGGGCTTCTCTGACGGTGAATGTGAACAGTTCAGACAGGACTTTCATGTCAGTGGGACCTACGAAATAACATACCAGGTATGTGTTATGGTCATGCCCATGCAATGTACAGAGAATTTTTTCAGCTGTAAAAATTGAAAATTTGTTTGGAAAATTTTTTATATTTTTAATACTTCTGTTCAAAACATAGATCGTGGGTACACGTTACAACCCCCTGTGCGAGGCGGTTCTAACGAGTACCTACAATCTATGTTTTGGATCAAAAATAGGTATACCCCTTTACACCCCAGTTTTACTTTATAAAAGTGGGGTATAAGGGAGTATATATTACATGTTATCCTGATGGCTGTTGTCTTGCTATTTTACAATTAGCCATCAACCAGTTTATAACACCGTGTGTACAGTTCAGCATCATTATAATGCGGTTTTTCAATTTGACAAGGCCATGTCATTGCCGACAAAATATTTTAAGTAACCTCATTTTTAAAACACAGTTTTGTGTATAGCAAGACCTGATTCTCTGGACCCCAAGATAGTTATAATTACTTGTATGTTGGCCTGCATGCTGAAGTTTCAGAGCAAAATCTGTCTGTGGCACTCTACATGTGGTTCTTTTTTTCTTTTTTTGGGGGGGGGTTGGGGGGGGGGGGGGGGGGCGAGACCAGTACTATAGTAGGTTGTTTTTTCTAACATCTATCATAACATCAGGAAAACATGTCCGTGCAATGAATACCCCCTTAAACCCCACTTTTATATAGTAAAACTGGGGTTGGCAGGGGTATGCCTATTTTTCTTATTTTTGCTCCAAAACATAGATTGTGGGTACTCGTTAGAACCGCCTCGGCGAGGCGGTTCTAACGTGTACCCACAATCTATGTTTTGAGAAAAAATAAGAAAAATATCAGAGATTTTCTACTGAAATTTTTCATTTTTTACAACTTTAAAAATCTCTGTATATTGCATGGGCGTGTTTTCGTAATGATATGTGGTTCTTGTATATTGTGAGAACTGTTTTCATCCAAGTTTGCTGCAATCATGTATGTTGCATTATGGTAAAATTTACTGCCCAGTTCATAAAAATCTTGCAAATAACTGTTATAGTACAGTTCACAAGGAATTGATTTGCTGGAAATGTTGGAAATTGAAATTGGTAATTACACATATTGCTAGTTTCCGGTTTCAAAATCTATTGTCAATCTGTTTACATGGCCTTTGAAAAAGACACTACCCCACATAGTACTAGACAGATACCCAGGAATCATTTCAACATGAGTGAAATACCATACTACACGGGTAGTTCTAATTAGCACACAGTGTGCTTAACTTTTCAAAATACTTAAAAGTTAAGGTAACAATATATTCCAATAAGCAGCCACTAGGAATGAAAACAACACATAAACTGTTGAAATTACCATGTCAAAAGTACCAATGATAATACCATTTAAGTGTTCATATCATTGCAACATAGTGTTTGATCATCTAAGGTACAGTTTTAATGCGGTAAATACAGTATTAATGTGTAAAACTGGTGTAAAATACAACTGGTGTAAAATACAAATATGATAGTCGAGCAGTGCGCCTAAGCACAGTACATGATTTTCAGAAACGACCAGGGCTTGTGCTTAATGGAGCATGTGCACTAATTAGAATGAATACAGTATGATAGACTGAGGATAAAAAGTTAGTTTTTTTCTTTTTTAGGCAATGAGAAGGTGGATACAGAAGAAGCCAGGGGAGGCAATTCAGAAGAATTTAGCTGCCATGTTACATGAACTGGATAGAGATGATCTGGCTACGAAAATCTGAGATTTTGTTATGACTAATTATGTACATAGTATGGATAACAGTTAAGCTAGTATCTCACTGGCATGCGAATTTCTCGCGACTGTTTTGCGAATTTTGTCGCAGACTTTCGCACGACATTCGTGCGAGTGTCGTGAGAATTTTCTTGTGTCGCGAACTAGTCGCGAACTGGTCACGAAGTTTTTCAACATGTTGAAAAATTTTATGCGAATTTTTTCTCCCAAATATTTCGCAAGACTGTCGCATGACTGTCGTGCGTCGGTCGCGCGACGTTGGTGCGAGTGTCGCGAACTTGTCGCCGCGAAGTTTTGGCGAATTTACAATGCGAAATTTTCCCGACACTCATATGAATGTCACGCGAGTGTCGCACGATGGCCGCGCGACAGTCTTGCGAAAACCTCGAGACTATCTGGCGAGAAAATAAAACTAAGCGACATTTGTACGAATGTCGGGCGACACTCGCACGAATGTCGCACGATTGTCGTACGAATTTAAATGAAAATAAGTTACATTCGCGGGAAAGTCGTGAGACACTCTCACGAATGTCGCGCGACTATCGCGCGACAGTCGCGCGATATAGTTTCAAAATTAGACCAAAATTCGCGAGTTTGTCGCATAAATGTCTATTCAATGAGACTGCAATGTGAAAGTTGTGTTTATATCGTTTATCTTTGTCGTGAAATAGTCGCGAACTATTCGCGAACTAGTCTCCAGTTGTTGCATTCCAGTGAGATAGGGGCTTTACCATTACCAGTAACTTACAGCAATTGGAAGAATCAAGATATCAAACACAAGCTGAAATGCAGGTCAAACCAGCCAGCAATCATTTAGTTCGGAGGCCCCTGAAGGCGATTTAGGGATATAGGGATATTGGCAAAATAATTAAAGGGATAAGGGATACTTTTGTAAATAATTAAAAGGATATGTGATACTGAAGAGGCCATGGATTTTGGTGATATATGCCAAAATCAAGGGGGATAATTTTCCAAATAAAGGGATACAGGATAGGGTTTACATCTTTACCTCGTCTCTATGGGACAGGATTGTGGGTGACACCATTGTTACAAACAAAACATTGTTACCAGTACCAGACTTAAAATAACTGTGATGTGTAGCAACTTCTCATATTTTATTTTAGCTGTGTCGTGAGAGAAAATGCATTCAGGGTTTTCAACCAGGTCTGACACAAATGGGGCTGCAAGTTCAGAGAAGAAGGCTAGAAGCTTGAAGTTTAAGATTTAAAAAGAAGAGCAATATTGTACGAAAATGTGTCAGACATGGATTGCTGCTGATTTTATTTGATAGTACGTGCCATAGGATGTTGATAATATTTGAGCCACAATGCGAGAAAACCGGTCCTTGGGGTTTCCGACCAGGTCGGACACAAAGCGGTCTGTGCAGCCATAGAAGATGGGTAGAAGCTTGAAATTTCAGATTTAAGAAGAGGAATTGTACTATCCTTGTAGCGAAAACAAAGGCTTTGCAGTCAGCTGTGTGGTTACTGCACAGCTGATATGCGGCTTTGTTTTCACATATGCAAATATCTGGTTTTCTCATGACGCGGCTCATTTAATTGATGTAGACCTAAAGTTTTAAGCTTCTCAGAAATTTATTATTAAAGATAGCATAATCATATTCAGGTATTACTTTGTTGCTTAATACCCCAAACAATGTTCTGTCACACGAGTAGGTGACAAACATATCCTGATCAGGACTCAAAGACAGGCCCTCATGTTGACAGTGCAAGCACTCTACCTACTGAGCTTCCTAGCCACTTTGTCAGCCCATTACAGTGCCATAGCTGTAGTTTGATTTGATAAGCTGATTGGTTGAGCCACACATTTGGCCTAATTGTGTAAACTATGATTCAAATTGTTGAAAAATAACATTTCCTAGACTTTAAAAGAACTTACTACAAAGATTTATTATCCCCACAGAGGGCAAGCCCCCAGTATAGAGTTAGCAATGTTGCAATCGGAACCAAAGTCTTACCCAAAAAAAACCTAGAAGAATATGTAATTATGCACAATACGATTTCCCAACATATTACTGATTGTCTTTGTCATAGATATTTAACAGAGCATTACACATAGACGATGAAAGGGAAACATTTTATGTCGCTTGATGAATAAATGGATGGATGGGTAGGAGAAAGAAGAAATAATGAACTCTATTAATTAATGAAAATCTAAAAAATCTAAAAATCTATTCTGGGAAAAAACCAAATTGACAACCAGGTACTGATACAAAGAGAACATATCAGTTAATAACTCTTTCCCTAAAGGTGGCCAATCAGTTACTGTAGCATTTAACATGGATTTGACCTTGTTTGGCCTCATCCAATGGAATATTCAGTGGACAAATACAACGAAGCATTATATAGTGCATAAATTAGCCGCAACGCGAGAAAACTGGTCTTCGGGGTTTCTGACAAGGTTTGACACAAACCGGCCTGTGATGTGTTTGCATTATTTGAGACATTTGTTGAGTCTCTTGTGCTTTTTCCGTCCTCAGATCCGATTTCTGCTCAAAATACATGGTTAGATAAGATTTGACCATATAGTGCTCATCACGGTTTGAAAGGTTTATCTCCAGTATGCAATGACTGTGCATCAGGAAAACATGTCCTTGGAATATATACCCCCTTAAACCCCACATTTATAAAGACAAACTGGGGTATGGAGGGGTATACCTATTTTTCTTATTTTTGCTCTAAAACATAGATTGTGGGTTCTAAAGAGTACCCACAATCTATGTTTTGAGCAAAAATAAGAGAAATATAAAAAAAAATTCTAATGAAATTTTAGATTTTTAACAACCCAAAAAAATTCTGTATATTGCATGGGTATGTTTTCGTTATGGGATATTGGTAATCATCACGATCGCGAAAACTTGCCCATGCAATAAACACATTTTGTTTCAGCTGTAAAAATTGAAAAATTCATTAGAAAAAAGTGATATTTTTTTGTATATATTTGCTCCAAACATTGATTGTGGGTACACGTTAAAACCACCTCGGCGATGCGGTTCTAATGCACTGGTCAGTCATTTTTAACCACGGCTCCCTCACCTACTTGAAAGGGCGGGGATTATGACTTCAGTTTTTAATGCCCTGCTATAAACCACCCCCAGGGGACAAACTGGAGGTCAAAACTAACTCCTTTGCCCTGCTCTTCGCAATAGAAGATCTCCCTTGGATAAGAATTTTAATATCAAAACCTCGTCATTTCCCATGCACTGTCGGGACTATAAAACGTAACTGCCAGGTGCACTTTAGCCCGGCTATCCCCAACCCTTCCCCGTAGGTGGGGGACGTGGTTACAATTTACTGGTGCATGTTTTGGATCAAAAATAAGAAAATTATGTATACATATGCATACCCCAGTTTTGCTATAAAGTGGGGTTCAAGGGGGTATACATCACACAGACATGTTTTCGTGATGTACAAGGGCTACCAAGAGCGTCTGTGTCACATAAAGACAAAAAATTGCAAAGAGTGTGTCTGAATATTTTCAAATCTATGCAGTGGATTCCATTTGCACAAAAAGATTGCCCAGTACAACGTGAAAAGGTTCAAAATTCTTGTGACTTTTCAATTTTGATCCGCGACGCGAGAAAACCGGTCTTCCGTTTTTCCGACCAGATCCGATACAAACCGCTACAGAAGATGGTTAGAAGCTGGAAATTTTGGATTTAGGAAGAATAGGAATTGTACTATCCGTGTAGCGAAAACAAATGACGCTGAACAGCTGTACAGTTACTGCACAGCTGATCTGCGCCTTTTTTTTTTCGCACAGGCAAAAGTCTGGTTTTCTCATGACGAGGTTAATTTGACCCCTGCCATGTATACAACTTTCGTGGTCACAGGTTGGATCCCTATGAAATAAAGCTGTGTATTGCATGGGTAAATGCTAGATGAAACAATTCCGCAAGAGAGGTTCTAGTATTGTTTTTGTTGCCAATGTCCCGACAAGACCCCAGATATATGTTAGGACAATTACATGTAAGTTTCCACGGACATTTTTTCTTTGACGAAGATTATTTGTCACAATGAGTTTGCGTTCAAACACAGCAAAGATTCCTTATACTCACCTTTGTCACAGATATTTGACAACGAAACCTCGCAACAGAATTGAATTTACGCGCATATTTTTCTGCAACAAACCTACTACGAGGCCTTACTCAGTTTTAGCTACAAAAAAAAAAAACAAACGGACCGGAAACCCCAGAGACGAGAGTATTCATACTAGAGAAAACCTATTGAAAAAATCTACACCAGGTTAAGTGTTTTAAGTAGTTAAGAAAATGATTAAAAATTCATTGATGTTCACACTTAACAATAAGCACAAACACTTTATCTAAGATGTACGTCCTAGTTTGAAAAAGTGACAATTGTTTTTCTTTCATTGTTTTAGCTCACCTGAGCCGAAGGCTCACAGGTGAGCTTATAGAATACCCATGCTCCGTCGTCCGTCCGTCGTCCGTCGTCCGTCCGTCCGTCCGTCCGTCGTCCGTCGTTCACAATTTCAAAGATCTTCTCCTCTGAAACCACATGGCCAATCAAAGCCAAACTTCATGTGGAGCATCCTTAGGAAGGGGGAACGAAAGTTTATATAAATGGTCCAGGTCACATGACCAAGATGGCCGCCATGGCTATAAATAGCAAAAACCATTAAAAATCTTCTTCTCCAGAACCAGTGGGCCGATTTCCATGAAACTTGGTATGTAGCATTGGGGATGTGGGCCCATCATAGTTTATATAAATCATGACCCTAGGATGACCTTGACCTATTTTACGGCAAGGTCAACTTAGGTCGCCAATGCATTTGAATGGGAAAAAATGGTAAAATGCTATTTAATGGGTAAAACTAACTGGGAATAGGCAAATGGACAGAAGATTAATGTTAATGGAAAACTTTAGTCCCTGGGGGGGGGGGGGGGGGGGGGTGTCTGCCCCTGCCCCGGGGCTATATACATGTATATTTCCATAATAATGAAACGTCTTCTCCCCTGAAACCGCTTGGCCAATCAAAGCCAAACTTCATATGGAGCATCCTTGGGAAGGGGGAAAGAAAGTTTATATAAATGGTCAAGGTCACATGACCAAGATGGCTGCCATGGCTATAAATAGAAAAAAACATTTAAAAATCTTCTTCTCCAGAACCAGAAGGCCAATGATTTTGAAACTTGGTGTGAAGCATCAGTGACTGGAGCTCTACAAAGTTTATATAAATCATGACCCTGGGATGACCTTGACCTATTATACGGCAAGGTCAACATAGGTCGCTCATGCATTTGAATGGGGAAAAGTGTTAAAATGTCATTCGTAGGGAAAACCTTGCAGGAAATGGGCAAATGGACTCAATTTTGATGATTCTGAAAAAATTTGGACCCCAGGGGTCTGTCTGCCCCCACCCCGGGGCAATATACATGTATATTACAGTGATATTCAAAGATCTTCTTCTCTGAAACTGCTTGGCCAATCAAAGCCAAACTTTATGAGGAGTATTGTTAGGAAGTGGGAATGAAAGTATATATAAATGGTCAAGGTCACATGACCAAGATGGCTGCCATGGCTATAAATAGCAAAAACCTTTAAAAATCTTTTACTCCAGAACCAGAAGGCCTATGATTTTGAAACTTGGCATGAAGCATCAGGCAATGGAGCTCTACAAAGTTTATATAAATCGTGACCCTTGGGTGACCTTGACCTATTTTACGGCAAGGTCAACTTAGGTCGCCCATGCATTTGAGTGGGGAAAATTGTTAAAATGTCATTTGAAGGGCAAAACTTGCAGTAAATTGGCAAATGTACTAAAGTTTTATGTTTTCAAAAAGAAATTGACTCCAGGGGTTGCTCTGACCCGGCCCTGGGGTTATATACATGTATATTATCATTCTAGTCAAACAAGTTTATTGGTATATATCTCGGGTTTCAGGTGAGCGTTTACAGGACCATTGGTCCTCTGGTTTTCTTCTTCCCTTTTCGTTGACAAACCGTAAACAGTGTCATGGTTAAAGGACTACGTCGACGGACCTCTGTTGGCGATTTTTTTTTATCTAACCGAACAGTAATTCCCAATGCACCAAGAACTGAAGAAAGCATCTCCATGAAAAGAATATCATCTTAAGGATGTTCGCTGCTAAACCTGACATTTGACATTTCGGAACTTCCGGTTGAATACATATTGATGATATGCATTGAATGAGTCATGAACATTGTCAATCTAAGGAACTTCATTTTTTCACCCCATTTTCTCAAACTATTCAGAAATTTTCAGTTGTCAGTAAAATTTAGTTTAAACATATTTATTCGATATTCAATACAACATACAAACATAATGACAAATACAAATCATAGGGTGAGAACGAAAGCACAAGTACTTATAGAGTTCCTTCTCCTAAACTCTCATTAAACTTTAGTGGGTAGGGTAGATTAAACTTGAATATTACACAACTTCAAAGCATCACGAAAACATGTAATATTTACCCCCCTGAACCCCACTTTTATATAGTAAAACTGGGGTATGCAGGGGTATATCTATTTTTCTTATTTTTGCTCCAAAACATAGATTGTGGGTACTCGTTAGAACCGCCTCGGCGAGTCGGTTCTAACGTGTACCCACAATATATGTTTTGGGCAAAAATAAGAAAAAAATATCAAATTTTTTCAGCTGAAAATTTTCAATTTTTAAAGCTCAAAAATCTCTGTATATTGCACGGGCATGTTTTCGTAATGGTAATTGCACTAGTTCGATGTTTAGATGTGCACAGAATCCTATTGCATTTGGTGTGCTAGGTTTACATTACGAATTTTTACGATGATTTTCAAGTCGTTGGTTCTCTCATATATGCACACTACCCTATATTTTTTCCAAATGGCTTGTGTTGTATTATGGAATCCAAAAAGAGGGGTTAGAAAAAAAGTTTGAATACTTTTTCATCGGCAGTGAACATCCTTAAACCCGCTTTTATTCGGTAAATTTGGGGTATACAGGGGTCTATCTATTTTTCCATAGATTGAACCGCCTCATCGATGTGCTTTTAACGTGTACTCGCAATGAATGCTTTGAGTAGCATAGTGAAATTTTCAGTTTTTCCAGCTGAAAAATAAAAAAATCTCTATAGATTGCAAGGGCAAGTTTTCGGAATGTAATTCCCAATGGAAATTTTGTTTTCTTTCATTTGTATACAGGTCGTCAGCTGTTAACATTAAAGGTAATATATTTAAAAAGCTGACCTACTTCTAGCTGTTTACGGATATGATAATTTACTATCAAAGTTCAGTGAAACTATTGAACTAAACTTGCTGAAATTTGATAAACAACTACAATGTAATAACATGTACCAGAATACGTTCATACTACATGTACATGTCACATCGGACGCAAGGCAACAGTTGACTAGTCCGAACGTTCCACACACACGAACAGAGAAATGAAATTTGTCCTCACAAGTTAATTCACAGTGACGCCTTACATATTTAGCTCAAAGTTTGAAAATGATTTAGCCACCAATCCCCATACATATTTAGCTCAATTAAGCGAAAATTTGAAAAGGATTTAGCCACCAATCCCCACACCCCTTTCACACAAGTTTGAAATCGCTCCCTTTTCTAACATGTAGGTGAAATAACAGACTAGTGAAATACGTACGTTCATACACGTACGTGAAGAAAATCATGCACTGATCCGGTCAATGATGCAACGAAACCGGAGAAAAAATAATAATTTTGTACATTGTCATGTTTCAGTCAGGCCGGCTACTTATAATTCAGAATTGATTTGTTCAGTGGCGGATTTAGAGGGGGTTCGATGGTTCTCGCGAATCCCCCTATTTCAGAATTTTTGGAAAACTCGGGTAAAATGCAGAAAACGACCCCCCCCCCCCCAACTGGTGGATTTGAACCACCTTTCAGAAATCCCGGATCTGCCCCTGCAGTCAACATTTTTCAGTCATGTTGTGACGAAAAGGCGTTTCCTAGGGGAAGAAAGCGTCTTGCTGAAGAAGTCACTGAAGTTTAATATATAACTGCAACATGACACGAATCTAACTAAATGAATGCACATTTTGATAAAATTATGCACATGTTTTATATATTCTGGCAAAAGTCCAGACCATTTGCATTGTCAATGTCATACACACGTAATCATATGATTGTAACCATATATAGATATACTGATATGTAACTGAGCCACATCATAAATGTATCTATGCAGCGCATAAATTAATAAATGAGCCGCCTCATGAGAAAACCAACAATCTGCATATGCGAAAACAAAGACGCAGATCAGCTTCGCGGTAACCGCGAAGCTGATCAGCGCCTTTGTTTTCGCTACACGGATAGTATACTTCCTCTTGTTCTGAAATCCAAAATTTCAAGCTTCTAACCTTCTTCTGTGACTGTACATGCTGGTTTGTGTCGGACCTGGTCGGAACCCAAAGTGTTGGTTTTCTCATTCACAGGCCCATGTAACTGAGCCACAACATAAATGTGTCTATGCAACATATAAATTAATATTAAAATAAGGTATCAGGTGTGACTTTAAGATTCTTTTAACCCAAGTGATAAATATCTTGTTGATACAAGGTATAGGCCTTAATTCCTCAACGAGTAGATGTTTAAACATTATGAAAGAAGAAGAAGAAAAAAGGAGGTTGAACTTTTTGAATGCATGAAAATGAAGACTTTTCTAGATTTTCTTTCGACTTGTATTCAATATGATATCACAAGCCGTCCTTAAGTACTATAGTTAATTGTTTAATTTCTCTTCCTGAATAATAAAAATGTTGCTTTTTAGGGGGTGAATGGTGTAAACAGGTACATGTAAATAACAAAAAAGATAAAATGACGAATCACTTTGTTGATGACGAAACAACCTTTTATGTTGGGTTTTGCAAAAAGAAATACATTTCAGAAATAAATAGATTATTAAAGTAATTGGTAATTTCAAAGTGTGTAAATCCCTTTCAATTTAGTGTTTTAGAAGATAAATCTCTTTTTCCGCGATTATTATTTTTTCTTAGTTTCCATGAAAAATGCATTTAATAACTTAATTGATTGACTAGGAATATACATGTAATATGGAAAATATATCCTATCTATCTATTGATACTGCGTCACCCTCATTACTGAGTATTATGCGCAGGGAAATCTATATCGAGTCAAATTTTCCTCAGTTTTTGAAAAAGAAATAAGATGTTCATTATGAGAAAACCAGTATTAAACCGAATGTTAAATTCCGCCCGTTGCGGTTTCTGTGCAGTATAGGTGACTGAGGTCAATCGATAAGTGGGAATTTCCCAGCGTATTTTCCAATGTAGTTTCCAATGTCCTTGGCTGGGTTCCCGCTTTGCGAATCTTATAATCAATATACGCGTAGGTGAAACGGAAACCTTCCCAGGTATTGACCGACATCTGCGCACAAAGAGCTCGAGTGATCAGTCGGTAAATCCGCCCTTTGTTTGTGAGTGTTTGGGAATTCTACAACTTAATTTCTAGATTTAGAAACTTCGCGAGGGTTTTACCATTATTCTTTAACTCTGAGTACTTTAAGGATCGACAATTTAAAATCGGACAAAAATTGTCTGCATTATCGTACTGTAAAGACAGAATTTGTGACTCATTGCATAAAATTTGTGTGCCTAGCAGCGAACCAAACAAGAATCTTATTCATTAGGAACGGTAAGACAATAATTAGTTAACTAACATGATGATATTATTTTTGTGATTATATTAATTGAGTTTAAAAAGCCTTGAATCTGATTTCATGCAGCGATATGTGACAATAAAAATAGGCTCCGAGTACCCGGGTAGCCTTACAGCCCCCCCCCCCCCCCCCCCCCCCCCCCCCTCGCCCGACCATCTCCCCGATGCTCCCGTCCCATTTACCAGTATCTTCATATCTTCATTTTTTCTTTTCTGTCAGCGTTTTGTTTAATTTGTTGCTTTTTTTTTTTTTTTTTTTTTTTTTTTTTTTTTTTTAATTTAAAGATCACGCATATTGCTTCGAGGTTAGATCTACACTTAAACAAAATGCATAGAGATTGGCAAGGGATTAGAGGGAGTTAGATTATTTTTACAGCTTATTTAGTACCCATTATATTTTGCACCAGCTGATCAATGAAAGCTAGCCCTAAATGGTGTGCAAAGTGATCGTTTTTTTTTTTTTTTTTTTTTTTTTTTTTTTTTCTATAGTGGACTTACAAAACCTTATTTTGCTTTAATTTCTTTCTTTCAGTAAGACATAGATAATGGATTTAAAGAACCGCGGAGGAGCGCCTTCACTGTCTAAAGATGATGATTTGGATACTGACTATGCTGCTCATCCAATGATAACTCTCCAACCAGCAATAAGGGTTGACCAGATAGAGGCAAAGAATTTTCCCATGAAAGGATCTCTAGATTCAAGGCGGTTTCATGACCATAAGAACCTGGAATCCATCAGCTATGACTCCGGTGTATGCAGCCTGGCAGCAACGTCCATCACGGACGCCGGGGCTCTTGACAGTATGCCTAAAACTGACGAAACGTCCGTCACAAAACTGACTCTGAAAATCGACAAATGTTCCTTAGGGGATGAAGGAATAGAATCAATTATCGAAAGTTTCAATGACAATGACAATCTCAAAAGTGGTGACAGTTTAGTCAAAGAAAATGAAGCCTCTAAACAAGTTGGTCATGATGAAAAATTCGCACGGGAATCAGCTCGGAAACTTGGGACAGGTCAAGACGGCAAAGACGATGGGTACCATTCGTTCAGAAATCCGAGCACTGGGAAACAGCCAAGTGACAATATCAACGAAGTTGAAATAGATTTCGAACAGATCCTCTCAGAAACTGACGAAGATGGCGATACGTTGATTCACACGGCTATTGTGAATAGGAACGAACTTCTTGTAGCTGAGATGCTTAACCTGTTGCATATGAACTCCTGTTGCCTGAACATAGTGAACCAATTATTCCAGACTGTTTTGCATTTGGCTGTTTTGACGGAACAACGCAAGATTGTTCAGAAGCTCGTTTCCAAAGGATGCGATCTGTTCGTAAGAGATCAGCAAGGAAATACCGCGCTCCATATCGCGTGCAGAAAGGGCAGCGAAAAACTTGTAAAAGACATTGTAGGATCACTCACGGATAACCCTACAAAGAGAAAGGAACTTTTTAACGTCAGAAACTGCGAAGGACTAACGTGTCTACATTTAGCAGCCCAGGGAAAGCATTACGAAATTATGGGTTATCTATTCGCGAGAGGAGCGGACGTTAATGTCGGAGACGCAAAAAGTGGGAGAACGATTCTCCATTACGCCGTGGAACGGAAAGACGTTGAAACCGTGGTAGTTTTACTAACGCATCCAAGCATTGACGTTGACTGTGAAACATATAAGGGAGAGACTCCGTTATTACTCGCGTACTGGCGAAACTACCAAGACATTGTTAAACGACTGAAGGCCAATGGTGCGTATTTTAGCTACGACCTGGTCGAAAATGACGACGAGGGCGAGGATTATTGATTCGCGAACCTAAATTGTCGAATTGATAATCTTGAGAGCGCGACCTCGCGGTTTGATGCGTTTCTCACGCGGTCAAATGTAGTTTGCTCAAATTGAAAAGGCGAAACGTAATTTTCTCAGGTCGATGAAGATGTTAGCGTCGAGCAAAGTTGGAGTCAAACACTGTTTGAGTTTAGGTCTCAACAAGAATTTGTTGAAATCTCAACAAGAATTGAATTGGTTGAATTCAGGACATGTTCAGTTATTGATCTCAGGAAAGAAAGTTATGGAAACGAGGGAATGGAAATGAGTTTGCAAATACAAACATGTTTTCATTCCGTTTTGCTGTGTTATGTGTATACATGTTTTATTTTATTCATTTTAACACTTTTTGTCACCATCAGAGTCTTGGTTGAAATGTATGTTTTTCAAAATTTATGTAGATTCAAAAATGTCGAGGTACATACATGTATTTTAGCTCGAGTTTTGAATAGAATCATGACTAAAACATGTCTTAAAACCTGGAAAGCATTTAAATCACATTGATGGGATTTTTTTTAAATTTTAATCAGAACTTGCAACCAGATGGAAAAGTACTACTGAATGACCTACTAACCCAGCCACATATTTTAGTATATTTAATATGACAATACTGTATTGTTTTCTTCATAATTTGATGCATGATATCACGCCTGTGGTAAAATGAGATGCATCATGTTTGAAACTATTTCATGCAAATAAGTAAATACTAAATAGCAATATTAAGGACTAGACTTTGCATTAGCACAGTCTGATCAGGATCTTTGTTGTTGGCAGCACTAATGGTTGTATTATCAGTAGCATATCTAGATTGCTTCAATTTGGCCTTTACATTACGAAAACTTGCCCATGTAATACATGTAGAGATTTTTTTCAGCGTAAAAATTTTCATAAGAATAAGATATTTTTAATATTTTTGCTAAAAAAAAATGATTGTGGGTACATGTTAGAACCGCCTCAGCGAGGCGGTTCTAACAAGTAGCCACAATCTATGTTTTGGATCAAAAATAAGAAAATAAGTGGGAAATAAGGGGGTAGATTTTTCACGGACATGTTTTCCTGATGTAAACACAATAACAGTAGTTAAGTGTACGAGGAAAGAGCCAGTAAGTCACTTCCGAAAGAACAAAGACCTCAATATATTTTGCACATAAAAGACATAAAAAACGAGTGGCATGTATCATGTTTTTGGTTGGTACAAGTCAACAATATTTGAGCCGCATCGTGAGAAAACCGGATTTTTGCCTAGGCGAAAACAAAGGCGCAGATCAGCTTCGCGGTAACCGCGAAGCTGATCAGCGCCTTTGTTTTCGCTACTAGGATAGTACAATTCCTCTTCTACTTAAATCCGAAATTTCAAGCTTCTAGCTCTTTTCTGAGCTTGTACAGGCCGGTTTGTGTCGGACCTGGTCGGAAACCCCGAAGACCGGTTTTCTCGCGTCAAGGCTCATTTCAATCACATCAAGATGAAATGAGCCTGTGCATGAGAAAACCAACAATTTAGGATTCCGAACGGGTCCGACGCAAACCAGGCTGTACAGTCACAGAAGATGGTTAGAAGCTGGAAATTTTGGAAGGTAATTTTAGAAAGTAGAGGAATTGTACTATCTGTGTAGCGAAAACAAAGGCGCTGATAGCTTCGCAGCATCTGCGAAGCTGATCTGCACCTTTGTTTTCAGCTATGCAGATTGTTGGTTTTCCCATGCGGAGGCTCAAATTGTATGACTTTTGACTTATGTATACCACTGCATCATTTTGCTGTATTTCAACTGATTACCACAGTATTGTAGAAAAAGACAAACTGTTCATTTTTGGAGTTTCTTAAATAGTAAGACAGCAAATCTGGTATTTTTTTTTATTATTATTTTAAATAAAAGAAAAATAATATTGTTCCTACATAACATAATGATGTCCTAACATAGAAAAGATTGTAAATTAACATTTCGCCATATTAATTTATTCATTTCATTATATCACATTTGTACACATATAAAGGGTTGATTAATCTTTTAGATGGGCTAACAGTCAACATAATGCATATTCATTCAAGAACCTGAAATTTTTGAATAGGTTTTGAATTGCTTGATTAAACCAATCAACAATTTTTTTTTAAAAAGTCAAGAAAAGCTTAATGAAAAACAAAAATAATTTTAACTTTTTGCACAGCTTCTATTTCCACTTTGAATGCAAAAACTTGCTAAAATAGTTGCCTCCAAAATTTGTTCAAAGCAAATACCAACATTTTACATTTTGAATTGTAAACTAAAAAAAAAAAAAAAAATAAATAAAAGATCCTTAAACATAAAAATAAGCCAGTCTGTTGATTGTTGGCTCCATTTAGGTGGGATTAATTTGTAGAGTAGAAAGTAGATGTCAGAAAAATAAAAGATTTGTGTTGTTGAAAATTGTGTCTTTTGTTATTACAATGTTTGGGCCCCCGCCTATTGGGGCCTTAAATAGATGGGCTGCTTGTGTCTGACTCTCCAGGCAAAGCTTATATGCTAGTGACTGGCAATCTGATTACTGGTTATATAACCACTTCTAAAGGTCTGAGCCTGCCCAGGAAAAGTGGTTTTAAGTCAAACCATCCATACCTAATAGTGGCTTAGCTGGGTGACATTTTATGCACTTTTGATGTCACGACATCCTAATTTTGGTTAAAAGTCCCATCATAACCATTAGCTGTGAAACACCAGTTCAAACAAACAAAAGTCCATTTTATGAGAAATCTTGCGTTATGGAAAAAATGTCCTTGTATTGAATACCCCGGCTTAATAAACCCTATTTCTATATAGTAAAACTGGGGTATACCTATTTTTCTTATCTTTGCTCGAAAACATAGATTGTGGGTACTGTACTCGTTTGAATCGCCACGGCGAGGCATACCCACAATCTATGTTTTGAGCAAAAATAAGAAAAAGATCAAACTGAAAATTTCCACTGAAAAGTCACTTTTTTATTTATACAACTTTAAAAATCTCTATATCGCATGGGCATGTTTTCGTAATGAGTTCCAAGGAGACCGTTCTTGAGCGAACAGTCAAGCTGTACATCCGTGCCAGCTACTGGTGAAAAAATGGGCATCGACTTCTGGTTAACTGGTTCCAGAATAAACTATGACAGTTCGGATAACTGACCTCCCAGACATGGCCGTCGCTGTTAATCATGGATGTTTTAAAGCATGTGATCAATATAATCGTACCTTTTTGGGACCATGAGGTCGTTGACCAACCACGTCTCAACATGCCCAGGAAAAGGCGAGCTTGGGAGAAGGGCATTTTATTTTTAAAACTCGGGGAGGAGCATACTAGTGATTGAATGAGAGAGAGATTGGGAGCAAGAACGAATTTGGGGGGGGGGGGGGTGGAGTTGGGCATCATATAGGGGGACAGGGAAACAATGGGAGGTCATGACAATTATTTTTATAGAGCAGGTAGCGAGCTTAAACCCCGTGGAGGGGCTCTCTTCTGCACGGGTCTTGTGTGCTGGTATTGGACCTCAAGCAAACAGCAAATGTGACAACATTGCTGAAAAGACTTCTTGGATATTGCATTTGTTGGTTCAAACTACTTTTCTTTCTTTCTTTCTTTCTTTCTTTCTTTCTTTCTTCCTTTCTTTCTTTCTTTCTAGACAAGGAAGAAGCAGTTTATCACTTTATCACTAAAACTACCGTTTCTTTTTTACTAAAACTACCGTTTTGGTTTTGGTGTATACAATATCATGTTTGAAAATGGGGATAATATTTTAGGTTTTATATAACAATCATGTGAAAAGTTCTCTCCATATGTACAGCTAGATAACAATCAAGTTGTTTCATTTTTGGTGGCTTTTCAACAGAATTTCCGCCAGTGTTTTGGCAATGTTGCTATATTAGCTTAACACATTTGCAGTCGTGTCTGTGGGAAAGTCATTTCTTGACCCTTGCTCTATGTGACAGCCGCCCGGGATTGGCACCCGGGCTAGTCAATATGAATTAGCAGGGCGAGGCTCTGTTGAGCGTAGCGGTTCTAAACCGACATAACCGGATTTTTGCCAATGCGAAAACAAAGGTGCAGAGCAGCTGTGCAGTAACTGCACAGCTGATTTCGATATGTACACCGGTAGTACCATTTCTCCTCTACTTATATCCAAAATTTCAAGATTTTAGCTTTCTTCTGTAGCTGTTTGTGTCTGACCTGGTTGGAAGTTTTCTCGCGTCGCGGCTCAAATAATTAATATCCTAGCCGGAATTTATGGATATAGTTTTTTTTTTTTTTTTTTTTTTTTTTTTTTTTCAAAATCACTCTGCAGAGAAGCTGTAAAACTTTAACTTTTAGACATTTTTGCTTTGACATAGCGAGTTCGGCGTCTTAAAAGTGTTTCTTTTCCCGGCACATTAAAAATCAAAAGCCGGTAATTAAAATTTTACTTCCCTCATTCAGCGATTGTTTTGATTGATATGATTCCTAGAACCTGTTCAGTTCCGGGGCTCGTTAATCAAACAGGAATTTTTATGATTAAATATGATACCCGGGTTTTCTGCATCTTGCAGTGCAAGGAGGAAGTCAACATTGTTTTTGTGGCGTTAACTTTCCCAGAATTCATCAGGAAAACATGTCCGTGTAACGTAAACCCCCTTATACGCCACTTTTATATAGCAAAACTGGGGTGTGCAGGGGTGTGCAGGGGTATATCTACTTTTCTTATTTTTTTTTTCTCTAAAACATAGATTGTGGGTACTCGTTAGAACCGCCTCGACGAGGCGGTTCAAACGTGCACCCACAATCCATGTTTTGAGCAAAAATAAGAAAAATATCAAAATTTTTCTACTGAATTTTTTTTTCAACTTTAAAAACCACTGTATATTGCATGGGCAAGTTTTCGTCATGTGCCTTACACGAGAACAAAACAAGCGCGAAGAACGTGCTTGGCGGAATGTCGTTATTATTTTGAAAACAAAATTTAGATAAAGAAAACAGTTGCATAACATAATAATATATTTAAAAAAAAAAAAAAAAAAAAAAAAAAAAAAAAAAAAAAAAAACACGAGGAGTTTAACTTTGAAACAGCGGTTAACTGGGGTGAGCGACGCCGGCGTTAACCGGGACGTCACCGGAGAATCCCGGTTTAAGCCGATGGAGTCCGGTTTAAACCGATGGAGTCCGGTATAAACCCGGTATGGCCACGATTCTTGCCGGTTGTCATCATCTCCAACACCGGGTAACGCTGGTTAGCCTGTTGTGATCGTGACCGAGAATTACCGTGTAGACTGTAGCTATGTATACCGTGGTAACACCATTCAGTGTTTTATTCCGAAGTACCGGGACAAACCGAATGAACCGTGGTCAAAACCGGGACACTGAGGGTAAAGAGTTAATACTATTTGAAACTGAGCTGTAATGCACTAGTCATCGTAATCACTGCCCCCACCTACGGGGAAGGGTGGGGGTTATGACTTCAGTTTTCAGTGCCCTGCTATAAGCCCCAACCACAGGAGACCGTACTGGAGGTCAAAACTTTGCTCTTTATCCTGCCCTTCGCTCATGATAGAAAATCTCCTTGGGGACAATCAAAAAGTCATTGCCCCGCACTTTAGCCCGGCTATCCCAACCCTTCCCAGCAGGTGGGGATGGGGTTACAAAATGACTGGTGCATTAGGCGGACCGAGTAACTTATGGGTGATTCTTTATCTTTCCATTACTCGGGTCTATTTTCGGGGACCAGTAAGAATTTTCGAGAATGATATCAGCTAATATAACATCTGTTCTTATTTCGTTTCACGGTGCTGGGGTTTTCCAGGTTTCCCCATGTCGTAATTATACCGTAATCAAAACAACGTTTTATTATATCGGATCAAAGGTGGGGAAAATTTATCACGAATAATCTCGAATGTCATATATTTTAGCCCATAACAAGTGCATATACTCCGTCAATAACACGTTGGCCTAGTTGCAAAATAATGCGACATAGATACAGGTAAATAGACAGGTAAAACATGTGACATTGCCGATAACACGGGGTAAATTTTACGAGTTTTTATGGTCAATTTTGATATGAAACGTACCCATGCAATTAACGATAAAAAGGCACAAGTAGGCAATGATCAGGAAATGGCGCAACCAGAAAGATCCACTCCATAAACCGAGGAGTGAGAAAAAACTAAAATTGACACTTAGGTACGTATACCAAGAAAACATATCGTAAGCCGAGTGAGCAGCTATTCACCAATAGGCGGCCACTCAGTTACCAGAACTGAACTAAAAATATGAAAACGTACATAAGGCTCAAACAGCACAAAAACTCGACTCCAAGCCACAAAACAATTAGAACCACAACAGAAGTATCGCCTTGGAATGATCAGTAATATAACATTACTGGGGGGGGGGGGGGGGGGGGGGGGGGCTTAAACCGGTTTTACAGGCTTAAAAATGTAAAACTGACAAAATTAATTTTTGCTCAAAGTATGGATTGTTGGAACCAACCTCCTCGGCGAGGCAGTGCTTACGAGTAACCACAATTGATCTAAAAGTGTAAGGGGTAAACATTTCATGGAACTTTTTGATTAGCTAATCCGCTATCCGTTTCGCTTTGTGTCCGTGACAGATGTGGAGGTATCAAAGAACACCGACCGGGGAATGGCTTGTACCGGAACTATTATGATTATTATGCTGCGTTTCAAATGCACGATTTTTAGGCTTTAAACGCTTCCAGTACCGGCATGTTGAAATATTTTCTGTAATAGAAATAATGCCCATGCAGTTGCATGCCAAATGCATTTTGTTGGCATTAATGGCATTTAAGAAGAAGAAGAAGAAGAAGGAAAAGAAACAATAGAAGTCCACGAAGGGCAAAATATTACTCCTGACCACAGATATGGATAAACCGCGGAAAATAAGCTAACAACCAAGCAGGGAAAATTGACCACGAAACCGCATATATTAAACCCCCTGAACAGTACGAATTTACCATTAAAGTAAGCATGATAAAACCAGCACACCCGCATTTCAACTGATCAGAAGCATTGCTGCTCAATCGAAATCTGTTTAGTCCAAACAGACATTATCTGCCAGGATAATCAGTTTAATAATGTCGACAATGTTCTGTACATGGCTCAATTTTGCGAATTTTACTTGTTTTGTCATGTGAGGACTCGAAACCCGGTTTTTATTGAATTTTGCACTTTTAAAAGTACATAGGAAAATCCAGCCGGGTTCTCCATAATATGAGATACGACCTCACCGGCAATATACATGTTCCGTAAAATAATACCAAGGTCTTGTAAAATTAGTGTAAAATTTCATTTCCATTTTCGTTTTCACTAATAAATCCAACTACTTGCATGACTGCACGAAATCTGCAAAATACGTACGGGCTCGAGGACTCCAAATCGAGATTCCATGGGTTCGAATCTCACCTACACCCGGCTGTGCCTTTTTGCAAGACACACCGCCCAGCCAAACAAATCAAATAAATAAATAAATAACATTGTGTTTGAATGCATTTTTAGAAAACAGATCTTGTACCGTTCATGAGTCCCTTCGCAACGTCTGAAATGACTCAACATGGGAAAACCAACAATCTGCATATGCGAAACCAAAGGCGCAGATCAGCTTCGCAGTAACTGCGAAGCTGATCAGCGCCATTGTTTTCGCTACATGCATAGTACAATTTCTCTACTTTCTAAATTCAAAATTTCCAGCCTCTAACCATCTTTTGAGACTGTACAGCCCGCTTTGTGTCGGACCTGGTCGGAACCCAAATTGTTGGTTTTCTCATGCACAGGCTTAAATATCAGTGAAATATGGCTGGAAAATGTTATCTTCGAAAAAAGCGTGTGATCTGCGACGTCTAATAAGCTCTGCAATTCCACCTCCTTACCATGCGAACTGTAATTGTAATGCCACATGGGTTTGCGGTTAGAAAAACGGCATGCATTTTCTCAACTAGCTCGACTTGGTAAGTGCATACATGTATTTGCACTGGCTACATGTCAGCATTGTGTTGGCGTTTGTGATTCAGAGTCAATAGGCTTGCGTAGTCTTTAATCGATCTCTGAATCGGAATCTGATTCAAACCCATTCATTTATCATTTTGCACCACGCAAATATATTTTGGTCTAGATATAATATCAAAATACTGTCAAAATACTGGTGTATATGCTGTTTTGTTCATTTGTGCGTAACTCCTTACAGTTATTCACGTCATTATGGTTAAATATGCGTATGCGGAAGGCTTAAAATGACAGTTTTAGTGAGCATTCGTTACGGGAAAAGACATTGAGGTTTAACAACCATGGTTGTGTTCAGCAGAAAAAACAACAACATTTTTTCGAGGTTTCGACCAGGTCCTATACAACCAAAATCGGTTTAGAGTAGCATAAGGGCAGACTAGGGGTAGGGACGGATTGTTCTATCCATGATATTTTAAAATAAATAAATAAATAAATAAATAAATAAAATAAAAACCTGTTATCTCATTATCTCAAGTAGCGTCTCGGCATGAAAAAATGTTCTTTTACGGCATTTTTTTTTTTTAGCAAAACGTGAAATATCTGTTCAAAGTAAATGAAATGGCATGATCACGTGCTGTGCATTACCTTTGCAAGAATGCTCGAAACGGCACATCAGGAAAACACGTCCATGTATACCCCCTTATACCCCACTTTTATATAGTAAAACTTGTGTATGCAGGGGTATACCTTAATTTTCTTAGTTTTGATTCAGGCGGTTCTAATGTGTACCCACAATGTATGTTTTGGGTGGAAATATTTCAAAAATTAAGATTTTTCCAATGAGAGTTTCAATTTTTGAAAAAAAAAAAAAAAAAAAAAAAAAAAAAACCTTTGTATGCTGCATGCTGCATGTGGGTGTTTTCGTAATGATATGCCCAAAAGAAAACCATATCCATCAATTAGTTAATGCATGCAAAACCCATTGTCTGGAACTATAAACCATTGTACTATTCGGCTTCAACTAATATTAAGTCTATTTTGCGAAGCTAATCAGCGCCTTTGTTTTCGACACACGGATAGTACAATCCCTCTTCTTAAACCCGAAATTTCCAGCTTCCAACCTTCTTCTGTGATTGTACAGCCCGGTGTATGTCGGACCTGGTCGGAACCCAAATTGTTTGTTTTCTCATGCACAGAGTAATTAGCAGGCTCAATTACTATTTTCAGTATGAATAATATTCTCCTTACACATACTAGCAACAAACCTCAGACTACAGTATACTCATAAGATATGAATCTGACGTCCTTCCCAGCGGACACATTACGTAAAAATGACGTCATATCAACGTCGATGCGACGTCATGACGTAGCATCGACGTCGATCTGACGTCATCCTGATGTCATATGCCTGCTGGGTTGTGTCCACACTGATCATTTGGCAGATTTCGTTCTGTCAAAATGTGCACAGAATTTCATTGTGACACTGGCGCGGCATTGGCTTCGAACAGGTTAAACCTTTGTTTACGGTTAGCATTGGGCATTGACTGCCACAGTCCTTCGAGAAGAAACTCATGCAAGTTTGCTTCCTTACACCAAACACCTCTTTCTGGGCTGATCCTGTTGATTTTCGAGTTATCCACCCATTTTTTTCGGCGTGAGCCGTCTAAGCTAAGT
The DNA here is from genome assembly GCA_964017185.1 of Rugalucina vietnamica. NCBI lineage: Eukaryota > Metazoa > Mollusca > Bivalvia > Lucinida > Lucinidae > Rugalucina > Rugalucina vietnamica. The sequence goes on from OZ024877.1 coordinate 50,789,405, forward strand.
ATTGACCTAATTTCATTGGCACTATTTCATTGGACAAAGTATGGGTCATCTGTAAATTAGCCGCGAGATTTAGACGAGTCGCGAGATTTAGACGAGATCGACTATTTTTAGGTCATGAGGATTTCCGGGTGCTTTCCTTTACCGGAATGGACCAGAATGGACATAATTACCGGAATGGACTACCGGAATGGACATTATACCGTAGATTTGAGTGCTTTAACTGTATTTTATCTGCATAAAATGTACTTCTGGAGACAAATTTATAGTTTGTAAATGATAGATTTCATCTTAGTATAGCAAAATTGATTAGGATAGCTTAGTGGTGGGGTCCGCGAAGGGGCCACTGTTCAGAGGTTTCTATGATTAGAATATCTAGAAATCACCAGTGGATGTTCTGCAGCAAAAACAGGGGTGAATAGATGTAGAAATGAGTAAGATGTGCTGGCACTGTGACAATGACCTATAAGCATAGAGCATATCTATGTGAGTCCCTGACCTAGGCCATCCCATCATGTTTAGTTTAACCTGTATAAAGCAAGCATATAAGGCTATGATCACACAATCTATTATGTTCGAGTCAAAACGCAGAACATATTATAACCCACATCCATTTAAAGCACGCCGATTATCTTTTTTAAAGATATTTCTTGTTAAAAGTAAGATACAGTTTAAAGTGCCACTTTAAAGAACGTGTTTACTAAATACACATGTACATGGATATGTTTTGCAGTTTGTTATAAATTGCTACTTCCGGGCGCTAATGCCATAAGATAACTATTTTACCAAACCTAGCTACAGACTTATGCTGATACATGTAAACACAATTATTTAAACAAACACAAGATAGTGACTTATCAACGGTTGACCGTAACAAGTGTTTTATCTTCATATACTGAGTCGATCAATTTCTGATCATCACCTCAGGTGTTTTAATTGCCTATTGTGATTAAGATTGCAGCGCAATTAAACATTGAAAAGGGTCTACGGGTCCTAACCTTACATTGAAATCGATAAGTTCATCAGTACACGATGCATACATTACGAAAACTTGCCCGTGCAATAAACAGAGATTTTTAAGCTTTAAAAATTGAAAATTTGCAGCTGAAAATATTCGATATTTTTCTTATTTTTGCTCAAAACATAGATTGTGGGTACACGTTAGAACCGCCTCGCCGAGGCGGTTCTAACGAGTACCCACAATCTATGTTTTGGAGCAAAAATAAGAAAAATAGGTATACCCCTGCATACCCCAGTTTTGCTATATAAAAGTGGGGTTTAAGGTGGTATTTATTGCACGGACATGTTTTCCTGATGTTACGAACTAGCTGTGGATTAGAATATATACAAATATTAAACAGTTGCATTTGACCGATATAATATCGTTTTTGGGCTCATTTGGTGGACGATCATGTTGATATAATTACTACTTTTCAATTAAAATGCATTTTGTCTACGCACGACTGTACACCGCCGTATAAATTTTTTTATGATGTGTTCGGCCAAAGATAGTATTTTTTGTTAGATTTCTGTTAAAATACCATTGCTGCAAGGCAACAGAAAATTGAAAGCTAAGTCGCGACAACACAAAACACCATGTCGAATGTATCCTACAAGGACTGCAAGCACAGAATCTGGTGATACTGATACATGTACGAGTATAGACTCATTGCGCGTTACTTGCACACCTTAAGACTTCGAACTACGGCCGAAACTTTAATCCTAATCGCACTTTTTTTGCGAACTTGTCACTATATCAATGAAATCAATAAAGGGTACAGTTCATTTTGTTATGATGCGTCATATAGGTTCAAACACTAAAACGTCCCATTTTATTGATGAAATGGAATAAAATATATTCAAAATGGACCTAGGAAACGGTAAACAGCAGTTTTGATATTATCCTATACATGTACTTAATTTATGAGGTATTGGTGGGCTTCTAAAGGCATTTCTACGTGAATGAATTATGCGTCTGTAAATGACTATATTAAAGTTCGTTATAGAATTAAAGTACTACGATTTTTACTTGTATTTTTTCTTATATTCTTATTGGTTAAAACATTGAGTGATGGTACTCATCGGAGCAGGCCAGCATATTTCTGGTGCAAATTACAAGTATCTGTCTAGGCAGAAACTAAGTATTCATAGAAAGCGTGGCCATGGGCATACAAGCTTTATAACAAGCATGATACACCATTCAAAGTTTGATAGGGATCATCCCCATTTGGTTCCACCCAGTAGCCTTTACTATTTATCTTTCTTCATCATGTTTTTATTATGTTTTACGAAAACATGCCCATGTAAAATACAGAGATTTTTTCAGCTGTGAAAATTGAAAATTTCACCAGAACATTTTTGATATTTTTAATATCTTTGCTCAAAATATACATTGTGGGTACACGTTAGAACCGCCTCGGCGAGGCGGTTCTAACGAGTACCCACAATATATGTTTTGGACCAAAAGTACGAAAATTAGGTATACCCCTGCATACCCCATTTTTTACTTTATAAAAGTGGGGTATAGGGGGGTATATATTACACGGACATGTTTTCCTGATGGAGTGTACCAGAAAAAAACAAGACACTTTACTATGACTCATTTTGTATATTTTATTTATGATAAACATGAATGTCCTTATTTATGATTCATTAAAATTACAACAGAGGTCAATGAGATTAGAATATGGATAAACACGTATGGAATTATGTTAGTTCGAAAATACGGTATAAATGTTTTTTTTTTTTCTTAATTTGTGTTGTTTAACATCCAATCCATACAGTTGATTGTGTCTGAAGTAAAGATAAAAAGGTTATCATGGTTATCGGAGTTCCTAAATGAATAACCTGAATATTCAATTCACCGGAGACACAATATTGGTGCTTAATAGTTTTAATTGTACCATGTCCTCTTTCTTCACTTCGAAGTAATCTGTTCGACGAACGTATATCGTTTGAAAGTACATGTATGTCATACAAAAATGAGTTTCATTGTCGATAACTAACAAATCACGCTCTTTACGGGGTACAACTATTTTAGTGTAATAACTATACTTTTAGGAGTGTTAAAACATGACGAGGATGAAGACGAGGCTCTGCGACAACGTCCTGTGGGTAAAACCCAGGAGTCGGAGTCCGACTATGGGACCGTGGTTATAGAAGAAGTCAAAATGAAGAAAGAGGTCGGCCTAGTTGGTGGAGTCTCTCTTATTGTGGGGACAATCATAGGTAGTTGATGATTACAATACTTTGTGTCACGTTTGGAGTCACGTAGACTGTACCAAGTCCCTGATCTGAGCCCAACCTCTGATCAGCACACATGATTACCCATGTTCTCTTAACAGTACCCACGCCTTTCATCACCATCTTTGATCCGTACATACTGGTCCCTGCTCTCTGACCTTTAACCACGCTATCTCTGTACTGGTCCAGAGGTTACAAAACTTTTTTCATGCTCATCTAAGCTGAGCGTGAAATTTAAACTGCTCATAAATGCTGAAATCGTCAAAATTAATGGAAAATTCAGGTTAAAAAAAAAAAAAAAAACTGGCAAGGACATCTATGCCTTAGATTGGGATAGTCCCTAAATGACAAATATGTCTCTTTCAAAGTCGAAAATGCCTTGTTTGATAAAATTATTGTGTTCATGCATATTTTAATTGTCAGTGACATAATTTATGTCAATTTTAACATAAAATTTGGAATCACATTTCTAAGCATTAATGCAATACGCATAGATTGAAAGAACATTTACTTTTGAACCTGTACTGTATCTCTATAAATACATCTACATGACCTACATATGCTCACCCTGACACCGGTTTGACAAGAAATACGACCATTAATGTTTACAATTCTACAGGTGATGTCTTTAAAATTGTCCATAACAACTGTGCTTATTTTAGTTCAGGGAAAATTTCAGGAAATTGTACATTTTCTCCTTGCTGACCCTGTTCCCCCCATAGACCCAGGATGCCACTTTGATATGTTGTGTGACTGTGAAAAACACATAAACTGACGAAAGGGCATGCTGGGTCCCGGGGGGGAACACACCTAGAATTAAACTATAAGATCGTAAATTAAAGATCTTATGCACCATGGTAACATTACTTTCAAAATAAACTCAGTATTCATATGACAAACGAGCCCGTATTTATTTGCTTAAAAAGTGCTGTTGACAAACAAATGCAAATCAGTTCAATGTCTAATGGTTCATTTGTCCCAACGATGGGGTGGGTTGTGAAAATATTTAGTTGCATTGTCTCGATTCTGTTAAATCAGCCAAACTGTTTTGTAAACGAAAGTGTATACATTTCTTCGCCTATAAAGGTTAAATTCAGCCCAATGGTCATAACATGAAAATTTCGTCCTCCCAAATCTGACATTTAGGGACTTCTTACATCTTAGCCATAGATCTTCTTTATCCTGCTAATAAATGTTAAAATGTCAACAATTTTAACATTTATGACCAGGATAAATTTTAGTCTCAGCATTGTTGAGCATGAAAAATGTTTTATAACCTCTGGGCTTGGACCAACGCAGCTGTACCCACGGTTACCAGCTTCTGATCTGTACCCTCTTTATCTCTGATGTATACCAGTGCTAATCATAAATCTGATCTGTACCCATTTCGAACTGTTCCCACTCTCGCCACTCCACTCTTGGGGGATACTTTAAACAGACTTTTTAATTGAGATTCTATATATTATATTTCTTATTTAAACAAAAAGGAATCGGTTCGAACGAGTATACATGTCCATAAAAAAGGGATTATAATAATTGATAGTGTATTCATTGTTTAAGGTTCTGGTATATTCATATCACCAAAAGGCGTTTTAGACATGACCGGTTCTGTTGGTTTGTCCCTGATTGTCTGGTGTGGCAGCGGGTTGCTGGCTCTTTTAGGTAGGTGTGCGCAGAAATTACTAACAACGACTTAATTTGTGTTTCTGAAAAGAATATACCAAGCAAAGTTTATAACAGCGTGGGTGCAATGTGTAGTTATCCCATATAATGACTTTGAAAAAGTACCCATGAAACATATGCCAATGTTATTGAGACAAAACATTGAACACTCAGTCTAGAATGTACATGTATGAAAACTAATGAAAATATTGCTTTTGGCAATTGCAACTAAATGAAATCTACACAAGAACAATAAATAATTTTTACATTACGAAAACGTGTCCATGCAATAAACAGATATTTTTAGCTTTCAAAATGAAAATTTTCAGCTGAAATTAAACTGATTTTTGATATTTTTCTTGTTTTTGCTCAAAACATAGATTGTAGGTACACGTTAGAACCGCTTCACTGAGGCGGTTCTAACGAGTACCAACAATTTATGTTTTGGAGCAAAAATAAGAAAAAAAAAATAGGTACATGTATACCCCTGCATACCCCAGTTTTGCTATATGAAAGTGGGGTTCAAGGGGGGTGGGTATACATTACATGGACATGCTTTCGTAATGTGACACGTTTTTGTGTTTGATATACTTGTCCTTGCTTCTCTTACTTTTCCTACACACAAAGGTGCTTTGTGTTATTCTGAACTTGGAACTCTGGTCAAAATGTCGGGCGGCGAATACGCTTACATCAAAGAGGCTCTCGGATCCATCCCAGCATTCCTGTTCGCCTGGACTTCCGTTATTGTCATTCGGACGTCCTCTATTGCTATCATCTGTCTGACGTTTGCAGAATATACGACGTCATTCTTCTCTTACTGCGGCACACCCGAGATTCCTGTTAAAGTTGTCGCAGCCATTGCCATCAGTAAGAATACAGTAAATAGTATTACTAAATACATTGTAGTATTCTTTGATACGCATTGTATAAATAATATTCTTTGATACACATAATTTGTATAAATAATATTTTTGGTACATATTGTATAAAAAAAAATATTCTTTGATACACATTGTATAAATAATATTCTTTGATGCGCATTGTAAAAATAATATTCTTTGGTACATATTGTATCAATAATATTCTTTGATACACATTGTATAAATAATATTCGTTGATACACATTGTATAAATAATATTCTTTGATACACAGTGTATAAATAATATTCTTTGATGCGCATTGTATAAATAATATTCTTTGATGCGCATTGTATAAATAATATTCTTTGATACACAGTGCAAATTGTATGAATAATATTCTCTGATACACATTGTATAAATAATGTTCTTTGATAAACATTATATAAATACTATTCTTTGATACACAGTGTAAAAATAACATTCTTTGATACAAAGTGTATAAATAATATTCTTTGATACACAGTGTATAAATAATATTCTATGATACACAGTGTATAAATAATATTCTTTGATACATATTGTACAGTATAAATAATATTCTTTGATACACATTGTATAAATAATATTCTTTGATACACTGTGTATAAATACTATTCTTTGATACACAGTGTATAAATAATATTCTTTGATACACACTGTATAAATAATATTCTTTGAAACACAGTGTTAAAATACTATTCTTCGAGAAGTTTTGTCCCACTTTCATCCGGGCACTTTGAATCATTGGGGCGCTACGAATTCTTACAATCCCATAAGGAGTATTTAAAATGAAAGCGTCTGTTCACATAGTTAATCACGTGACTAAAAGATTTTCACTGGAGGAGCACGTGACGCACCATAGCCAATCACAGACCACGAAACGTCGGCATTGTTTACCATTGAGACGTTCCGCCATGATCATTTTTCATGCTTGTGGGTGTTTCTGCGACCATCCTTGGTAAATGGTTATGTTTGTTACTAGAAATCGGTCGGAGGCAAAGTGCAGACAACCACAAGGTCAAGGATTTACACATAGCTGAGTTTAGCGTCTTATTTTTCCTTCGGTAAGCCTCAAGTTGGTACAGTCCGGTAAAATTGCGCTTTTAGATAATTCTTGTCAAGCCAGCACTGAAAATGAACACAGAAGTACAGCAGTTATTGTCCTTCTTTCAGAAACTGCCAAATTCTAAATAACACGTCTGAAACAGCTGATATAAGCCACAGAGACTTGGGGTTACTGTTCAGATTTTTTTTCAAAAGCTCATACTTGTACTTTTTTTTTTTCAAAACTTTCAATTATATTTCTGGCTATGCAATGGAATATTTTATAAATGCTTTCTGCGTCAGTTTGAAGCGTAATGACTCCTGGACATGCTGATATGTATGTAATATTCTTGTATAGGGCATGTTGGGATGACGTCATACAGGTAAGTTTGTTCATTCGGCGGAGGTACATTACTCGGTGTTTATCGCTATGCCATACCAAATTTGGAGCGCAAAATATGGAATCAAAATGAAATTTTTCCATCAAAGCATTGCATATACTATTAGATTTCCGGATATAATTTATTCCAATGTAAGGAATGCGTAATATTTTGGTCAAATTATGGTTTTATTAGCGTCTGAAAGTAGTAAACGCATAGCGATAATGACCGAGGTTACCACCTCCACCGAATGAAGAAAATAGCGGGAAAGGTGACCGATATTGATTTTTTTTCACGGAAGAGTACCTTGCCGACATGCCCTATTTTTTTTCTTGTTACTCCCATCAATCAATTTCTGATTATCTTGGGAGGTGTACATTGTACACTCCAGTGTGTTTGCAGGATGAGCCTACATGCATGAGGATAGAACCTGTGTAGGGATCTTTAACCTGTACAGGGGATGACTGTCCCTGCACAGGGGGCCTCCAGTTCAGAGATGGGGTAATGGTAATGTGTAATGGTAATGCATTGTAATGCATTACAAATTTCAAAGTAATGGAAAGTAATGTGTAATGAAGGATTTTATCATTACAAGTAATGGTAATTTAATTAATTACATTGGAAAAAATGCCTGTAATGCCACCATTACTTCTCATTACATTATCATTACTTTGTACATTAAAATTTGATACAGCTTCTACAACTTCACATTCTGTGCATTAGGTCAAGATGATGTGGTTAAACAGCAAATACAATTTCTTTGCCAAGTTGTAAATCTATAATGTTAGAAACAAAGAAAGAGAACATCAGCTATGATGATGATGATGATGATGATGATGATGAATAACAGCAGTGTTGTTTTATGTTTATGATTTTAAAAATCCTATATTTCCAGAAGACGATACTCTTTATTGTTGATTACTATGGTACAATTCTAAAGCAATATCAACATTTATCTTGGTAATCTGCTCTGTTGTTATGAAAGGTGACAAAGTAGAACAAAAGAGTTTGCAGAGTGTGAAAACAGTTGCTCAATTTAGACTCAAATTAAAGACTACCCTGATACATTGTTTGACAGATGAATGACTATAATGACACAATTGGCTTCAAAACAAACTTTTAAAAACATACAGCTAGTTAGCTGCACACATCCAAAAACATGAAATGTTTTAAAAAATGGAAATTGAACTTTGAAATCAAAGCAAAACATCATAAAAAAAAAAAATTTATCCAGTGAATTTGTTTTTTGTTAAACAGCCCTTTCAGATCTGATAGTCAACTTACAGGAATAAAGAATACAGAAATTCAAAAGAATGAGATGTTTCTCTATAAACAGATTTTACAAATCTTACTTTTTTTGTTATTTGTTGCACAATTAATAGGTTGTAGACAATCCTGTTACCCTCTCAATTAGTGTGGGGCAGGTGTCCTCAAAGGTAGCAAATGTCTGTGGCATGTCATACACTCACTTTTGGTAATGTACCAGCACAATAATCTAACACCACATGTTTTGATGCTGTCTGGCAATTCATAATACGTTAAGTCAAAAGTGAACTTTGTTCATATAGATCATATCGGGACAAAAGTAATGTGTAATGGTAATGATTACATTTCCAAAGTAATGGTAATGGTAATGATTACTTTTCCAAAATGTGTGTAATGGTAATGGTAATGGTAATGAAGAAATTGCAATGTAATGGTAATGTAATTCATTACTTTCAAAAGTAATTGACCCCATCTCTGCTCCAGTTAATGTCCCGATCCGAAGGACGGCGCACTGTATCATGTCATTCCTGCAAGTGACACTTAAGGAAGCGTGTTCGGACCAAAAAATTTTCTTGTCGCCGGCGGGGATCGAACCTGGGACCTCGAGCACAAGAAGCCAGTGCGCTAACCACTCGGCTACGTCGCTTCCACCATTCAAGTTACGGATTAGTGAATCAGTTTGTCTTTTCAAAGTGACGGGTGAGTATTTGGAAAAGCAAAGTTGTTTATCTTGTGTTTTTTCTTTACATTAGTGATTGCCTATCAGTTTTTCTAATGCTTTCTATGTATTCTAGACATGTTTTTCTAATTGTATAATGTCAGGACTAATGCAGAAAAGCTAAATGAAGAAAAAAAATACAAGTATGTGTTGTTGTTGTTTTTTTTTTTTTTAAATTGAAGTAATATAAGCTTTTTGAAAAATCTAAACAGTAACCCTAAGTATCTGTGATATAAGCCCCACCGCGAAGGGAACAAATTGGAGGTCAAAACTTTCCATTTTGCCCTGCCCAGGTCTAGATAAACTCGGAAAATCGTGATCGAAATTATCGCGCAGATGCGCAACGGGCGCCATGTATTTACCGGCAGTACAGAGGGTTCCATATTTCAATAGAAATGAGACATTTTTATCGTGGTTCTGCGCGATAGAAAGCTTATACGATTGCTATCCTTCTATATATCTATCTATAGATACTGCGACACCCTCATCAGGGTTCCCACGGGCACTGGAACACATGGAAAACTGCTAAAAAGATTTCATGCATGGAAATATCATGGAATTTGAAAAATGATTAAATATCATGGATAAGTCATGGAATTTTGTTATGAAATGCCAGTTTTGATGTCTTTGGGATTCATTTTTTCCTCGCTCGCTTTTGCTCAATGAATATTGATAAATAGTTATGCTTTTCAAAAGGGCATTCAAACTAATTTGTCTTCATCAGAAAAACAGATAATACCTTGGAGTAAGCTACTTTTGCAATATAATTATCCGTCCTTGCCTTTTAAAAGGTGTTATGTGACAAAAAATAAACAAATAAACAGACAAATAAGTCCTGGAAATTTAACTCCCATCATGGAATTATCATGGAAAAGTCATGGAATTATATTTGATAATTTGTGTGGGAACCCTGCCTCATTACTGAGTATTATGCGCGGCAGGGCTGAGGTGGAGGAAAGCCAGGTCACATCTCTGCTTCCTGGAATGTGCCTGTGAAACCACCGCGTAGGGAAGGCGACAGCCAGGCCACATACGTTTCATCGGGTATTTGATTAATTTCTTTTGTATTTCTGTACAGAATATATTTGTCCAAGCCATGATGCGAACCCTCAACCTACGGAATAGGTATGTAGCTCAGAAATTCCAGTACAAAACCACTGAGCTATTCGGATGCCTGGTTTTCAACGAATCGGCTTGGCTTTTTTCGGATGTGATCAGACCATGTAGAGGGAAACTACAGAAGTACCTGTGTAGACGAAAATTTTGCAAAACAAACAAGGACCGACAGAATCACAGAATTTTTCTACGAACCAATTCTTACACCATTTTGATTTCTGATCTTTGAAAGAGTTTCAGATAGTAAAATATCTGTTTGTAATCTTTTATTTGGGTTGTAATCTTTTTTGAAGAGGGGGACCTTACAGCTGGAGTCCACACCTCAAGTATCGAAGATTGCGCATATGCGTGATCAGCCATTTCCAATTCATTTCATTATTTAGTCTCAATTCGTTTCATTATTTAGTCAGAATTATTGGTTTGGAGTGATTCTTCTTGATATGTAGAATTAAATGTCGCGTATATGCTCGATAATTTAGATCACGATTTTCCGAGATGAGCCAGACCTGCTGCCCTTTGCAATAGAAAATCTCTAGAGCTTGGGGAAGGATCAAAGCCCTGTCATTACCTCTGAAGTGTGGGGATACTTTAAGTTCTAACCATTATTGCCCCGCATTTTACCCAGCTAACCCCCACCCTTCCCCATGGGGATAGACTTAGGGCTGCATTGATACATGTAACAACTCGGGGCTCGGATATTCACGGTACAGGCGTCAACGAACCTGTTTATTGTATGGCCTTCCGCATATTCACAAATTTCGCAAACCTTCAAAGAAAAGATATAACAAGGAAAGGCGCCTAGGCTGAGGCATACATGTGATACTCTTGAGAAGCCAAAGAGGGAGATTTCTCTTTCCAAATACAGAGAATGATTAAACAAAGTAGAAATTTATTGATTTAAAATACGGAGATGTATAAGATATATAGGGAAATTCTGAAATTCAAAATAGGAAAATTTTGTCAAAAATAGGGAGATCCCTCGGAAATAGGGAGGTATCCCATGTATGGGCTGTGAATTGAACCCAGACCCTCTGGGACTGCAGTCTACCACTCTACCCCTGTGCCAATCTGTTCCTGCTGTACATGTAGATTTTTCTTGCCTTTTCAATACAAAAACATTTTCTGTATTTCTTCAACAATACATGTATTTATGACAGATTGTTAGCATTAAATTTGATACATTTGAATCAGAATTTCTTTATTTGGATTGTCATGGTATCCTTGGACAGACGTCCAGTGAGTTCACCATTTTGACATCAGTGTTCCCATTTACCCTCTATACAGGTGTTTTTTTTTTAACCCTAAAGTTTGCCATACATATACCCGAAAATTTGCATACAGGCCTATACACAGGGGTATAAAACTAAGAAAAGTAAGCCAGTCTACCCTCAAATTCAAAATTCAGTGGGAACCCTCAACATTTGACTCATTAGCTCGCCTGCACGAAGTGCATAGAGCTATTGTAGTCACCTCGGTCGTGTACGTTTACGTCCGCGTCCGCGTCACACTTTTGGTTAAAGATTTTAACATTGTTATATCTTGATAGTCACTGACCAGAAATCATTCATATTTGGAACATTGCTACATATGAGGGTCCTCTGTGATTTAGTGTGAAGGGACCCGTGGGGTCGTGCCTGGGGGCGGGGCTAGAGGTCAATATCTAGGACACCTTTGTACAATGCTGAGATGCTGTGTTAGTTTCCCATCAACTGTAAAGCCTAGAACTGTCAAACCTTACATAAGGCTTCTCCTCGATGTCCCGACTCGGCACCCACATTGACCTACTGACCTTGACCTATATTTCATGCTCCAGTGACTTTGTCATTTTTTAAGCCAACCCTAAATATTTCATCAACTATAAAGCCTACAACCATCAAACCTTGCATATGGCTTCTCCTCGATGTCCCGACTTTGCACCCACATTGATCTAGTGACCTTGACCTATGTTTCGTGCTCTGGTGACTTTTTCATTAAAGTTTTTAGAAGTCTATATCTCTTGAACATGTTGATGGATCAAGTCGATACTTTACATGTTGGTAGATATTGGTCTGAAGTTTTATGCAGTACCATCATGACCCACCCTGAGTGACCTTGAGGTCAAGGTCACAGACTTAGAATTCTTTTGTTAAAGTTTTCGGTTAAAGGTTTTAGAAGTCTATATCTCTTGAACATGTAGATGGATCAAGTTGACACTTTGCATGTTGGTAGATATTGGTCTGAAGTTTTATGCTGTACCATTATGACCCACCCTGGGTGAACTTGAGGTCAAGGTCATGGCCTTAGAAATTTTTGGTTAAAGTTTTGATTTAAAGATTTTTGAAGTCTATATATCTCTATGTTGGTGGATCAAGTTGAAACTTTGCATGTTTGTGGATATTGGTCTGAAATTTTATGCTGTACCATCACAACCCACCTGAGCGACCTTGAGGTCAAGGTCATGGGTCATAGATTTTGATAAGTTTAGTGACAAAGTACAAGTCACGCGAGCTACGCTGTCCTACAACAGCTCTTACTTGCATGAAGTAGTCCATAAATGTTTATCCCCAGCAGTTTGTGTCCTTGTGAATGTCTCTCTGCTGTCATACTTGTAAGTGGAAATGTGTGTGAACAACCTGTGACACTCACAAATTTCTCACTAGTTACTGTCATGACAATTGCAAAGTTAGGCGGAAATTTGCTAAGAAAAATGTTGTATACTTTAAACTTCCATTCAGTGAGGCTGAAACATTAAAGTTGCAAATCTGTAATTCTAAATTTTGTTGCCAATATGTTGCTAAGTAGTTGCTAACTAGTCACAAGTTGTTGAATGCCACTGAGATAATAGCAATTTCTTTTTCAGGTTCTCAGGTTGAGGAATGGGTTGAGGTGGCCCATACAGAACTAGGAGTCTACTCCATCATCATTTTGTTAACAAAGTGTGGAAACTGATGTGACCAGCTAACTGTATGCATAGAAAAAAACCCTGTAGAACTACGCAGTAATTAGGTTGGTAGCTAGATATACCATAATATTTGTTCTAATTAGCACACATGCTCCAATAAGTGCACACCCTGGTAATTTCCGAAACACCCTACACATGCATAAGCGCACCCTGCGTGACTAACATATTGATATTTTTATTCAAACTTCAACATTTAAAGTGTATTTATGTTAACCTCACAAACATGCATTCTTTTTACCTGGTGATGAAATATGTTCAAGTTGTATGCTTGTATCAGTTTGCTGTAAATTGTGAGCAGAATAAATTTCATACACAACTGAGTTGAGAGGAAACCATTTGTACAATATCTAGGTCTGTTATCAACTGATGTTCTATTTCAGATATGGTTTGTGGTGGTGCTTGACCTTTCAACTTCATTTGTGTTGAATTTCGCTGATAGATTGGGTGGAGTCGGGAGAGGACAATGACAGACATGGTAGAGTGTGTCCTAGGGTGGCTTGAAGATCCTCCAGCTAGTTGAGGTTAATTTCTAGATGACAAGATCTTCGTTACTACATGTACTAGAAATTCTTCAAGCGTGAATGTCATTTGATCTGTCATTTGAGGTACAAATGCTTCAGCAATGTTCTCAAAAACAGAAATATATAAAAAAAATGTTACTACTTGAATCAACAGATATATACGTTGCAATTATTTCTAGACTATAGAGAGGTTCCTTTACATTTTGAAATATTGTGTGGGCGGCCCCATGGCTGAGTGGTTAAGAGCGCTGATATTTCATTACCACACTTAATTATTCGATCATTTCACCGATGTCTGATATGGGTTCGAAGTTCGAACCCCACACAGGGCACATGTGAGACAAGCAAGTTCTGCTTGTGGGTGTACCAGGTGGTTTTTCTTGGGGTTCTTCCCCAACTACCAATTGGCCCATCTCATATGAGTTGAAATAATCTTGACAGGGACTTTGAACTAAAACAAAGAAAAAGAAAGAAGAACAATCATGTACACATACTTCAAACATCCATCATTATTTCACATTCTTAGTGGGAAGATTCAGTTGCATTTAAAATATCAACCCATGCAGTATGCTGAAAAAGAAGTACTCGCATGTATTATTATTAATATGAAATAAAGGCACGCTGCCGTATCTGCAAACACACACGATAAACTTTGCGCTAGAAACTTAACATTATCATTACGGTCGAGTGTATCCAGCTGTCCAGTGAGCGAGAGATGGGGGAGCGAGGGAGGGAAGGAGCTATGGAGGTAGTGTAAGGAGGGAGGGGGTACATGTAGGTAGTGTAGAAAGGGAAGGAGGTAGGTAGATAGGAAGTGTAGGGAGGGAGGTAGGTAAGTAGTGTAGGGAGGGAGGTAGTGTAGGGAGGAAGGTAGTGTAGGAATGGAGGTGGGTAGGAAGGCAGTTAGGTAGTGTAAGGAGGGAAGTAGGTAGTGTAGGGAGGTAGGTAGTGTAGGGAGGGAAGGAGGTAGGTAGATAGGAAGTGTAGGGAGGTAGGTAGGTAAGTAGTGTAGGGAGTGAGGTAGTGTAGGGTGGGAGGAAGGTAGTGTAGGAATGGAGGTAGGTAGGAAGGCAGTTAGGTAGTGTAAGGAGGGAAGTAGGGAGGTAGGTAGTGTAGGGAGGGAGGTAGGTAGTGTAGGGAGGGAGGTAGGTAGTGTAGGGAGGGACGTAGATAGTGTAGGAAGGTTAGTATGGAGAGAGGGAGGTAGGCAGTAAGGAAGGCAGGTAGATAGTTTAGAGAGAGTAGGAAGTGTAAGGGGTACTTACATGTAGGGAAGGAGGGAGGGAGCTAGGTAGTGTAAAGTAATGTATTGAGTGAGGGAGGGAGATAGGTGGTTAGGTAGTGAAGGAAGGGCGAGGTAGGGTGGTAATTTAGGGATGTATATAGGGAGGGAGGGAGGTAGGTAGGTAGGTAGTGTATTGTAGGAAGGGAGGTAAGTAGTCAGATAGCGTGGGGAGGGAGGTATGTTGGAAGTGTAGGGGGAGGTATGTATTGTGGGGAGGGAGGTAGGTGTGAAGTGTAGGGAGGGAGGTATGTAGTATAGGGAGGGACATCGGTAAGGAGCGTTGTAGGTAGGTGGGTATTGTAGGTAGGTAGGTGGTGAGGTAGTATATGTTGGTGGGAAGGTAGTGTGATAGGTAGGCAGGAAGTGTAGGGAGGTACTTAGGGAGGGAGAGAGGGAGGTAGTGTAATGTAGGGAGTGCTGCAGGTAGCTGGGTATGTAGGTAAGTAGGTAGTGGAGGGAGGTGGAGGTAGGGGGAGGTAAGGTGGTAGTGTATGGTGGTAGGTAGGGATGATGGGGTAATTAGATAGTGTAGGGAGGGAGGTATGTAGTGTATGGAGGTAGGTATGCAAACCTGCAAGGAGGGAGATATGGAGGGAGATATGTAGGTATTTAGGTAGGCGGAGAGGTTGTGTAGATAGATATGCAGGTGGGTAGTGTGATAGACAGACAGGTAGGGAGAGAGGGAGGTAGGTAGGTAGGCAGGTAGTTTTGGAAGGTTGGTAGGGAGGAAGGGAAGTATGAAGGTAGATGGAATCCCCCCCACAGCTTTCAAAATTCTTTTCAATTAGATTCTTGCTCCATATCTCCTAAAAACCCAAAAAATGTTGTCATAGAGCGAGTTGACTTGGGTGTGAGCTGACTTGGATGGGAGTTGACTAAGGTGTGAGTTGACGGGTACTTGGGCGCGAGTTGCGAATTTATTTGGGTGCAAGTTGACTTGTGTGCGACTTGGGTGCGAGTTAACTTGGGTGTGACTTGGGTGCGAGTTGACTTGGGTGCGAATCAACTTGGGTGACAGTTGACTTGTGTACGAGTTGATTTGGGTGCAAGTTGATGAATTGGGTATGAGTTGACATGGGTGGGACTTAACTTGGATGCGACTTCACTTATGTGCGACATGGGTGCGAGTTGACCTGTGTACGAATTTACTTGGGTACCAGTTGACTTGCGTACGAGTTGACTTTGGTGCGGTATGTAGGAAGAGTGACTCATAGAGTGAGTTTAAGTAAGAAGGAACGGGTCGAATTAACCTGGTATGAATCTTATCTCATGCACGATATCTGTGTGAATAGAGAAATTGGAAAAAATTATCAACCAATGAAATTACTCGTTTCTGAAGAACCCGTACAAAAATGGCCGCTCCCAAGCTTAACCGTGCAATTTGAATTTCAAGCTATGTCTAGTAAGTTTATCCTATATCACGTATAGCCTTAAAGCAAACACATGTGTGTTTGCTATTATACAGTATACGACTCAAAATTTTGAACAGCACACATGATGTGCAAGAATACCAGCTCCTCAGTGATCTAGCCTTAAGCCCATAGTAAGGGTAGCATTATTAGCTCACCCAAGCCAAAATTTTCACGGGTGAGCTTATAGGATAGGAAGCACCTGACGTCTGTCGGCGTACGCTATTTTCAAAGATCTTGATGGCTGTCATGCCCATATAAGGTAAAAGTCCTTAAAAGTCTCAAAGGGCGGTCCCCAAGGCCTTGCGGTTAAGAGCACAGTTTATTTATCACTTGATTATCTCATGTGGGTTGGAGCCCAGCACTGGCCACATGTGAGATAAGCCAAGTTCTGCTTGCAGGTGTGCCAAGTGGTTTGTCTCAGGGTTCTCCCATTTTTGTCCCACCAGCATGAAAGGAACGTTAAACTGAATTAAAAAAAAAATCTCCAGAACTGCTGGCCCAACAAAACTTGGCATATAGCATCAGGCACTACTACAATGTCATTACTATGTGTTTATAAAAGATGGCCCTGTGATGACTTTACCTATTTTACTCAATGCTGCAAGGTCAACGTAGGTGGTCATCTGTGGATGCATTTGAATGGGGAAAATTGTTAAAAAAATATTTGAAGGGAAAATCTTGCAGGAAATGGGTGAATGGACTGAAAATTTATGAATCTAAAACGCTTTTAAGCCCATGGGTTTGTGTGCCCCTATCTTGGGGCAATATACTTGAGTATATTACCATAATATTCAAAGGTCTTTTTCCCTGAGACCATTTGACCAATTAAAGCCAACTTTTACATGTACAGAAAGGTACAAGTACGCAGTGATCAGGAAATGGCACAATCAGAAAGATATTCTCACTCTATAAACCGAGGGATGGAAAAAAAAACAACAACTAAAATGACACTTAGGTACATGTACGTATACCAAGAAGACATATCATTAGCCAAGTGAGCAGCTATTCCCCAATAGGCGGCCAATCAGTTACCCGAGCTGAACTAAAAATATGAAAATGTACATACATGTAAGGCTCCAACAGCACAAAAATTGACTCCAAAACACAAAAACAATTAGAACCACAACAGAAGTATCGTCTTAAACTGTGAACTGTTGAAATGTCATTGAAGGGAAAAGCTTCCAAAATTCATGTATGATTCTAAAAAAAATGATCAAAGCAGTTCATTTGCCCCCACCCTGGAGCTATAATATTCATGTATTTGACCGTTATAATCAAACAAGCTTTAAAACAAGTTTATCAGTATTTATCTCAGGTGAGCATTTACAGCACCATTGGTCCTGTGGTTGGATTTTGAACAGAGTAAAGATTTACAATGTGGTAGGCTACATCTGGTAACACTAGTTTTCTCTTTATTCGATGTGGTATTTTTCGTTTCAGAATGGTGATCCCTCTGAGGAAGCATGCTGAAGAAACGACAGTGTAATTGAACATTCTGTATGTGACTCCTATGTGCTAAGCCAGTGATAAAAGTGGAAGCTAGTGCTGGAAATGAAACTTAAAGAACACAAGGAAATACTCACTGCAAACTGATTAAGCCATTTGAAATCAAAACATGGAAAGGGGAGTCGGTGGCCTGGTGGTTGAACATCAGACTTAAAATTGAGAGGTCCTGGGTTCGAACACCCCCAGGCACCATGTTGTGTCCTTGAGCAAGACGCATGAACTCACTAGAGTACTGGTTAGTACCCAGGAAGCGGTGGCTCTGTCACAACATAAATGAACTATTGTAGACACTGAGAAACTTTAAACTTGATACCAAAAAAAAAAAAAAAGTGGAAAAGTCAGAATTATTGGAGAAGTGAGTGTTAAATACAGTCTGTACAAAAAGAAACACAAACTTTTGAAACATTTTTTTCAGGGATCAAAAATAGCGAGCACCAAACCATTTTAAGCTCACCTGAGGCAAAGCTTATAGTACAGGGTGATCCAGAATATCTGATACCATTACAACCTCTAATAATTTTGTTTCAGCAGCACATACATTATTTAAATCTAAATCAAAATAATCTACAAAGATTCAAATTTTGTTTGGTATACAACATTAGATATATAGAACACTAACATGTAAATAAGAACTGTTCAAACAGTTTCACAAAATTTACATATAAGCCTTTTATGACGTCCATATTGGATTACAAAGACATCAAGCTTGTTTTGATAGCTCGCCTTTTCTTGTGAGGACACTTAAATGAAAATGCATATTCACCTCAACTGAATACCTTTTGAAAGCTGAAACACTCTTATTAATAAATGTTTTGAAAATTAACGCCACCCATTTGTGCATCAGTAGTAGGAAACATTCACATGCGGATTGAACGAGACACCGAATAACATTAATTTGACGAGAAGTAACGAATTATATAAAAACTATCAAATTGTTTGATCTGTGTTATTCAAAATGTCATTACTTGAAGTACTTATTATTATATACCAAACAAAATTTGAATCATCACAGCCAATTGTGATTAAAGGTTTACTATGATATGGGTTTGTAGAACAAAATTATGTAAGCTTTAAATGGTATCAGATATTCTGGATCACCCTGTATACCCATGCTCTGTCATCTGTCATTCACAATTCCAAAGATCTTCTCTGAAACAGCCAGGCCAGTCAAAGCCAAACATCATGTGGAGCATCCTTAGGAAGAGGGAACAAAAGTTTATAGAAATGGTCCAGGTCACATGACCAAGAAGGCACCCATGACTATAAATAGCATAAACCTTTATTTATCTTCTTCAGAAGCAGAAGGCCTTTGATTTTGAAACTTGGCATGAAGCATCAGGGAATGGAGCTCTACAAAGTTGTATAAATCATGACCCCGTGATGACCTTGGCCTATTTTATGACAAGGTCAACATAGGTTGCCCATGCATTTGAATGGGGAAAAATGTTGAAATGTCATTTGAAGGGCAAATCTTGCAGGAAATGTGCAAATATGCTTACGATTTAAGATTCTGAAAGAAAAACTGGATCCCAGTAGAGCTGTCATTGATATCGACGATATCGATGTATCAATGCAGATGAGCTGTATCGATATAGAAAATGACATATCGATACATATCGATATTTTAAAGTGAAACTTCTCCCAAAAATATGCTTGCTGTTTAGACAGATAACATTGGTTGGTTAGTATCAATATTCAATAACTATTGCAAATTGCACACAGTATGAACATTTTGGATCCCCAGAGAGCAATAAATGACAAAGCATTAGATAAGCACCAATTGATAGTACTCACACATTTTTTTCAAATAGTTTGTCTAGGAATACAAATTCAGTGGATAATGATCTTGCTTTTAAAAGTGAATTTGCCAAGTAATTTTGAGCCAAACTTGAGCCACAAAAATGCAGTCAAACTCTGTCATAATTTGATGTTAATTTTTTTTTCTTCCTGATCTATACTGATTTATGATTGCCAAATTGAATGAAATAAATAGTCATGGTGTAATTATCATCTGTTGACAGCACTTCCTTGAAATTAAGTTGAAACTTTATCTTAAACTTGTTATTGACCTTAAAAGAACTTTAAGGTGTTTAAAAGTAGCATAAAATGACAATAAGGGTCTATAAAAGTTGCTTTCAAACACCTTTTGAAAAATTAAGTATTATATCGATACATATCAATATATCGGATTATGTCCCATCGATATATCGATATGTCAAATGCCCAACCAATGACAGCTCTAGATCCCAGAGGTATTTTCATGTATATAATCATAATATTCAAGTCTTCTTCTCCGAAACCCCTTGGCTGATCAAAGTCAAATTTTCAAGGAAACTTCTGTATATGAAGGTGAAACCAATGTGTTTACATCAGCAAAATGGCCACCATGGCCATATATGGTAAATTCCTTCAAAAATATTCTTCGGAACTGATGAAACTATTGCAATGAAACTTGGTATACATATGTATTAATTGGAACTAGTGTAGAAGATGTACAATGTGTTTTTAAATCATTACCCTTGGCGGCCCCCGTGGCCGAGTGGTTAAGAGCGCTGATATTTCATTACCGCACTTAACCATTCGATCATCTCACCACTGTGTCTGGTGTGGGTTCAAGCCCCGCTCTGGCCACATGAGAGAAAAGCCAAGTTCTGCTTGTGGGTGTGTCATTTTTTTTTTCTTGGGGTTCTCCGCTTTCGCCCCAGCTACTGATTGGCCCGTCTCATATGAGCTGAAATAATCTTGTAAGGGACATTAAATTGAATAAAAAAAAAAACATTACCCTGTGATGACCTTGACAAATTTAAAGTCAAGGTCAACTTCGGTCACATAAATATGCAGAAAGCTGTCAAAATGCCATTGAAGGGAAAAACTTCAGGAAATGGGCAAATGGCTAGAATTAGTAGAATATTTATGATTTTGTTCTAAAAAAGGAAATTGACACTGCCTTGTTGCTATACATGTATATGACCATTATAGTCAAATCGAAGTTGAGTGTTTACAAGACCATTGGTCCTCTGGTTTTATTAGCTCACCTGAGCCATTAGGCTCACAAGGTGAGCTAATAGGATGGCCATGATCCCGCGTCCATCCGTCGTCCGTCGTCTTCCACCATTTTCAAAGATCTTCTTCTCTGAAACCGCTTGGTCGATCAAAGCCAAATTTTATATGAAGCATCTGTGGGAAGGGTGAACCAATGTGTTTATAAATAATCCAGGTCACATGACCAAGATGGCCACCATGCCCATATATGGTAAAAAACTTAAAAATTCTTCTTCTCCGGAACCACTGGACCGATTTCAAGGAAACTTGGCATGAAGCATTGGGACTAGAGTACTACAATGTGTTTATAAATTATTACCTTTGGATGACCTTGACCTATTTTATGGCAAGGTCAACATAGGTCGCCCATGCATTTGAATGGGGAAAATTGTTAAAATGTCATTTGAAAGGATAAAGTTGCAGATAATGGGAAAATGAACTGAATATATATGATTCTGAAAAAAAATTTGACACCAGGGGTTGGTCTGCCCTCACCTGGGGGCAATACACATGTATATTACAATAATATTCAAAGATCTTCTTCTCTGAAACCACTTGGCCAATCAAAGCCAAATTTTATGGGAAGCATCTATGGGAAGAGTGAATCAATGTATTTATAAATAATCCAGGTCACATGATCAAGATCGCCGCCATGCCCATATATGGTAAAAACCCTTTAAAATTCTTCTTCTACGGAACCACTGGACATATTTCAACGAAACTTGGCATGAAGCATTGGGGACTAGAGTACTACAATGTGTAAATAAATTATTACCTTTGGATGACCTTTACCTTTTTACGGCAAGGTCAACATAGGTTTCCCATGCATTTGAATGGGGAAAATTGTTAAACTGTCATTTGAGAGGAAAAACTTGCAGGAAATGGGCAAATAGACTGAAGATATGTGATTCTGAAAAAAAAAAGGATCCCAGGGGTTGTTCTGCCCCCACCCTGGGGTGGGTATACATGTATATTACAATAATATTCAAAGATCGTCTTTGAAACCGCTTGCCGCTTGGCCAATCAAAGCCAAATTTTATATGAAGCATCTATAGGAAAGGGGAACTAATGTATATTTAAATAATTCAGGTCACATGACCAAGATGGCCGTCATGCCCATATATGGTAAAACCCTACACAAATCTTTTTCTCTGGAACTGGTTTACCGATTTCAAAGAAACTTGGCATGAAGCACCGATGACTCAAGTACTACAATGTATATATAAATCATGACCCTGTGATGACCTTGACCTATTTTAAGGCAAGGTCAACATGGGTTGCCTATGTATTTGAATGGGTTGATATGTTAAAATGTTTTTTGAAGGGAAAAACTTGTAGGATATTGGCGCTTGGCCAATCAAAGCCAAATTTTATATGAAGCATCTATAGGAAAGGGGAACTAATGTATATTTAAATAATTCAGGTCACATGACCAAGATGGCCGTCATGCCCATATATGGTAAAACCCTACACAAATCTTTTTCTCTGGAACTGGTTTACCGATTTCAAAGAAACTTGGCATGAAGCACCGATGACTCAAGTACTACAATGTATATATAAATCATGACCCTGTGATGACCTTGACCTATTTTAAGGCAAGGTCAACATGGGTTGCCTATGTATTTGAATGGGTTGATATGTTAAAATGTTTTTTGAAGGGAAAAACTTGTAGGATATTGGCAAATGGACAGGATATTGATTATCCTGAAAAAAAATGGTCCCAGGGCTTCATCTGCCCCTATACTGGAACTGTTTTCTATAATATTCAAACATGTTCATTGGTATATACAGCAGATCTCAGGTGAGCGTTTACAGGACCATTGGTCCTCTGGTTTCTTTATTCGAACAATATGGACAAGCTTTATACTTAGTATTATTTTATGTGAAAATATATTTAAAAAGTTTGAATCTACAAATATGGATTTGACAAATTTACAAATTCTGACTTTTTACAACTTTTCAAGTTAGGGGATAGGGTTGTTACATGGTTCGTAAAATTTTAACATCCAGTTCAAGTTGAAAATTTTCGAATAACTGAAGTTCAGAATATTCTGTTTTAGCAAAATAAAACAATAGTCAAGGACATTCTTCATGAATTTGTGTGCAGGACAACCATATATGAAAGAAATAAAATTTAACTGATTGTTTTTTTTACTTCTAAATTTTAAACTTGTTGTTGAGAGGTCGCATTTAGAGGCATTTACGTAGCTTGAAAAATGGACACTGCCCTATAGTAATTTTGTTTTCAATTGTCATGTTTTATAGTTTGGAAGCAAAAAAGAGCAATTAGAAAAAAGAAGTTTGAATACGTTTTCTTTGGCAGCAAACATCCTTACCATAAACAAAAATATGTGTGTGATAGATTTTATGTGGTTGTGTCATTTTTTTTTTACCTTCAACCCTTATGTTTTAAGGAATTTTCAAGGAGCTTTCCTGTTTTTTCATTTTGTTTTTGTATCTCTTCAATGTTAAAAATATAAAATAAAGTGAAGTAAAATCAATATATATTCTCCTATTTACCATGCCTTTTTAGCTCACCTTAGCTCGAGGCCTACAAATGAGCCTAAAGGATAGGCAGGGTCCATTTGTCTGTCCAAAATTTTTACATACATGTAATTATTTGGTGAAAGCTGGGGTAGATTTTTTTAACTGATTTGATTTAAGGCTTAGTGTGCCAGTCAACAATTTTCCAGTCATGCTGGACAGAACCACCGCTTTAGATAATTATTTAGTGAAAACTGGAGGAGAAATTTTTGAATTTGATTTGATTCCAGTCAACAGTTCTTCTGGGCGGAGCCACCACTTCATGGGTATTTAACCTTTACTGTGGGAAGTCAAAAAGTCTTTGCTCATTGACACATCACGGCGGCAGTAGGTCTCGAATCTAAGACCCCTGAATCAGGAGTAAAATACTCTACCACTGAGGAGAATCAATCAAGCCCATAAATACTTGGATGCATGTATTAAGAAACACAATGGCCATTGTTCATTTTCAGTTTAAAATTGATCATGGAGCAGCCAGTAAATCAGTTTCATCAGACTTCTACCTACAGTGGAATCAAAATGCGAAAAGAAAAAAATCAGACCAGATTAAAGATATTTATTATATGGCAAGTGATGAAATATAGAGAAATATGTATTAAATATAACCAATATTTGAAAAAGTTATATTTTCACATGTGAAAATATAAAAAAGTTATATTTTCACATGTGAAAATATAAGATTTGGGATACGCAAATTACGATTCCGCCGTTTCATTTCTAAATTATACATAACTAAATTTTATAATCTATGCTATTGTTTACGCAATGACCGTTCACACACAATAGCGACGTAATGACGTGACCTAATGACGTCATTTAAGATTTTGACGTCATATGCTTTAGCGCGTAACGTTACAATGACTACATGCAATATAATAAAAAGAAAATTCAAGTTTTTGTCGTGAATATGAGTTTTATTTCATCTCGTGAAGTGAAAAATTATATATTTCATTCGCCCTTCGGCACTCATGAAATATATTTTTTTTTCACTTCACTCAATGAAATAAAACTCATATTCACTCCAAAAACTTGAATATCCTCTATTTATTAATTTTCTTTTCATTTTCTATATTTTCTTGTCATTTTCTATATTTTCTTTCTTTTTAGCTCGCCTGTACGAAAGTACAGGAAGAGCTATTGCAGTCACCCCGGCGTCGGCGTTAGCGTCGGCGTCGGCGTTGCTCAAAATGTTAAAGTTTTTGGTTAAAGTTTTTATGAGTCTATATCTCTTGAAGTTGTTGATGGATCAAGTTGATACTTTGCATGTTGGTAGATATTGGTCTGAAGTTTTATGCTGTACCATCATGACCCACCTGGGTGACCTTGAGGTCAAGGTCACGGACTTAAAAATTTTTTGTTAAATGTTTTGGTTAAAGTTTTTATAAGTCTATATCTCTTGAAGTTGTTGATGGATCAGGTTGATACTTTGCATGTTGGTACATATTGGTCTGACGTTTTATTCTGTACCATCATGACCCACCTGGGTGACCTTGAGGTCAAGGTTACGGACTTAGAAATTTTGTGTTAGAGTTTTTGGTTAAAGTTTTTATAAGTCTATATCTCTTGAATATGTAGAGGGATCAAGTTGATACTTTGCATGTTGGTAGATATTGGTCTGAAGTTTTATGCTGTACCATCATGACCCACCTGGGTGACCTTGAGGTCAAGGTTACGGACTTAGAAATTTTGTGTTAGAGTTTTTGGTTAAAGTTTTTATAAGTCTATATCTCTTGAATATGTAGAGGGATCAATCAAGTTGATACTTTGCATGTTGGTAGATATTGGTCTGAAGTTTTATGCTGTACCATCATGACCCACCTGGGTGACCTTGAGTTCAAGGTCACAGACTTTGAAATTTTATGTTAAAGCTTTTTTAAAGTGTTTTGAACTGTATATTGCTGGAACAGATGGATGGATCTAGTTGATACTTTGCTGTTAGATATTATTCTTTTATTATGCTGTAGCATCTTGACTCACCTGTGGTCAAGGTCACAGACTTAGATTTTAGGTTATAAGTCTATATCAAATATGTAGATGGATCAAGTTGAACTTAGCATGTTGGTAGATGTTGGTCTGAAGTTTTATGCTGTACCATCACAACCCACCTGAGTGACAATGAGGTCAATGTCTTTGGTCATAGATTTAATAGATTTAGTGACAAAGCACAAGTCAGGCGAGCTGCGCTGTCCTGCCACAGCTCTTATTTAGTTTAAATTTCTTTTCTTTTTCATAGATTTTTCTCAAAAAGACCATACTTGAAAAAAAGTTATGTTGAAGCCTAGGCTTCCAGGCTTCCACCTGCGTCCACACCTGACTCAGCTTAGGTTTACACTTGAGTTGTTTGACAAGTATTTATATGTTTTCATAAGTGAATTTTTACAAGTATATTCCCACAGCCTTGACCTTACCGATAAACTTATTACATACCATGCTCTGGCGTAAGTCAACCTTCAAAAATCAAATTTCAAAGTTTTTCTATGAGATTACTTGATCAGTCAAAGCCATGGCATGCAACTTAATTTCTTTTAGAGGAGAACAAAAGCATTTAGTCTAACCACGGCCAATAGCATTATATATGAACCTCAACGCGACAAAATATACCTTCGGACATTCTGACATTACTAGTAGAAAGCAGCAAAAAGCGGAAAAATGATGTAATATATGTTTTAGAAATAACACTGTATTTGTAATCTTTGAACGAAGGGCTACCAAATGAACGAGTTTTAAAACATATTTATTTTCAACATACTGAGTTATCTGCCCTTGTTTTAGCCCAAAATGCACATAATTTTCCTATATATATCGTTTAGCGGTAACCATAGCAACAGCATCATCATAAAAATAGACAAATTAATAACGACAGATTGCCCTGTGAGGATGGTATGCTTCTATCTGCAGAACAGATTCCATGCGCGGATCCAGAGGGGGGACCGGGGGTCCGGACCCCTCCTGGAATTTGAAAATTTTACCTAAAAAAAGGTAATTTCGGGATTTTTTTTAGGGTCGGACCCCCCTCGTCTGTGACCAAAAATTACCATTTTCGTTGGACCCCCTCTCATGAAAATTTCTGGATCCGCGCATGGATTCTAAACAGTTTTAAGCAAATGCATTGAGTTTTGTAAGGTCTACTAACAAGCAGAAATGCATTACGCAGCTTTGACGTCATTTTTCAGGACAATGACGTCTGTAGGGTTCATATAGTAAATTGGTCATAACTCACAAAATAACTGAAATAATCTGGTCAAATAAAGACTAACAGACTCTAGAAACATCATACATTCAAAGTTACATTGTTTTTCGAATACTCGAAAAATTGTCCGAAGGTACATTTTCTCACGTTGTGGCCCATATGGCAGTGGATGTTTACTCTAGAACGACCGAGTATAGGTACCACCTATTAAATTCATATTAATAATTGATAGTGTATTCATTGTTTAAGGTTCTGGTATATTCATATCACCAAAAGGCGTTTTAGACATGACCGGTTCTGTTGGTTTGTCCCTGATTGTCTGGTGTGGCAGCGGGTTGCTGGCTCTTTTAGGTAGGTGTGCGCAGAAATTACTAACAACGACTTAATTTGTGTTTCTGAAAAGAATATACCAAGCAAAGTTTATAACAGCGTGGGTGCAATGTGTAGTTATCCCATATAATGACTTTGAAAAAGTACCCATGAAACATATGCCAATGTTATTGAGACAAAACATTGAACACTCAGTCTAGAATGTACATGTATGAAAACTAATGAAAATATTGCTTTTGGCAATTGCAACTAAATGAAATCTACACAAGAACAATAAATAATTTTTACATTACGAAAACGTGTCCATGCAATAAACAGATATTTTTAGCTTTCAAAATGAAAATTTTCAGCTGAAATTAAACTGATTTTTGATATTTTTCTTGTTTTTGCTCAAAACATAGATTGTAGGTACACGTTAGAACCGCTTCACTGAGGCGGTTCTAACGAGTACCAACAATTTATGTTTTGGAGCAAAAATAAGAAAAAAAAAAAATAGGTACATGTATACCCCTGCATACCCCAGTTTTGCTATATGAAAGTGGGGTTCAAGGGGGGTGGGTATACATTACATGGACATGCTTTCGTAATGTGACACGTTTTTGTGTTTGATATACTTGTCCTTGCTTCTCTTACTTTTCCTACACACAAAGGTGCTTTGTGTTATTCTGAACTTGGAACTCTGGTCAAAATGTCGGGCGGCGAATACGCTTACATCAAAGAGGCTCTCGGATCCATCCCAGCATTCCTGTTCGCCTGGACTTCCGTTATTGTCATTCGGACGTCCTCTATTGCTATCATCTGTCTGACGTTTGCAGAATATACGACGTCATTCTTCTCTTACTGCGGCACACCCGAGATTCCTGTTAAAGTTGTCGCAGCCATTGCCATCAGTAAGAATACAGTAAATAGTATTACTAAATACATTGTAGTATTCTTTGATACGCATTGTATAAATAATATTCTTTGATACACATAATTTGTATAAATAATATTTTTGGTACATATTGTATAAAAAAAATATTCTTTGATACACATTGTATAAATAATATTCTTTGATGCGCATTGTAAAAATAATATTCTTTGGTACATATTGTATCAATAATATTCTTTGATACACATTGTATAAATAATATTCGTTGATACACATTGTATAAATAATATTCTTTGATACACAGTGTATAAATAATATTCTTTGATGCGCATTGTATAAATAATATTCTTTGATGCGCATTGTATAAATAATATTCTTTGATACACAGTGCAAATTGTATGAATAATATTCTCTGATACACATTGTATAAATAATGTTCTTTGATAAACATTATATAAATACTATTCTTTGATACACAGTGTAAAAATAACATTCTTTGATACAAAGTGTATAAATAATATTCTTTGATACACAGTGTATAAATAATATTCTATGATACACAGTGTATAAATAATATTCTTTGATACATATTGTACAGTATAAATAATATTCTTTGATACACATTGTATAAATAATATTCTTTGATACACTGTGTATAAATACTATTCTTTGATACACAGTGTATAAATAATATTCTTTGATACACACTGTATAAATAATATTCTTTGAAACACAGTGTTAAAATACTATTCTTTGATACACAGTGTATAAATAATATTTTTTGATACACATTGTATAAATAATATTCTTTGATACAAAGTGTATAAATAATATTCTTTGATACACAGTGTATAAATAATATTCTTTGATGCGCATTGTATAAATAATATTCTTTGATACACATTGTATGAATAATATTCTTTGATACACATTGTATAAATAGTTTTCTTTGATACACAGTGTATAAATAATATTATTTGATACACATTGTATAGATAATGTTCTTTTATACACGTTGTATAAATAATATTATTTGATACACATTGTATAGATAATGTTCTTTGATACACGTTGTATAAATAATATCATTTGATGCACGTGGTAGTAATAATACACTTTGATACACTCTGTATATATGTTTATCTTTGATACACACTGTATAAATAAAGTAAACATATAAATACATCATTTATTTGTTTTCAGTTACATTAATGCTTCTCAACAGTTACAGCGTTTGGCTGTCTGACAAAATTCAGATCACATTTACTTTTGCAAAAGTTGCTGCCCTTTGCATTGTGATAATTGGCGGGATCATCAGATTAGCACAAGGTAGGTCCCAACAGAGATCAAGAGTAATTAATGAAATGCCCTCTTTTGGATCTCAATATTTGAGGTCATAAGTTGAATTTCTGTCTTTGTTCAATTTTTTTTATAATAAGACTGTGGAATACTTGTTACTTATATATTCCGGAATATTTGTTCTTTATTCATGGATAGTTAATATTTATTACACCGTGAAAAGATGGTATTTGTTACATTGTGGAATAGTTGTTATTTATCACATTGTGGGAAAGTTGTTTATCACATTTTGGAATATTTGTTATCTATCAAATTAAGTTGTTATTTATCACATTTTGGAATAGTTGTTATTTATTACATTGTGGAATATAGTTATTACATTATGAACTGGTTGTTATTATTACTTTTTTTTTGAATATTTGTTATTTATTACATTGTGGAATAATTGTTATTTATTATATTGTGGAATAGTTATTATTTATCACATTGTGGAAACGTTGTTATCTACAACATTGTGTAATAGTTGTCATTTATTACAGAATGGTTGTTATTTATAACATTGTCGAATAGTTGCAATCCATTACATTTTAAAATATTTATTTATTACATTGTGGAATAGTTGTTATTTATTTCACTGTGAAATAGTTACTCATGATTTATTACTAGGTCACACTGACCAGTTTAACGACAGTTTTAAAGGCACAACAGAGTCTCCCTCAGTGATAGCCCTCGCCTTCTATCAGGCTCTCTGGGCATATGATGGATGGTAAGTTTTTCATGCTCAACTCATCTCTGAGCATAAAGCTGGTTTTCGTGCTCAACTCAGCTGAGACTGAAATTTATCCAGTTCATAAATGATGTTAAAATGCCAACAATTGGTGGCATTTTAACATTTATAATCAGCCTAAAATTGCTTGCTTTTAAGAATTAATGGTTATGAATTCATAGAACTCGTTTTATGACACATGGTAAATGCACGGATTCGCATTTCCTAAAATAAAATGTGTACATTAAAGATTCACATAGATTTTTGGTAAACGTACAGTTTGGTGAGAGAAACAACGTACAAGTTGCACATGAAGTGCACCTACATGTCGCATGTCGCATGCATAACTGCATTTTGCTATTCATGTCATTGATGATATTCTTAATAATTATGACACACTTTCAAAAACAATTCCTGGCCAATTGAAATTCAGCAATTTAATTTCAAGATGGCTGCCAAGATCCAAGATGACCGGCAGTTCTTTAGGGAGTCTGTCTAATATTCTTTTTGTTTACAGGAACAACTTGAACTACGTCACAGAAGAAATAGATAGGCCGGAGGTGTAGGTAAAACGTCGTATTTATTTATAATTTTAAAAATCCTCCAAAAGTCTTAAGATGGTTTTAAACGGAAATGTCTTATGATAATAAGATTCTTGCGAGTTGCATTCATTTACCTTTTCACAATGTTAAATAAGAACGTTTATAAGGCCAAGTTGTCACAATTTGGATAGCATTTATTATTTTCGATTCAGATATTTGTTTTTAATATCAGACTGCACGATGTTCAAGGGAGAATATGCTTTACCTGCCAAATAATCACCATTTCATATTAAAGTAAAATGTGGAAACGTGGACTAAATATGAGGCGCCCTGTTTAAGTACAAAATCATTTTAGTATGGTAAAGGCAGGACTCTCCATTTTCCTAAATGAACGAAAAGTTATTTCTTTTTTACAAAAACTGCATTTGACGTTTACAGAAATTTACCTCGAGCCAATATTCTTGCTGTTACTATGGTAACCATTATATATCTTCTCACAAACATTGGCTACCTGACAGCGATGACGTCAGCTGAACTACTGGCGTCTAATGCAGTTGCCGTTGTAAGTACATGCATTAGCGATTTTAAAACATCCATATACTATATACAGGTAATTTGATTTGCAGTTATTACCAAATAAAAATCTTCACATTTATTTAAATATTTACTCTCTTCGTTGAAATATCTGAAAAATATCTTTTGGTGGCCATTTTGGACGCTATCTTGGGTTGTTGGAGTTTGTTTTTGTATGAAGAATTCACATCCGGACTTGGCGCCCAGACCTAAAATTTGCCATTTGGGTGATCTTTAACATGAAACCTTCATTCAAACCTTTAAAATAGTGGAGGGATGAACAGAATCATGAGGGACAAAATTATTACACCGTGCATACCGTTTGTTTCAGACATGGACAGACCGTGTTCTAGGATCAGCACATGTGGTATTGACAATCGCGGTCCTATTTTCAACATTTGGCTCTGCTAATGGCACTGTATTTTCCGGTGGTAGGTGAGTAAATATTGTCCAGGTTCTGAGTCATTAGTTGAAATATTATGCCCATTTCAGAAATACATAAGTATGGCTAAAACGAAGAAAAAGAAGAAGTAGTAGTAAAAGACGTAGTAGAAGAAGGAGAAATAGACGGAGAAGAAAAAGAAAGGAATGAATGCAAAGCTTACTCGTTTCACCAGTAAATCTTTCTAAATCGTTTTGAAACTGACTGCCGGTGTTTGAGTTGAAGGATATTCAGTATTTCTGAGCCCCACTGATAAACGAATTGTTTCATTTTTATGCGGAATTTTAAGAAAGAAAATAGATTTAATGGCAGATAAAGATTCTGAAGGTGACTGAAGCTTGCACTCCTAATTTTCAGATTATGTGCCTTTCTTATACGATTGTTCTGTCAACAGAGTTGTATATGCGGCCAGCAGAGGTGGTCACTTACCAGAGCTACTTTCGTTTGTTTCTGTGAGACGGCTGACGCCCCTTCCGTCTATAGTTTTTACGGTAAGGTAACAATCGTCACGGCTACGTTGTTCTAGAATTACATTAATATAAACGTACATTAAAGCGTTTCTGTGTTTCAGTACTTTGTCGAGCATTTATATTCCAATGCTGCATAATTATTGTTTATATAAGAATAGTTAATGAAAATAGAAATGGCCATATATGTTCAAGTTTAATACAGGACATTACCTGAACAGAACAAATTTTGGTCGTTTGAGTTTTGTTGTACTGAGTTGGTTGCCACCAAATGTCATCTTTCAGTCCCTTTATAGTAATCACACAAAAACGGTCGGCTGACTTCACTCCATGATCTGTGTTACAAGTAACAATTTTATTTAATTCCAAATGATGACTAGTAAATGACCAAACAAGAGAGCACATTCAAGTTTCATAACCACCGGTGATCAAACTTTGAAATGAGTAAAGAAATGGACCGAAAGTGGATCACGGTATAATCGACATATTCTGGTGTATTTCAGTGTTGTATATCTCTGGCAATGATTGGCATAGGCAACATTGGGGAGCTGGTCGATTTCTTCAGTTTTACCGCCTGGATGTTTTACGGTACCGCAGTATCCAGTCTTATAGTCATGAGATTTACAAAGAAGGATGCCAAACGAGTTATTAAGGTATTGATACTCGCATACTGGTCAGAATGTTTTAATATTTAATTAAGACATTCTTATCACAAGTTAGTTTCATTAACTACATACTCAACATAAAGTACATGGACACTTGGATATATGATTCTACTTTCCGCTGGTGCAATCCTTATTATTCAACCAAGCATAATTAAAACTGGTGAAAAGTGTCTCATTTTTGGTTGCCATCTTGGTCGACATTTTAGACATCGCGGCACAATAAACTACAAAATTCATATGCATATGCACTGTTTTGTGGTTAACTGTAATAATAAACTGACGCCAAGCGGTAAGGGAAGTGAAGTTAAGTACAAAGAGTAAGTAAGTACAGTCCACTATACTTACAGTAAGTACAGTCCACTATACTTACGTATTGTGGTTACGCAGGCGAACCGCCGCTCGTTGTTCGACCCGGTCACATGACAGTCTATGGTTTGAAGCAAAACTAAGACAAATCATTTAATGTATACTTCTGTACATCCATGTTTTACTCTATACAAGTGAGCCGCCTCGTGGAAAACCAACAATGTGGTTTCCGACCAGGTCAGACACAAACCGAGCTGCACAAGCACAGAAAGGTGCTAGATGCTTGAAATTTCGGATTTAAGTAGAAGAGGAATTGTACTATCCGAGTAGCGAAAACAAAGGCGCTGATCAGCTTCGCGGTTACCGCGAAGCTGATCTGCGTCTTTGTTTTCGCATATGCAGATTGTTGGTTTTCCCATGAGGCGGCTCAAGTGTTGTAGAGGCTATACACATTACACGTGCACGTTACACTTGGCCACACGTTTCGCCTAACTGACAACTCCTTACCATTCTTACAGGTACCGATTGTGATCCCTATTCTTACAGGTACCGATTGTGATCCCTATTCTTACAGGTACCGATTGTGATCCCTATTCTTACAGGTACCGATTGTGATCCCTATTCTTTCAGGTACCGATTGTGATCCCTATTCTTACAGGTACCGATTGTGATCCCTATTCTTACAGGTACCGATTGTGATCCCTATTCTTACAGGTACCGATTGTGATCCCTATTCTTACAGGTACCGATTGTGATCCCTATTCTTACAGGTACCGATTGTGATCCCTATTCTTACAGGTACCGATTGTGATCCCTATTCTTACAGGTACCGATTGTGATCCCTATTCTTACAGGTACCGATTGTGATCCCTATTCTTACAGGTATCGATTGTGATCCCTATTCTTACAGGTACCGATTGTGATCCCTATTCTGTTCGTGTTGTGTGCCATATACCTGGTCGTGGCCCCTATCGTAGAGGAGCCCAAAATAGAGTTCCTATACGCGGCCCTTTTTGTGGTTGGAGGGCTGATATTCTACTTTCCGCTGGTGCATTTCAACCTTGTCAGCATGGGTAGGTCAGAATAGTTTTTCTTTATGTATGCATGTAGACCCACGTCACAGGGTTATCGTTAAGTGATTCATATGTCGCTCTGGGCCCCGCCCATTGGTGGCATGAGAAATAGATCTGGGCTGCTTGTGCCTCCAGCCGCTGCCTAACTAATTGATCAACCACATATTAACCGCTCAGAAGATCTGAGCCTGTCCAGGAATAGCAATTTATATGCAAACCATACATACATATAAAGCGTCGGTTATTTGGTTTGGGTTGTTATATTTTTGAACACATTTTGGATGTCTTGACATCCTAATGTTTGTGTCTGTTAAAAGCCCCATAAAATGGAGGCAACGTCATGACATGACCATAGCTATTGACTGATACATATTTTTAGCATATACTCACACAAACAAGCAGTTGTTAGATGGACGTTTGTCACATATATTAACGTTATAATGGTCAATGCATACCTTGTTTGTCGGGTTGTGTTTGGTCGATACTATAAACTCATCTGGAGTTTGATCTTTTTCAGTTTAGAGGAAAATGGTAAAAGTAAGCAATGATCAGGAAATCAGAAAGAATCCCCCACTCAAAAAACCAGGTGGGAAAAACTAAATTGACAACCAGAGAACATATACGGTAAGCCGAGTGAGCAGCTATTTCCCAATAGGAGGCCAATTAGTTACCCGAACTTAACGAAGACTGGTTTTCTCAAGTAGCGGCTATTACTATTGATTAATATTACTATTAATGTTTCTACTTTCAGATCGTGTAACCATGTGGTGTCAAATGTTACTGTCTGCTTTCAGATCGTGTAACCATGTGGTGTCAAATGCTACTGGAGGTGGTTCCGAGTCCATACGCTCCGGAGAACTGATAAAATGTGGAAAACCATCATCCTATCATTACCGTAGCTGTTTACTAGGACGCTAAGCAAATAAATAAAACCAATAAACGGGGTTTCTGACATTGATGATGTTGATCTGAAAACTCTTCGACGGACAGAGCATGTCTTAAATAGTTACAAACAGACAAAACTGATACAAGTCTCTGCATAATTTGCCATTAATCAGAAGGGGGATAATGATGATAATTGAAAGAAAGATTCGTCTGTTCTTAATAAAACTATATGTTGTGTGTGCTAATAAGAGTTTCCTTGCAAAATAGAATCCAGTTATATACTCAAAGCTACATATTTGTAACTTCAGGGGAAAATGTCGCATTACTTAGGCACAAGAGCCCAGAATTACATTCATCCCTTGAAAGTTAAGGAAGAATTTCAGCACCCCAAAACGGATGTATCTAAAACTTGTCGGTGACATTTTGTTAAGATAGCTGTATATTTTCGTAAACTCATCTACTGAGTCAAAATTTGCCATCTTAACTAAATAAGGCCCTGTAAGGACGCATTGTAATTCTGTGCCCAGAATATTCATTGGACGCCGTCGTACGCTCGTGTCTTCACACGAGGTAAAACGTCGGTATATGAAAGCTGTGGATTCTCATGCTGCACGTTTTTCCATATCCTTTCCTTGAAACTTAACTGATGGATCAAACGTAAAACGGTCAGAAGACTTTTTTAGGTTCTTACAGGCTCCTGAGACCTTGATATGTGCCACACTACAGCTGTCCGGCAGTATCGTGTCGACACTATCACACACACTATCACTCTCGGACTACAAGACATTCCCTCAAATGAAATCTTCAGATTATGGCCCAAGGGCTTCATCTGCCCCTTTACTAGGGCTATTTTCCATAATATTCAAACATGTTTATTGGTATATACAGATCTTAGGTGAGCGTTTAAAGGACCACGGGTCCTCTGGTTTCCATTTTCACCCTAATTCTGGCTTAAAAATTGCACTATTTCTTCTACTATAGTTGAGGAAGACCTAAGGTGACTGTTCAGCACCCAATAACGGATGCATCAATCATACTTGTCGGTGACATTTTATTAACATAGCTGTATATTTTCGTAAACTCATCTACTGAGACAAAATTTGCCATCTTAACTAAATAAGGCCCTTTAAGGACGCATTGTAATTCTGTGCCCAAAATATTCATTGGACGCCGTCGTAGTGACGCTCGTGTCTTTACACGAGGTAAAACGTCGGTATGTGAAAGCTGTGGATTCTCATGCTGCACGTATTTCCACATCTTTTCCTTTAAACTTAACTGATGGATCAAACGTAAAACGGTCTCTGGACTTCTTTAGGTTCTTACAGGCTCCCGTGACCTTGATATGTGCCACACTACAGCTGCCCGGCAGTATCGTGTCGACACTATCACATACACCTACTATAGTCACTCTCGGACTACAAGACATGCCCTCAACGAAATCTTCAGATTATGGCCCAAGGGCTTCATCTGCCCCTTTACTAGGGATATTTTCCATAATATTCAAACATGTTACAGATATTAGGTGAGCGTTTACAGGACTACTGGTCCTCTGGTTTCCATTTTCACTCTAAGTCTGGCTTAAAAATTGCACTATTTCTTCTACTATAGTTAAGGAAGACCTAAGGTGACTGTTCAGCACCCAATAACGGATGCATCTAAAACAAACTCGGTGACATTTTATTAACAAAGCTGTATATTTCTGTAAACTCATCTAATGAGTCAAAATTTGCCATCTTAACTAAAATGGGCCCCGTAGTTTAAGGACGCATTGTAATTCTGTGCCCAGATCAATAAGCAGAAAAGCCATTGAACGCCGTCGTAGTGACGCTCTCGTGTCTTTACATGAGGTAAAACGTCGGTATGAGAAAGCTGTGGATTCTTATGCTGCACGTATTTCCATATCTTTTCCTTTAAACTTAACTGATGGATCAAACGAAAAACGGTCCCGGGACTTCATCAGGTTCTTACAGGCTCCCGTGACCTTGATATGTGCCTCACTACAGCTGCCCGGCAGTATCGTGTCGACACTATCACACACACCTACTATAGTCACTCTCGGACTACAAGACATCCCCTCAACGAAAATCTTCAGATTATGACACAGTCCAGTGATACGGATAATGGGGTGAGTTCCCATGCCATTCACGCGAATTTCGGGATTCAAACATATACCTTCCAGGTGAATTTCCGGTTTGCACCACATACCGTCACAAATTATCACTGGGTTGAACAGCAAGCCTTTCAAATGGATTTTAGGAGAGACCCACATGCCCTCTATGTGCACTTTCTGCTTTCCCCACATCCAACCGGTGTGCCGGTGATGCTGTTCACACGTCTGAGCAAAAAGATCCGGGCTGTTACACATGCCCTCGATGTGGATTTTAGGCTTTTTATCACATAAATCGCTATAATAATGTTCCTCAGTTCCGCAACAACTACCATGGTCATTGTGAATTTTCATTTTCTTTTTCATAGTTCCTGGTATAAAGTTTTCCTTTTCACCAATTTGCCTTAAATGCTGTTGAGCCGCTCTAAAATAAGGCTTTAGTTGGTCCATTTCTCGAACAAGGTCGTTGATTAGCTCATATCCTGGAAACTGGATGCCGTCTATCAGTTCTGACTTGCGCTGTATTTCATTCATGCGACTTTCACGCTCAAGAATTTGGGACTTTAAAGCATTGAGCCTATTTACGGATTGAAAGATATGAGTACGAAACCTGTTCAAAGGGTCCTGGTCCATTTGCGATTCCTGGTAGCTGGGCGGAGCATCGGTCGGAAGGGACGCCGGTGACTGGTCGGTAGGTTGTGGGCGATAGACGGGCCCGGGCTCTGGCATCGGTTGAAAAGAGAATTGATCTGGTCGGTCGAAAGCAGGTGTCGATGGCGTCTGGTAGTCACGTGACGAAGGTTGGGAGGGTTGAAATTGAGGCTGTGGTGCCTGAGGCTGAGGCTGCGCATGCGTAGGTCGATACACAGGCCCTGGTTCAGGCATAGGTATAAACTGCGGTTGTGGAACGCGGGGTTGTTGCGTCACTGGTGGGTCGTAATCCGGGGGTGGTGCACTGGGCGTGACAGTTGGCTCACCCCAGGCATTTTGGTGCGCATTAAATTGACCATAATTCGTTGCACTGTTCTCTCCAAAGTCAGAATACGTAGATTTGTCAGGCCCGACTTTCGCCATATTGTCTCGGCGCGAATGAGGTTGCCACCTTTTTACCGGCTTAATATGTCTCATACATAATCTGAAAGGATAAACATATATGAAAATATGCTATTTGAATCGAGGGTGAACGAACCAATCAACAGTTTCTGTCATTCCTTACCCACTTACCCAAGAACTCCCAAGATATGATAATCATGATTTTAAAAATGTTAATGATTAAGCAGAAAGGCCATATTTTGACCTTACAATAATGAGCATCAGTTTTATACCCGCCAAATCTTTATATTTGTTACATGGGCCAATGTTGTTTTTAACTATTTGTTTTGGCTTCAATTTTTTGAGGTTTCATTAGTACTTCTAACAATCACGTAGTATTGCATTGACGCACACTGCATTGGGAACGAAGTTGTGGTTAGATTTTCGAGTTTTCTGCCACAGCGTTTCTTCTACTGACTGATAGATAGGTGCAGTCAATGCAGAAATTGGAAAATTTATTGAAAGAAACTAACATAAGATCTCCCGGTTATTTCGTTTTCGCAAACACTTCAATGTTAGTGTGTTGGAAGTGCTATATGTTCATGGGACAGAAGTGTTTGCGAAAACGAAATAATCTGGATTCTTTATGTTACTTTCATTCAATAAATGTTCAATTTCTGCATTGGCTGCACCGATTTATCAGTCAATAGAGTAGACGCTACAGGACAAAACTCGAATTTCTCATCTCAACTTCTAGCAGAATTTCTTTGTGTGTCATCGATCATTTATCGGTTTGTATGTAAACAATACCACGTGATTGTCATCTGTAATAAGGCTAATAGTTCTGTTATCTGTATTTACCTCTGTCTCATTCCTTTCTATAAAATTTATGCTTCTAATCTTACAAAATGGGAGAAGTATCTGTCTCAAATGTCTGTCTATTACAACCACCTTAACTTAATAAACTTAATAACACACAAGGTTTCATGAAGAATACTGACATCAACTCTACACTGAATAACTATAACTTGAACTAAAAACTCTGGTAAAACCTTCGAACCGTTCATTCTTAAAGAATTCAATCTTACTTACCGAGAGGTCCTGGTTTCGATCCCTACTGGCGGCAGCGATTTATATCCTTAAGCAAGACACATTAACTCCCCAGATACTGGTTAATACCCGGGAAGTGGTGGCTCAGTCCCGACATGACTGAAAAATTGTTGAATTGGACGTTTAACCTCAGTACAAACAAATCTTACTTACCATGAAATGAAACAATAACTTAAATTGCTTTAATCTATTCACAACAAGCCTTCATGAAAAGTCATGTCGTGCTTTTGGGCTTTAAATTCCGACTCGGGTATTTCGAAACAGATAAATCGATCATATTCTCAAGCGAATTATCGACCTATATTTCACGTAATAGCATTAAAGGCAATCGATTGATAATGAGCAAATAAAACTGTTTACAATATTCCGTGAAGTACATCATGAAACATTGGCACTTGGAAACAGTTTGTTTGTTTGAGTTGATGTTAAACGTCCATTTCAATCTCGTTCTTAGACAGTATATTGTTCTTACTCAAGGACATAATTAAAGTCAGCTTTGGGTTTCAGGCCTCCGACCGCGCTCGCAGCAGAGTTTAACACTGCACCACAGCATTTGGGAATGAACTGAAAAATAATTAAATCTGATATTGAATTGGTTTTTTTTAAAAAGCAGAAAAAAATGGATTCATTTATACTTAAAAACAAACGAGAAATGAACTTATTCATGCCAGTGAAACACTTCAAAATGTACACACTATAGAAGGACCTAATAAATCTTCTGGTAATCAGACTGGAATGTATTGTGCCGGACCTTCTGTTTTCCTTGGTTGGTTGCCCGGGATCGAACCTGCGACCCTTGATTTACAAGGAGAGTGACATACATGTTACACATGTACCACTGCGCAACGAAGGCTTCTTATCTGTTTTTCTTTTTGAGCTTGTAAAATTATTGAATATGGCAGTGGACCTATGTCCGTTAATAGTTAAGGGCGCAGCACGTTTGCGCGACAATTACGTTTGTGCAAAGGCTTTTGCGCGACTTTTGTATGCCACTTTCACAATTTACGTTTGCGCGACTTTATATTTGCGCGAACTTTCAATTTTAAGTCAGGTTGTACTTTGACACTATTGAAGTCTGTGTCCTTTATCTTTTAGTTTTATTACTAATTTTGATATGGAAAATATTTTGACTAATAAGGGAAATCCTGAGCTTTTAGTCGACAGTTTTATGTCATATTTAACAGCCTTAATTGAGAGCAGATAAATTTTTATGTACTGAGCTTGCCAGTCGAATGGCTTCCTAAGTTCTATCTGATAGCATTCGAACATACATGTGATGAAACGGATTTTAGCATGGTCAATCATGGAACATCTTAAATGATTAGCAAATTAACCAGTTTATACGCTTTTCATCTTAATATATGAGCCTGTGCGTGATAAAACGCACAATTTGGGTCCCGACCAGGTCCGACACAAACCGGGCTGTACAATCACAGAAGAAGGTTAGAAGCTTGAAATCTGGATTTAAGAAGAAGAGTAATTGTAGTATCCGTGTGGCGAATACGAAAACAAAGGCGCTGATCAGCAAAAACTGCGAAGCCGATCTGCGGCTTTGTTTTCGCATATGCAGATTGTTGTTGGTTTTCTTGCGCAGCGGCTCATATGTGCTATCCTCATTACTAGCAAGTTATTATTTTGTGAACTGGAAATATATACAATTATACTTTATCTGACTATTAACAGCAGAGCTACTCAAAAAGGCTACATGTAAAAAAGACCTGGCCTTCAGGTTATAAAACTTTTTTTCAAGCTCAGCTCAGCTGAGCATGAAATTTCATATGCTCATAAATACTGAAAAAGCCAAAAATGAATGGAAATTTCAGGTTTAGATAATAAACAAAGCCTGTAATCTATCCTGCTAATAAATGTTAAAATTTATGAGCAGGATAAATTTTAGTCTCAGCTGAGTTGAGCATGAAAAATGTTTTATAACCTCGGGGCCTGGGGTTAGTTAGTAACCGTTCGAAGGCATCGTAAGCTCCCCACTTACGACATACTTACGATGGTCTTAAGATGATAACTTTAAAATTTACACCCTTGCTATTCCAGTTACTCTAAGCTACCGTAACATTTTGAAATGAAATGTACCACTTTCACTTTCACTTTGTAAGATAAGACGACGCTAAGGTGGGCTTGAGTTGACCGTAAAGTTACAATGCTGTTAAGTTGTCACCGTAACCCCTAAGAGATACTTAAGTTGGTCGTAAGTTGATCTTAAGCTTAAGATGGCAATCCCTGGAACTTCGACATCGAAAAAGAGTCATGCAAACATGAATAAAGTCGCGCAAACGTATAGTAGCGCAAACGTAAAGGCCTAAGGTGTTTAAGGCCTCTTTTTGGCCTCAGATTTTGCCAAAATAAATAAATTTTGGAATTTAGGCGAGAAATCTATTTCTAAAAACAGCCATATGTCTCCTCTTTTAAAAACCAGAAAAGTTCTTCATTTATCCTACACGCGTTGCCATGGTAGCGCGCAAAAGAGCCATAGATAGAGCACTTTTTGCACTTTTTGGTCTGTTTTTGACCATTTCTGAGTACACTTTTTAATTTTTAAGCGCCACCTCACACGACAAACAAAATGATACTTTGCATACAAGATCACTGGATGATATTTCATAATTATTTGAGCCGCCTTGTGGGAAAACCAACATTGTGATTTTCGAACAAGTCCGACACAAATCAGGCTGTACAGTCACAGAAGCAGGCTAGAAGCTTGAAATTTCAGATTTAAAAAGAAGAGGAAGTGTGCTATCCGGGTAGCGAAAGCAAAGGCGCTGATCAGCTTCGCGGTTACCGCGAAGCTGATCTGCGTCTTTGTTTTCGCATATGCATATTGTTGGTTTTCTCACGAGGCGGCTCATTTCATGATAAGAAATTGTTTGCCACGCGAGCCGGTAGTTGAAAATGATGTTAAATGGTGAAAAATTGACTCAAAATTGCAAAAAGTGGTATTTCTACGTTTTTCTTAGCGTTGCCATGAACATTTGTAATTTGAATGTAATAGGTGTGCTAGGATCTATAACCAAGGACATATACTATCTATTTGCAATACTTTTCTCCTCAAAATTCCAAAATCCAATTTTTTACTAACACATGAGGCCGAAACCTAGGCCTTTAGAAAAAGTCGCGCAAAATGTATTGTTCCCACTAAGAAGGAGGATGCGTAGTGACGTCGTAACAAGGGCAATCCAAGTACGTTTCTTCTGCGATCTAGAAACTATCTTTACGTTTTCAGTGTACGCTCTAGTCTTTACTGCGATTCGACGAACGGCGCCTCTAAGTACGCCTCTTTCGACGCCTTGTCGCTTTATCTACGTTTCCACTGTGCCACTACTATGCTCAGGAAGGCTGAGCTACATGTGCGCTCTTTGACACAAAATTTAGCAAACCAGTAAAAGAATGAAATTCCTATATTTGGAATTGTTCCCAATGTCATAGTTGTAATCAATATCATTTGTTTACACTAGATTACTTATATTAAGTAGAAGTGATTTACGTTTCGGATAATTTTCACTACTGAAAATGTCCAAAACACAGTGATTATTGTATTGTAACAAGCATAATGTAGGCTTAAAGAGTTTGTTGATGCTGACAAGGAATTGATAAAGGTAAACGATATTGATATTGCTTATTTCTTCTCTCAAACGACAATAAAACTTAATACCATTCCTTTGCTTTAATACAAAAGAACCCAATAACATTGCGATAATGGCTAATGGCTTTAAAAGATTTTGACAAGGTATAATTTGCTATTATGACGGAATTAGTGGCGAAAGATTGCTTTCTTTTATGTGCTTTTGTATGAACTTTAACGAGAATGACAGTAAATAGTATTTTTTGAAAAAGAGAAAAATGACAAATAAGTGTAAATTTGACAATTTGATTTGTTTTCACTTGAACCCATGCTTGTTTTTGTGCATTCTGCATATCTTTAGTTTGCAAATGAGCCGATTTGCAAAAGAACATATTCAGAAATTTTACGGGTCGCCCATGTAAGAGTAGTGAGTGAGACGCAAGTCGGCCTTCTCGGTCTATAACTTTTAAAAGTTGTGACATTGTGACCCGTCTGTGGGTGATCGTGTCCTTGGCAATGTTTTCAGGACCATAATTCATGTTCGGCTGAATTCTGAACTGTCCAGGTAACATTATAATCATTGCCTACTATATATACTGCATTAATATCGGCCTATTTAGAGGATGGGGTAGGTGCAATTATGAGTTGTTGGTGCAATTATGAGTTATTATAGTTGCTCACTCGGCTTACGACATGCTCCCTTAGTTTAAGTACTTTACTGTCTATTTAGTTTTTTTCCACCTCGGTATTTTTTGAATGGGAATTTCTTTCTGATTGTGAAATTTCCTGGCCATTGCCTACTGTACCTTTTCAAACGTACACTATATGCAATATCTTTTTCCCTGTTTAATCTTGGATTAAGGTATCTGGGGCCAGTTGTACAAAACCTTGTTAGCTTAACGTCATAGTTAAGACCCCAACTCGATAAGTAAATGCCGACTACATAAGCAAATGCATTGTTATTTTTGTTGACAAAATGTGAGAAACAGTGTATTTGTAATATTGCCATTTGAAATTTTAACGCATTGTTAACTAACGACATTGTTAATTTTGAACAACTGGCCCCTGATATATAAAGGATCCTGAAAACCACCAACTGCAACAAACACCACGATAGCTAACTATCTTTCAAAAATAGATAACTGCAGCACCTTTCATATGTCCAGATAAACATTATGCAAGTTTTAAAGGATTTTTTTTTTCATCCAAAATTTCGCACATCGTCTTTCAGAAATGGAAAATAAATGAAAAGAAGAACCATGTCCCATTTAAAAGGCATTCGGAAACCTTTCATTACTCAATTAATGACTGAAACTTTCACAGGACTTCATAGGCAAATACAAATTGTGATCATTTAATCATTTAATATTTACTCTAATGATCAAATAAAGCAGTCATTAGATCTTCTCACTCTTTCCCATTTGATAATTCCTTTTGTAAACGACAAAAATATATCACAAGTTCATGTCGTTCTTTAAGGTCAGTTCTAAGGGTGTATCAATACCCATAAGTACCTTTGAGTATTTGATCAATTGATTCCTGAAACCCAATAATCTCTAGTCTTTGACAAAATACGAGGGTTGTCGTACAAAACCCAGCAACGACAAGATTTCTGTACATAGAACATTGTGTTTTTACTTGATAAATGGAAAACGTTTCGCTTCCTCCTCGGTTTAATATGGCATGGTATGGTATACCCGAAACTTTGATAAGCAGAAACTCGCCATGATTGTATTTCTCTTACTTTGCATTTTAAACCACCCCAAATTTAACCCGCATTTAATGACAGTCACAAGTATCCGGAAAGTCTGCGTCATTTGTACTATGATCATTTGAAAAGTGCATCAAAGTTATTGACTACAAGAAATTTGTCACAGTAAAAATCTCGGTCATGTTACCAGAGTCAGTAAAATAGCGAAAATGTAGGTAAAGATACCAAAGTAACAGAACAACGATTTTTTTGAAGTTACCAAAATAAGAGAATAGTAAAAAAATTGCAGAATTTAAGTATCGACTTTTGTGTGGTAACTTTTTCCGCGGTTGT
This sequence comes from Rugalucina vietnamica, assembly GCA_964017185.1. Taxonomy (NCBI): domain Eukaryota; kingdom Metazoa; phylum Mollusca; class Bivalvia; order Lucinida; family Lucinidae; genus Rugalucina; species Rugalucina vietnamica. The sequence goes on from OZ024877.1 coordinate 50,834,258, forward strand.
AAATAGGCATCCGAGCAGATGAGAAAATAGTTGGTTTTGAGATGACCTTATGCAGAAAAGTATCAGAAAATTCAGTAGCAGAAAACAACAAATTAAGCACGTAGTCAACAGGTCATCCGGCGAAAAATGGACTGTCACAAGTTTACATTTTTACCATGCAGATAAGTTTTCAAAATCTAAATTTATACAGAATAAGGGATATACGAGTAGATGGACGCCAAAGCCATACAAATAATTTGTTTTTAACCTGATAGCTGTTGTGTTGTCCGTGATGATAAAATCAGAGGACCCGCAACTGGTAAAATCAGTGTAATGGAAACCAATGGGGGGTCGTTTGAGAAACACATTCGCAGCAAGTTAAAATTTGTTTTACGATTTCTTATCGATACAGTGAATGTTGTGAGTATTGATGATAACCAGACTGGTGCATATGGGATATTATGCACCATAAATAGCTTTTGAAAATCTCTCTTTCTTCGCCATATATATATTACCCACTGCCGAACATACAGTGGTGTCAACTTTGTCACATTTCATGTGATTTTTGTGTATTTGTGTATTTTTGCATTGTTTTTGATTTATTTTGTTTATTTACCTATTTTCATTTTTTTCCCAGTTTTTACCTGTAAATACATATTGACTCTGAAGAAGGCGAAAGCCGAAAGCGCGCTTAGTTTGATTTATTCTTGCACTGTTAATGGTTTAATCCCCCTATATACTTATTTCAATCATTTTCGAATCCTTTCTTAGGATCCAGTGCCACCGGGAAGATTTTTGTTTGATGTTTGTTCTATTTCTCCCAATATATATATATATATATATATATATATATATATATATATATATATATATATATATATATATATATATATATATATATATATATATATATATATATATATATATATATATATATATATATATATATATATATATATATATATATATATATATATACCCTTTAATCATGATAAATGTATATTTGTTCAAAAAGGTGTCAATTGAAATTAAGCATACTATTCAAACGGATCACAAGTAAACACTATTTTAGAATTCTTTTTCCTGTTAAGCTTCAATAAAAGCTGAAGGAATATTCACGAAAAGTTTAACATTACCATACAGATCACGCGAACATACTCGTACCCATCTCGAAAACATGTCCGTGTAATGTATACCCCATTGAACCCCACTTTTATATAGCAAAACTGGGGTATGCAGGGGTATACCTATTTTTCTTATTTTTGCTCCAAAACATAGATTGTGGGTACTCGTTAGAACCGCCTCGCCGAGGCGGTTCTAACGTGTACCCACAATTTATGTTTTGAGCAAAAATAAGAAAAATATCAAAATTTTTCTGCAGAAAATTTTCAATTTTTACAACTATAGAAAAATTTATATATTGCATGAACGTGTTTTCGTGATGCAGCTCAGTAGACATTGAACCCCTCCTTCATACACTATAGCTAAAAAGATGTCTTGTATTCAACCCCAAATCAGTCACGAAGTTAACTTGTGGATAATCGTGAAAACCACAAAAAAATGTCGGTTCAAAAGACACCACATCAGTTGGACGGTACAGCTGCGTTCAGTTATTAATATACCCCTGCGATATTCAGAAATAAATTGACCACTCTTCTTGTTTTTGAACAATCGTCACTGGCCAGAAACGGACACTCGAATATTAGCGAGTTTTTGTTAAAGATTGGGTTCCTTATATTAAGTAATCACTTTAGAATTACAACATCACAAGATCTGGAAGTTTTATATATACTGTAAATATTTACACTCATACTTAACAAAGAAGCCTCCGTGGTGCAGTGGTTATGTCACTCGCTTTTTAAACCAGGGATAGCAGGTTCGATCCCGGGCTTCTCCAGTCCGTCGTGCTGGATGGGATTATAAACCGAGGTCCCGTCTCCATATGACCTTAGCTGTTGGTGGGAACAACTTAACAAAATTGACTAGCAACCATGGTTAATGGTTTGTAATATTATTTGAATTAATGAAAGATTAACTATTTTTGTACTGAGGCTGTTGATTTGGTGTCTAAAATATGAGCACTGGCAAGAAATGGACAACTGGAAGAAACGGTTTATACATCTGGCTAAGTACGAGTGTAGATAATTACTTTGTATATAAAACGTCCAGATCTTGTGATGCTGTATGCTTCAATTGATTACATAATAAATGGGCCCATTTTTGACCAAATAATCGCTGATATTCGAGTTTCAAAGATTCGCTAAGGAACCACATGGTTAATGGTTTGTGATTTTATTTGTAATTTATGAAGGAATAACCATTTTTGAAGTAAGGCTGAAAAGTGGGTGTCTCTATGAGAACTCTTCACAAAGTTACACCCTGATTTTCTTAGAATTTCATAGTAAAGCCGTTGTTATAATATAAAACTAAACATGTTAGTGTTATTTTTCAAGAAAATTAATATTCCACGAGGGAAAATTCCATATGGGTTCCTTCTTGAAGTAAGCATATCTTAAAGCACAGTGGAGTCACCTCTGGCTTTGTATACTGCGAAAATGTGGGTTGGCTCTTCATCATACAGTTTCATTATTTGTTAGTTCTGCACAGAATACCATAGTGGGCTGAATTTATGTTAGGCAATGACTCACACCTCCTCTTCTTGACATTACAAACCTCTTCTATAGGATTTAAGTTATAAAAATTAACATGCCAATAGAGGATACGAAAAAAATTTATATACATGTTCATGTCTATGCTATGCACTGCAATGTTCTTTGTGTTAATTCTAAAACCGCAAAACACATTCTTTACATTTTCTTTTATTAGAGTAACGTCTGTGTTTGAATGCCCTGGTGATTTCCTTGACTTAAACCATATACAACATGTTTGAAACATCATAAAGATGAGCTGTATGTGATAGTCTAACAATGAAAAGCTTCTCTGTGAAAGTTCCAGCCCCCTACGGTATTCTTTGCCTAGAAAACAAATCATGAAACTGTATGATGAAATTCCAACCCCCGTTTTGGAAGAATATAAAGCCAGAGGTGACTCCACAGTGCTTAAAGACATGCTTGCCTCAAGAAGGAACTCACTAGCAAGCCTTTTTCGTACAACCGTCCTTGTGGAATATTAATTTTCTTGCAAAAAAAGCACTGACATGCTTAGTTTTATATTGTAACAACCACTTTACCACGAAACTCTGAAAAGCCTATTGAATGAATTCAAGAACTCGCTAATAATTCAGAAATCGAAAATTCGCGAAATAAAAGTCTCGCGAAAATTTCCGAATTTACAGTAGTGCTCATAAAGACACCAAATTTTCAGCTTTAGTACAAAAATGGTTATTCTTTCATTAATTACAAATAAAAACCATTAACCATGGTTCCTTGTCAATTTTGTTAAGTACGAGTGTAAATATTTACAGTGTATATAAAACTTCCAGATCTTGTGATGTTGTATGCCTAAAGTGATTACATAATATAAGGAGCCCAAATTTTAACAAAAAAAAACTCGCTGAAATTCGTGTGTCCGTTTCTGGCGAGTGACGATTGTTAAAAAACAAGAAGACTTGTCAATTTATTTCTGAATATCGCCGGGGTATATTAATAACTGAACGCAGCTGCGTTTAAACATTGCCTCGTTTGACTTTCCATTTTACAAGATCACGCGCACTTTGTTGTAAGTTTTCACAGACACATTAACGTGATTGAGCCTGTGCGTGAGAAAACCAACAATTTGGGTTTCCGAACAACTCTGACACAAACCGACCTGTACAGTGACAAAAGTAAGCTAGAAGCTTGAAATTTTGGATTTAGGAAGAAGAGAAATTGTACTATCCGTGTAGCGAAAAACAAAGGCGCTGATCAGCTTCGCGGTTACCGCGAAGCTGATCTGCGTATTTGTTTTCGCCTTTGCAGATTTTTGGTTTTCCCATGCGGCGGCTCATTTTCAATTTGGATGTAAATGATTTACTCTCGATTAACGATTAATTAATGATTCAAAATTATCTGTTGCGAACTTAACCGTATGTGGTCTGAAAAGATGAAAAAGTACAAAATAAAAGCCCTATATGTCAAAAAATAGTTTGAATGTGGTTAAACCTTGAAAATTCAATTGCAATAGAATCTTACGATCATAGAATAACGGGCGGTTGCTTTTAATAGCATAAACCACAGAGATCTTTAGTAAATAAATTTATAATTCAAAGCATAGTCAAGATATATCTAAAATTCAAAATACATGTGAACGTGTTAGAACTTACAAGAAACATATTTGGATACACTTAAGGGGACATATTTAATATATAGACATATCTACTAGATTTTATAGAGATAAAAAACTAACAATGTATAGAAGGAATGACCAGGAGATTGTCCCACCAACACCAGAAAGGTTGGTTCCAACTGTTTGGAGTTTCTAAGTTAATTTCATTAGCTCAGGTTACAATAACGTCACAACATAAGGACCGCGATGCATGTACAGGTAGGGTGTAGTCTCAAAACGGAAGCGATGGATTAGATGTTAAGCGTACATGTATGGTGTGTTAGAAGGGTAAAAATAATCGGTGGTCAGCCGATACATACATGTTGCATGAATCTATTCGAGTCAATTTTTATTGTAATATAAGGCTTTTTTGTAATATAAGTAGCAATCAGAACTAAAAACCCAAAATCCACCCAAATAGAGATAATGATAGTACTGCCATCAAAATACTGCCATGCTTCTATCATAGGCTTAACACTTGTATTTGTTATTGATGGTTTTCAGATAAGTTCTATGTATCTATAGTTTCAGTACAAGAGCTCGAGACAACCGCAAAAGTGACGACTACGACGAACGCAACAAAGATCGAACGAGAGAAACGAATCGAGTGACGGACGATAATTACGAGATGTCGATGAATGTAAGTCGACGAATATTTACACGAATTTCGACAACAATATGCAGTGAGTGCTACTACTGAAACAGTGAATGTGAGGCACTGTGCGAAGTAAATTAATTCAATAAATTAATCAATAGATGCACTGTACCCAGTAGAAAGCATAAATTACAGGGAAATAAACGATGTTTTTTTTGTCACTTTGAGTACAGGATAGAACGTTTCTAACGAGTATCCTCAATCAATGTTAAACTGAGCCACTGTTTAACGTCAGTATCTAACCTTTCATGTGTAAGCATATGCAAACTCTTTGTCTTGGAAGGGTCCTAGGGAATTGAATACATATACAAGAAAATGAAAGAATTATTTAGTTTTTTACTTGATTGTATTCGTTGAAACAGACACGTAAGTGTAGAGATATAAATATTTTGCAGCCGTATTTGGAGCGGGGCTACACCTTTCCCTATCAAGTAGCCCAAAACCGCTATAACGAGGTATATGGTGTTGGGTGTGTTTTGTTGCTAAATGTGTATGGTTTTGTATCTTACTGTACACAAATCAGTGCTCAATGATTTGTATATAGTATTTTAAGTTGTTTGAATTTATGTTGCAAATCGTAGTTCTTATATGTATTGCAGTATGTTATGTTTTCATGTGTTATATATTTTGTAGTGCACAATGTTTATCCAACGATGTTTTCGCAATATTGCTTTCGGACACCAATCATAGTTTAATAAAATTTCCTTATGCATTTAGCAGGCGAAGTTCAGTGCTTCCTGTTCCCATTGGTAGGGAGGTCATTTGTGCAAATCTTCAGTAAATCACAACTAGAAATAAGTTAATGTTGGTGTTTCTGGTTAAAATATTTGAATATAAACGAAGGAACTATTGACATCAAACAGAATGTCCGCCCTGATAGGTCTGGATTTAGTTGCACATGTCTGATAAAAGAGTAAGGAGAATACATTATTCAGGTAATGAACATGTTTTATTGATATTCATTATTTTGTGATTAATAACTTTTTTTATCGTATGACTTGGCTGTTTTCCAGTGGATAACGTCATGTCATAAAAATCGTATGACCACACGTGTATTAACACTTTTGCGGGAATACGTAACGTCATTGACGACGTCCGTAACATCAATGTAAATTTGTCCACTTTGAAGGCGATAAAATCCTATTTAAAAAGTCATATGATATAACTTGTATATCATCTGGTCCTTGTGGTCCTTTCATATGAAATTTATTAAACTCGCCGAAGGCTCGTTTAATAAATTTCATATGAAATGACCACTCGTGTAAGATCCTCTATGACTTACTACTTAGGTACGACTATTTAGTTATTACTTACTTATAGAATTCAAGATTTTGTCGTCTTTCGAAATATGAAGCTTTTAAATAATCCAGAAGCAAATTAATCACCTATACTAAGAATGGGAGGACCGATGCTAGCCATTCTCAGTTACTAAAATATAGATCATAATGTTTATCTGTATTTTTCACTTTTTACAGCAAGTATTCGGACACAGTCAGTACAGACCAACATATAGAGGACCTCCACCCGAGGACAGAGTATGTATACTGTTTTAAAGCATTTAGAGTACAAACTGTATTTTTGTAACTGTCACACCTGTTTTGTAATGTGCGATGGGTCTTTACGCATATATAAAAATAACGATTTGATTGATTTCATAAAGTGCGTTTTTGTTTTTAATCACCAATTTGTCATTATTTTCTCCAGTGATACAATACGAATCAAGACAGCTCACCCGCCTTGTCACATTTCTGATTATTTATTTTTACTTTCCTCCCCTTCTTTATTTCTAATTCTTAAGTTCTAACGGTTTGTTTAAAACCTGGACAGAAATTGTGCTATCTAGTACTTAATCATACTATAAAGTGAAATAAATCAATGAGAGATAAAACTTCTGTCAGTTCTTCATGAAAAATCCATTTTAAAATTTTCACCCATTTTGACGGACGGCCATATTCAGATTGCTGATTTCAAATTATTCGTCGACGCAGGTTCTGTTTTCAAATAATGTCTGCAAATGATGAGCAGATGATATTTAACTTCAATCTTTATACTACTTACAACTAACTTCTGGTGTCTTTCTCTGTCTGAAGGCTTTTTGAAGGCGTCTTCTGACCTGAAAATATAGTAAAAATGACAAAACAATGATATTTTACATAGGAAAAGAGCCATGACACAAGAAAAAGTAAATTGAGCCAAATAGGCCATAACATGACAAAACTACAGACTCAGCATGTTAAGTTCAAAACAATTTTCTCAGTTTGATCAGACTCTGTGCTGTGAGAATGAAGAAATCTTGGAAACATTCCACCATTTAAGGCATACATGGCCGACCCAGAATAGCCGTTTACTTTCTGTCATTCTTTTTCTCATGTTGTGGCTTGCATCCTCAATTGATATGCAGACCAGCCTGCTCATGTACATAGCCTGATCAAGATATTTGTTTTCAACTGGTTTGATGGTTTTGCTATAAGCATGGTATGCTAATATATCCTAACTTTAAGAATTCAATATATACAGTAAAGCCAAATTGTCAAAAACACAGCGGCGAAATACAGGTTTTGTCATGATGTGGCCCAAATACTTTAAATTATTAGCTATAAGATGCATAAAAATATACTACTCATAATACTGAACAGTGTCTCACTACAAAAGTTTAATACCAATGAAGAGAGAATGACTGAAATGGGCAGTCTCTGAAGGCCTTTTAGCAAGGTTGCTTAATCGCGAAAACTCGAGACTTGCTGAGGGTACCATCAATATCTTGATTCTGCAAGCAAGCACACAGGGATACCGGCACAAATAGTACAACTCAACAGTGGGTAAACAAACACCCACATTTGAAGTTCAAAAATGACCCTCTGTTCTTAAGGGTGCACGGACCTATTCTTTCGGCCAATTTTGAGTATTTGGGGATTATGATTTTCAGAAGTGTATTCCATGCTACTGTGTCATGATATTTACAATGCTCTTGCATACAACTATTCCATACATGATGCGGAAAAGAATAATAAAGCATGAATAAATCTGAACCCTCATACAAGCTACAAGACAGTCAAGTACTCTCCCCCACCCATTAATTTTACATACAAAATGGCCTGGGTCCCTTACTTTGTCAAACTATAGAAAGTTACCTGCAAAACACCAGCTTTGGACATCTGTCATAAACAAAAAGACCAATATGCCAATTTCAAAAAAATCAACAACAAAGTGGGTCTTAACCACCAAACTTTTTCAGTAATCCCTTTTGAAAACATCTTACTTTTAAAGCACAAAGTCAGCTGTCACAAACTTAGCAATATGCATTATCTCCCTTGGACAAGCACAACATCCGGAGTTCACTTTTAGTTTCGAATTTCATTTCAACTGAAACTTTCATGTATAATAAAACTCATAATTATGTCAAGAAGTACCAGTTTAAAAATTATAGACACAAACCATCACACCTAGAGAGCATGGTATTCTATATTCTGAAAATCATCCATCCCCAATACGAAACTAGTCACTGATATCTAAAGTATCAGCAACCATTAATTTTCAGTTTTGTTGGCGAAGTAGATGGATGTATCTTTTTGCACTGAAGTGTGTCTGGAAGCATCCTTTATGCGATATGGTGCCAAATTGTTATTAAGAAAATCTTTCAGATCCCCTATCGGAGCAATTATACATGTGTAATTATACTGTTATATAGTACATTACATGTCACGCGTGCTAAAAGAGACGAAAGTTTGGCACGTGTAACTGATGTTAACTAATAATTACTATACTGAGCTCGTACATTTCAGTACGAGCAACAAAGGCCACAGGCTCCACAGAGAGACAGATATGGTGCTCAGGCCTCACAAACGGTACACGTTTACTTTATCCGACTTTTTATTCCTACAAGATCAGACAATAAATCCAGAAACGTCTGGCTTAGGGCGAATTTTACAAAAATATACTTCAAAAAGAAAAACTATTATAGATTTGGCATTTGGAAACAGACATATCATACTGATCTGGCTTAAGGGGGTCATTTTATCATGCTGATGTACACTGAAAAAAAGTTATAAGAGGCCACTTTTCAAACTCATTTTTGTTTCTAAGCCATGTTCAAAATTGCACGATTTTTTGCCAAAAGACGTGTCTTTCAAGTAAGTAAAGTTCCAAAGTGTTAAGAAATAATTTTCTTTTACTAAAGGCGTTTTTGGAGTAAAAATGCAAAAATCAATGTTTTTAAATAAAAAATTGGATACAGCACACCATTTATTGAAATTAGGAACGGGTGTCATCAAAAGGGTCGTTACGGCTCGGAAAAACATCAAACATTCGAATTTTCTCTACTGGTAGAATTTTTATGCATTTTTAAAAATCGCCAATTTTGAGATTTTTTGAAAAATTCATAAATGTGCCTCTTAAACATGTTGACCCCTGTTAAATTCACTTGATGAGGTCTGGAAATGAGATATATAACTCGACTGAACTGTTTTAGACCATTTTCGAGGACCAACAGGTCAAGGCTGTCGCACACTTCCGGTTTCAATGCCAATTTGTAACGAACAAAATAACAAAATTTTTGGACGATATTTTTAATTTTCAAAGTTTATCAGAGCCTAATATTTGACCTTAATAATCGCTGAAAATTTCAATGCCGTGCTGCTGATAATAACGCAACTAGAGAAGAACAAAGTTGGTATACAAATTGCATACAAAAGCTGAATTCCTGTTATTCAGGTTGTTGTCTTCTTGCATGTACAAAACAGAAACGAAGATTCTTATTGCAGCAACACTTTGGACTTAATTTTATCTTGCATCATGGCAGTCAGTAGCACTTTCAAATAAATTAAAATGTAAAAACACAACGTCATAATATGACATTTAATTTGATGTTAATAAAGTGTGACTTTTTGAAATAGGGTACCTTTACACATGCTTCGTCTGTGTTAGAAGTATCACGCATTTTGGAATGCAGAAACTCACAGAGCCACTGTTAGACATTGGTTTATTCATATGATAATGAATTTTAATTGATCGTATTTTACTTTCTGAACTAGAAGAAAAATATGAGGTGGCCTCTTATAACTTTTTTTCAGTGTACTTTGCCAAGGTTGTACATACTTAAGCTTAAGTTTACTCCGTTCACTATTTAACTATGAACATGAAATGCATACCGTTTCTCAGCTTTCGAAACTTAGTAAGTATATCCATATCGAGTATAGCGTTTGATCACACAATTGCTGAGTACTGTGGCGGTAGAGCGTCAACTTTGGGATGAAAGGTCGTGGCTCGAAACTGTGTATCGCCGCCCTATTGTACTCTTGAGCAACTCTCTATACTCCACATACTCGTAGCAATGTTAGTACACATGAAATGGTGTTTTCATCCCGACATACAAAATTGGAATCAATGTTCCAAAGTTTTAGTCAACATATTTACAGACATACATGCTTATACATGTATATAATACATGATATCATGATTTTAAGAGTATGTTATATTATGTTATGTTATGTTATGTTATGTTATGCTATTGCAGGACAGAGACAGGAGACCTGACCAGTACGAGGATGAATACCACCCAAAATATATTCGTGCAGGGGTCAGTACACTTAATGTATCCATAAAATCTAAAATTCCTGATATGGAATGTTTGCGGGTAATGAGAAAATTGGAAGCGTCAAGAGATACACATCAGATGACTCAAATTTTCAGAAGTAATTGCAAAAATTATATATTTGCCATTTGAAGAATATCAAAACTGGCGTTTCGAAAGATTTCGAAAAATATGTTTAAGTGATGATTGACAGTATATAGAATGACATTATTTTGTCTGCAGGAAAACAAACATGGCCGTCCTGATCTAGGATTTTATCAAGAAGGTGCTATCGAGCCGCCGGTAAGTTCTAAATGCAAAGTGGAAATCTTCCCTTTTGTTTTTCAGTTCACAAAAACAACCTTAATATTTACACTTATGTTAATTTGCAAGATTTAGGTAGACATCCCTGCACACGAAACCACTTACTAAAGATTAGTTAACACGTATCGCCAAGAGAGTTAACCGTGCCATTACTGTGAAGTTTGCCAATTCTTTACTTACAGTTATTTCCCTTTGACCACTGTATGAATATTGATCGGGCGAACCTTTATTCACTATGAAATATAAATTTTACTAATATTGTTTACCCTTGACATTTTTCTACTTTACTAGTATCCACAAGAGCCAACACACAGGGTTAGAAATAACTTTTATGGTCCACCACCGGAGATTGGGGTAGGTTACAAGTTCACTATTTTTACTTGGCTTTATGCAAAATGTAGCTAATCTGATTGACCGAAAATACATGTTACGCAGTAGCATCATAATTCTTATTTTGTCCGTTTATTGTTTCAAGATGATTAAACATTTGTTTTTCATTTACTTGACAGAGGTACATACATGTAGTAGTGGACATTTATAATGAAACTACCAGGGCCCAGAATTACAATCTTCCCTTAAAGTTAAGGAAGACCTTAGTTAAGGTGGCGAATTTCAGCATCCAAAAAGATGAATCTAACACGTACTACGAGGGTGGGTCAGGAAATTCTGTCATAGGCGTTAAATTACGATAAATAGACATGATAGATTGCTGAATTATATATTGTTAGAAAGGGCAACATTTCTCCTTTATAATGATACCAAACACATGCCCAAAAGAAATAAATAGTTTAAATTATTCGTCTTGAAAGACAGGTGGGGTAAAACCACTGGCATGTTTTCTTGAAATTGTGAACCTTATATTGTGTCTTTCATGTGTTGTATATTTATAACTACTTGTCATATTTTCTTCAAATTTTAACTGATAAATTCTGTTATATTTACAAAAGCAATCTGGTAGAAATGACCGTCACAATTGCGCTACTGACTGTATAATGAAGCGATAAAGATGACGTCATTGGAATATGTACCCCTGTAGTTGTTCCATACCACTGTGTCATTATAATTGCTGGCATTATTATGCTTTCACTTCAGAGCAGACTACGATGATACAGTTAAATGGTTAAATGAATTTAAAACTTCGAAGTTCATGCTTGGATGTCAATTCTTATTTGAATTGGAACTGCAGTTTTAAAAAATGTCAGGACAGGCCGATTTCAACATTTCGTTGTGCTATAAAACAATTAAATTAAGCTGAAGAAGTTTGAGTTTTGCAGGATATAATCACTTATATTCGAAGAATATATATCACTTATGACTTTTTTTCGAAATCATTTTACTGTATATTTTTGCATTGTTTTCTTTAAAACATGCCAGTGTCAGGTAGTCACCACTTTAAAAGTTACTTATTACATTTCATTCATGAAGAGCCACAAACAATTTTTATCACAGGTAATAGCTAAAGAAATGGTCTTTAAGATGCTGCTATTTTAAAATAGTTCGCAATGACAGATACCGAGAAATATATGGAGTGACAGAACTTTTTGACCGATCCTCGTAAAATCAAATTTATGGGTTTTATTATGTAAATGACATTTTATTTTACACACTTGTATATGTTTTGTAAAAACAGTTATTGATTTTAACGGTAAAATATGGAGTCAAAATTTGCGACCTAAACTAAGGTCTTCCTTAAATTTAAGGAAGGATTGTAATTCTGGGCCCAGTTTTTTAAAATGGCTATGCACTTTCTTTCCTTAAACGTTTTTTAAAATCACATAAAGAAAAATTACGTATGATTAAAACGTTCAACAATTTCTTTTCAGTTTAATCCATATAACAAAGAAGAACCAAAGCGTGTAAGTATTTAGCATTAAACAATGTCTAAATAAGAAATCTTACTAAATGTCCCCAGATATCTTTGCCGTCACTACTGAATTTGTAAGTTTAGACTTAGACGATGTATGCATAGTTGCTGTTTAAAGATGTTCGCTGCCAATAAAAAAGTATTCAAACATTTTCCTGATATAAATACGTATGTATTCAAATGTAAACAATTAGGAAAATATCTGCAACCGTTTACAAGATATTCAACAAAATAAAAGCCGGAAGTTCCAAAATGTCAGATGTTAACAGCGAACATCCTTGTATTTTTAAACTGTAACGTAGAAAAACGGGGAGGGGGTCCACATTGAGTTCTGGATATTAGTAAAGAAGTCTTATACAAATTAGTGCAATTCATAAGGACTGACTTTAGTCCACCAAATCTTTATCTCAGATGTTTAATATCGTTCTAGCTTCGTTTTTGTCTTTTTTAAAAGCCTAAACCAATGCAAAGGAATTCATCAGCAAGGTCTTCGGGTAGTGAAATCGATGTGAGTTGATTGCACAAAGTTTGCTTTTTGGGGATTTCGAAGCAATGTGGCAACAGCGTTTTGGGCCATAAATTATGTATGAAAAGCCCAACTCACTGGCAATTTTTACTGCACGATCAAATTTCTATTGTTTAAAGTTTGAAATAATTTGTATAAATTAATGTCTATGTTGAACACCGGTTTGAGCATGTTTGTTGGTTTTATGCACAAACAGCAAAGTTATTTTCACCAGACACACGTTTTCGTGTTTCACATGTTGCTTGTTCGGTATGTGAAACAGGAATGTCATTTCTACCGCTTGCGTATTGTATTCAAATGGCTGTTCACATCTGTTTTTTCTCGTCAATGTAAGGACACAGTTTTTCACGATGAAGGGGTTGTGCAGTTCCCCATATCATAAAAACAGTCTTCCAGTTCCCCATATCATAAAAACAGTCTTCGTGTTTCAATCAAAATAGATTTTCATCCGAATATGACACGTACTTCATAAAACTGGAACGGCAAGTAAATCTGCCTTGCGCCCCGGCCCGGTGAGCGTCATTTTGTGGACACATGTTTTATTTGTTGTTGCCAAACCCTATGAGAACCAGCGAAATCCATCTCACAAATCTACCAATTATGATTTTTTTTTCAACGTTGAATTTATATTTAATGTACATATATGTTCAGACAGTGGAGATCCGAACATAATGGTTGCTAGCATGTGTCATTTCGTATTGCCGTCTTCTTTGCGTAGTGAAGTAACCTATTATCCTTTTACTGACAGCCTATTCCTGGTTGGTACCTGATGATGCGGTTCCACAAGGACGGGGAGTCCCAGGTCAGACACGCCCTTATAATGTGTCAGAAACATATAGAGTCAGATGGGGGCAGGATCCTTGGTATTGCGAGACCGTCCGGGGTAGGTAAACAAACAAAGTAGCCCATTGGCTTACTATACTTTAAAATTAATGATATTGATTGCAAAACTCTTGCCGATTACACCATTCCATTGTCATTATTACTAGTGGGATTTAGTCGTTCTATGAGAAAGCTTCAGCCCTGTAAGACCTATGAGTTAAACTTTAATATAATAATTCATTAAAGGGAAGGGAAAATATATGTAATATTTGAACTTTATCAACAGCTTACTGCTACACATCTTAGAGAGTTAAAGGTTTAGTGTTCTCGTGTAGAAATGCTATTTGTATAAATTGTTCAAACTTTCACACATTTTCGGACGAAATTTGTGTTGGTAGATAATCATTGTTGAAGGCGGCGAATCCTGGGTGACGTTCGGAAGAATGCGCAATTACGGGGACCACCTAGAAGTACAAAGATCGCCAAAGGAAACAAAGACAAACTATTGTGTTCTTGTTATATACTACCCCTCCCTGTCCCGGGCAATACAGTGGTTTGACAGGTTGGTGGATTGGTTACCAGTAGCCCATTTATCATAAATGGACTTTACCATCCCTGTCAAAAAGGTGGTCGGGTTAGAATATTGGCCTCCGTCCATTGAGGCCTAAAGAGACAGATGGGCTGCTTGTGGGCTGCTTACATAAATAGGACGCCTGGTTTTAATAAGTTTTTCAAAGGATGTTTGTTATGGGCCTTTACTGTCAATGTGGTCATATCAATCTGTATTTGGCATTGAATTTACGAATATTTTTTTAAAGAATTAATTAGAGAGCTGGGTCTCGTCACATCTGCTTTGCGATAGATATCAGATGTAGTCCATAAGACGTCCATACAATTGCGTACGTGTATGTATCATTTAAAATTCCATTTTTAGGTTTAGTTCTTTTCTGCCTCATATTTGTAAAAGCACTACATGAATTGTAGAGAGAACTTTATCTTGCAGAGATGGTTTCTACAAGCAAAAAGACTTCCCGTCCCCCTACGCAACAGACGCAATAGCTTTACCGGTTCATGGCTCAGCCGATACACGTAAGACTTCAGCGAGGGTATTCTGAGAAATCAGAAAGTTGTTGTCGGTTTAGATTAATTTTCTAACCAACGTTTAATATATTTTGCCTCAGTTAGATTATGCTAGTCTTTGTACTGACTAACCTGTTGAAAGATACAAAATTACGGTAATTCTCTTTGGTTCCATGTTGCCAAATCTATAGGGTCATTGAAGAGGCTTAAGTAGCCGAAACCGCGGTATGGCCCATCCCCTTTCTCATTAATATATTCGCTGCTTCTTAAAGGGTATGTTTTTATTTTATTTGCTATTACTACAGCTGGTGTTTTGCCGTGTGGCAGCCTTAAAAAGTCTCCCCGTACATCATCCATAGTGCAGATTATATTTTCCTTTTGGTCCTTTGAGATCAGCGAGGGTATTCTGAGAAATAAAGTTGTTGTCGGTTTAGATTCATTTTCTATCCAACGTTTAATATATTTGGCCTCATTTGGACTATGCTAGTCTTTGAACTGACTGTCCTGTTGAAAGATACAAAATTACGGTAATTCTCTTTTGCTCCATGTAGCCAAATCTATAGGGTCACTGAAGAGGCTTAAGTAGCCGAAACCGCGGTATGGCCCATCCTCTTTTTCATTAATATATTCGCCGCACATAAAGGATCTGTTTTATATTTATTTTGTGACGTGCAGCGTGTTCCGAGTGGCTTGAACACTTAATTGGTGAGATGAAATGAGCTGATGAGCCTGTCTTGCTCGCCCAGCTCAGTAAGAAATTATTAAGTTTGAAGTATAACAAATGATTTAATAAATGTCAAATGTTTCAAAAATGATTATTCACAATTTAGACTGAGTTTTTACTCAAAATACGATTAGCGTGTGTCCCCTTAGATATCTCACTAAGGTAAGCTCAAAATAGAATTATATCAAATGATTGCAGTTGTAGTTATACAAATAATCAAGAGTTACAAAGATCAGTTAATAAGCATTTACTTAATGGAATCAAATCTAATCACTTATTCTTTTTGGCTCAGTTTGGCTCACTTAACAACTAGCTCAGTATAAAGCTCGATGTTGGAAAGGCTCAGTTACTCGCCTCAGGTTCAGTTCTATAGGAGGCAATGAGCTGATTGTGCTCCTTTCTGCTACTTTCATATATTCACAGTGAATGCAAATATATTTATCTACAGAGTAGGAAAGCCAATATTTCAGGCACGTCTACGACTCTATAGAATTATTACCTTAACAGTAGCTTTAGCCTCTGTGAAATGTGTGACAGAAGTCAGGCAAAGTGGCTTGCTTTCTGCTTATATACCATGCATTGGTATCTGATTGGTTAATGAAAGCTCCTCATCGCTAAATGAAAGGCGGCTTTTGATTGGTTCAATTTCACATCACTTTTAGTGTTTAAGCTTAAACACTGAAAATCACATACTACCTGTATGTTATATTGAGGCTATTTTGTCACAATTTCTGATTTCATATTCAACTACTGTACTCAAAGTTTGATGGTGATAAAAAAATTGTTCATGTTCACAGGGAATAATCTAACGCCCAAAAATTTGCTATAGATTTGTAACAAAACCATCACTGTACATGTATTCTATATGTTTTTGCATTCTCAGCTACATGTAACGCTTTTCGTAGACTTGGAGAAACAATGCTCCCATGAAGCTACCGCCACTCAGAAAAAAAAAACAAAAAAAAAAAAAACAAAAAAACAACAACAACATAAATATAAGATGGAATGTACATGTAATTATAGCACTGTGATGGTTCTGCGTATAGTTTTGACTGAAAAGGGGAATTGCAGAACAGTATTTAACATAATTTGAGATTTATCAATTTTTCTATTGTTACCAGGATTTATGAAGACATTGTCACTTACGGAATATCTCAAGATCACCTATGCGGAGTACTTCAGGGATTTTTTCTCCAGCCCGACAGAAGATCTGATGAAAAAGAAATTCAGGGCCATGCCTTACGTCGTCAAGACATCATCGGCCCCTGTTGATGACGTAAACCAAAGGGTCGCGAGGCATTTAAGAGGGTCCTGGCTCAAGCGCAATAGTGTGATAACCCTCAGTCTGTTCGAGTCCTTGAAAGAAGCTATTAGATATTACACAGATGGTAAATGATTAGTATTATAAAAAAGTACACTAATATTTTTATGGTTAAGAATGATAAGACGGTTGGTCTTTCTGTTTGCAGCTTTCAGTGATGTTCAAGATAATGGTCTAATAAAAATGATGATGTACATGTATGTAACATTAATGGTGTGACAGTTAATATTGTTTTCGAAGATATCATTATTCAAAAATTCAACACAATCATCAAATTTGTTGATTTAGACCAAAACATAAACGATTTGTTCTTAAAAGCTTTTACTATTTTATATATATATGGTAACTGGTATTTTTTGTACTGATATTCTTTCAGAGGAGTACCTAAAAGCGAAGGACTGTCAAGATAAAGTGTCTAACCCCACCACCATTTTAATAGACTTAGAAGATTGGAAGCCTTTACAGCTTCCAAACGCTCAGTGATACATTACGATAAAATCCTACAAACATGGGACTGATATACAATGTGATATATTTACCATGGTAGTTTCTTCTGTTGCTTTCTCACCATTTGACTGCGAAATGGCATTCACAGCATTCAGGCATGCATTCGTGGTATATACAATTTTATTTATTATTATGCATTTTTTTTTCAGAAATATGTGGGCATAAAATAGCTTGTGATAAATTTACCATGTCAGTGTCTACAGCTTTTGCGCCACATGGATGCACCATTCAAGCATTCTGTGATATGTACCATTATTATGCAACTTTCTAGAAACCTGATGCATAATATGAACCTGAAATAAATTATGATATATGATACATTTACCGTGTCTGCTTTAGGACCAGTTGGCTGACTGCTAAATGACAGTAACACCATCCAATCATATATTACTTTATAACAGTCTTGAACTTGCAAAAATCTGCCTAAACATTGGTCCGATGAACCAATTTTGATACCAATCCAATGTGCTTTCAGATTTCACACCATTTGATTTGCTGCATAATGGATATTTCAGCATCCAACATTCAGCTGTTTTAAGGAACAAATTAACACTATCACATTAATTATTGCTTCAAGTTATTGTCAGGTGAGCGCACACGAAAAAATCACCTAGTTTTCCAGTTTAAACTAAATGTAGATAACCTGCTATGCGGCTTTGTCCCCCGTAGTGCGTTCCAGCTTTTGAAGTACTTGAAAAATTACATTAAATTCTCGCGATAATTTGGTTACCGAATAATTTGGTAACCGAAATTAATTACGGAATAAATAACGCAACGTTTCGTGATAATGTCATTTAATCTCGTTAAGTGCTTACCAAGCAAATATGTTTAGTATTGCATTACGAAAACTTGCCCATGCAATATACAGAGGTTGTTTTCAACTGTACAAATGGAAAATTTCATTAGAAAACTTTTGATAGTTTTTATATTTTTGCTCAAAACATAGATGCGGTTCTAAAGAGTACCCACAATCTATGTTTTGGATCAAAAATAAGAAAAAATGTATACCCCTACATACTCCAGTTTTTCTATATAAAAGTGGTGTTTAAGGGGAGATACCTTTTACGGACATGTTATCCTGATGAAATGACATTAAAATACGTCTGGTCTGTAACCTCTTGAGTAGATCTAAAAGAAAGGAAGGTATACCTTGCTGTTCGCTCAAGTGTTTTAGCCTGTGGTCTTACAATCGGACAAGTTCAATGCGGACAGTTTCTTGGTAGGTCAAGTCTCAGACCGCGTCCTTGTACAGTGACGAAAATCTATTTTGTAGGGAATAATTACCCTTTTATAGCGATAAATGGACGCTGAGTGCCTTTCTGTGTGATTGCTTGAGTGATAGAGCACCAATTCCGAGGTCATTTTTGGAAGTATTGCCAGAATATGACAAAAACGAGTTTCTGGTGGAAGAAAATTATGGCACAAGTTCCGAGAACTATGTATGATAATGTTTAAATGATTTTGTTAGATCCAAAATAGTAAAATAAATGACTAATGGAATTATGTCAAGAGGACGCATTGACACGTTTTCGTCCGAACTAAGAAAATTGCCAGCTGTAGGCCTGAGGGTGGAAACTAGCTCAGCCAGTTTAGATGCATACCTTAAGAAAATTATACAACACATTGAATGTCACAAACAAACAAAAATTCCTTTTCTTGGCATCAATAAGGCGGGGTGTCCTTCCGCAAAGCATCTTGTACCAAGTCTATTAAACAAAACAAAAATTGGCCTCATTACGAAAACTTGCCCATGCAATATACAGAGATGTTTAAAGTTGTAAAAAATGAAAATTTTCAGCAGAAAAAATTGACATTTTTCTTACTTTTGCTCAAAACATAGATTGTGGGTACTCGTTAGAACCGCCTCGCCGAGGCAGTTCTAAAGTGTACACACAATCTATGTTTTGAGCAAAAATAAGAAAAATGTTAAAAATTTTCAGATGAAATTTTCAATTTTTGCTACTGAAAAATTCTCTATATATTGCATGGGCATGTTTTCGTAATGAAAAGAAACATTGGCCAGAAAAATGAACTACGATAAAGGGTCTACAATGTCATTACGAAAACACACACCCATGTAATATACAGATTTTTCTGAAGTTGTAAAAATTGAAAATTTTCAGGAGAAAAATTTTGATATTTACTTAAAACATGGATTGTGGGTACACGTTAGAACCGCCTCGCGCCGAGGCGGTTCTAAAGAGTACCCACAATATATGTTTTGGAGCAACAATAAGTAAAATAGGTATAACCCTGCATACCCAGTTTTGTTATATAAAAGCGGGGTTTAATGGGGTATACGTTTCATGGACATGTTTTCCTGCTGCAGCTTGACTGCAAAATGACATTAACACCATGAACATTTAGTGCTCTATAACATTGTCTTCCAATTACAAAAATCTGCCTAAACGTGGGTCAGATAAACCAATGTGATCCATTGAAGATGTCACGCCATCTCATGTTATGACATTTCCAGCATTCAGCTTTATAGAGGAACGTATTAAAACTATCACATTAATCATTGCTTCAAGCTTTTGTCAGGTGAGCGTTCTCTAGTTCAAAATAAATGATTAAAAAAGATACCTGCTATTTGGCTTCGTTTCTGTAGTGCATAAGAACTTTTGAAGTACTGAAATTACATTAAGTTCTCGCGATAATTTGGTTACCGAGTAATTTGGTTACCGAATAATTCGGTTACCGAATAAATTACGTTTAGTTTCGTGATAATGTCGTTTATCTCGTTAAATGCTTACCAAGCCATTATGAGTAGTATTAAATGACATTAAAAGACGTCTGGCATGTTACACTCCCGCCCGCGTATTTGTACTCCATTTACGCGTATTACGCGAGTATTACGTGAGTATTACGTGCGTAAGGCCAATTACGCGCATTTACGCGTAACATGCGCATATTTACGCGTAACATATCTCATTAATATTCATAAGCAGAGATAAATGCGTCGATACGCGTAAGGTTCAGTCATTACGCGTATGAAGTATCGCCCAATCAGACTGGCAATACGTTTACGCGTATTTACACGTATCATACGCGTAACGACAAGGAGTATAAAAGCTAAAGTACCTAACGGTTGATTTTATTATTCAATCAAAAATAAACAATGTGCAAGTTTTATGGATTTTATTGATGTATCGTAATCGTGAAAATGGCGTGACTTTATTCTAGTTATTGTCAAATTGTTTTATGTTTACATGGGGTTTAAAGTTTACAGATTCAAGAAGCATAAAACTTACCCAATAACTGT
This sequence comes from Rugalucina vietnamica, assembly GCA_964017185.1. Taxonomy (NCBI): domain Eukaryota; kingdom Metazoa; phylum Mollusca; class Bivalvia; order Lucinida; family Lucinidae; genus Rugalucina; species Rugalucina vietnamica. The sequence continues at coordinate 50,855,154 of OZ024877.1, forward strand.
CATCATGTCAACATTCAGCCTTCAACTGGAGTGAAAATTCATGCGTGACTAAGTGACTTTCACCTGTAGGTAACCATGTTCAGTTCTGTTCATTTTTTTTTTCATTGTCGTTTAGTTCCCCCTCCTTTTTTAGAGGCACCACCGTACGGTATACGGCATGTTAGATTTTCGCTTGTTTTCCTACCACGTCTCTTTCTTATTTATTGATATTCAATTATTATTTAACAGAACTCGAATGTTTTCTTCTTCAAAATAAAAACCACAAGCAAATATAACAGAAACTTGGTGTTCGTTCAGCTACCGATCTGGGGATGAAGCTTTAAAAATATTTCTCACGGATGTTATTTCGTACTCATGAATTGTTCGAGCCCTTAATACTGCAGGCCTTAGTTTGAACAAGATAAGATATTGTTTTGGTCTAAAGCAAAGTCCGGAATTTTGGTTTAACCATAAAATTTCAAGATTGTTGGCTCATTCATTACGCGTATATTACGCGTATTTTTTTACGTAAGACTGTTTTAATCTCGATTGGTTAGAACAATACGTAACTTCAAATACGCGTAATGACTTGCTTTACTAATTCACCGCTCATTGGTTAAAGTCATTACGCGTAATGTATGCGCATTACGCGTATCATACGCGTAAGAAAAATTGAATTTTGACTTGCTATTGACACATACGCGTATAAAATAGGCGCGTATTACGCGAGTATTACTCGCGTATGTTACGCGCATTCAATGAGTACAATTACGCGGGCGGGAGTGTACCTTTGTCTAAGTTTAAAACAAAGTAAGACAAAATCTGTTGTTAGCTCGAGTGCTCGAGGAAAAATGTGGTCATAGAACCGGACAAAGGTCAATGTGGACAGTTTCTTGGTAGGTCAATGCTAACACCGAGTGCATATCTATTTAGTTGGGAACAATTACTCTTTTATAGCGATAAATGGACGTTGAGTGTCTTTTAGCTTGATTGGTTGAGTGATAGAGCAGCAATTCCGAGTTCAGTTTCTAAAGTATTGCCAGAAGATGACAATAAAAGAGCTTCTGGCGGAGGGGTTAATGACATAAGTTCCGAGAACTATGTATGTTGTAATGGTATAGTTTTAGAACATACATGTACTTTACTTACACTTAGGTCTTACAAAGACGAGGTCTTAGGTCTTACAAAGAGGAGCATAAATGTACACTACAAAACAAAGCAAACAGATATGATGGTAGGATTTTGTAATCTAATGTAGTTAGTCTTAACGCATTCACACACGCACACGCACGCACACACACACTTGAAACCTATCTAGTTTGTTGGGAGTGTTTTAGACTGTTTTGAACAAATTTGTTTTAAAATACATTCAGTATACATCATGAAAAATTTTACTGTCATATGTACTACATTTCTGAGAGCCATCATTCGTAGAACGGCTATACAAAGACTTTTTTTTGCAAAAAGAATAAGACACACAATGACAAACACATTTTACAATAATAAAATAAGTTGAAACGTTCATCCATAGATCATAAATAGAAGAGGGATGGACAAAACATGCGTATGGATTCCTTAGATGTCAACACAGACAGCAGATGCACATGTATATTTATGTGTCCTACTTTATATAAAAAGCATAAAAGTATATTTTTGTTAAATGTGGTATTTATTAATTACTTATATAATCAGACTCTAGAAACATTATACGTTCGAAGCAACATTGTTTTTCAAATACTCAAAAAATTGTCTGAAGGTACATTTTCTCACGTTGTGGCCCACATAAGATCTATCACATTAGCTTATTGCTTCGAGTCAAGTTCCCTAGTTTAAAACAATTGGTAAATGTAGAAAACAATATTTGAGCCGCGTCATGAGAAAACCAACATTTTGCATATACGAAGTCAAAGTTTTCGCTACACGGATAGTACAACTCCACTACTTTCTGCAGCCTCTAGCCATCTTCTGAAGCTGCACAGGCCGGTATGTGTCAGACCTGTTCGGAAACCACATTCTTGGTTTTCTCATGACGTGGCTCAATTTTGTCTTTGTTCCTGTAGAGCTTAAGAACCATTTGAGTGCTTGAAAAATTGCATTAAGTTTTCGCGATAATTTGATTACCGTTTCACTTGGTTACCATATAAATTACATAAAGCTTCGTGATAATGTCGCTTACCTTATTGGCTCTTAACAAGCTTGCGAGCGTATGTGTTTAGTATTAAATGACATTAAACGGTGTCTAGTCTGTAACCTCTTGAGTAGGTCTAAAAGAAATGAAGGTAAAACTTGTTCACTCAAGTGCTCCAAGAAAACGTGGCCATAGAACCGGATAAAGTTCAATGCGAACATTTTTTAAATCCGAGTGCTTGTGCAATGAAGAAAATCTATTTTGTAGGGAACAATTACCCTTTTACAGCGATAAATGGAAGTTGAGTGCCTTTAAGTTTGATTATTTGAGTGATAGAACACCAATTCTGAGTTCTTTTTTTGCAAGTTTTGGCAGATATTGACAATAAAGAGTTTCTGACGGAAGCAAAAAATGACATAAGTTCCGGGAACAAAGTATGATAATATAGAACCCTAAATGGTGAAATAAATGACATGTATAATTATTTCAAGGGGACGCATTGACACGTTTTCGTCCCAATTAATCAATTAACAGCTGTAGGTCTGAGGGTGGAAACTAGTTCAGTCAGTTTAGATGTATATTGATACAAATACCTTAGAAATTATACAGCACATTGAATGCCACAAACAAACGACATTGCCTTTTCTTGGCATCAATAGGGTGAATGTCCCTCCTCATAGCAGCTTGTACCAAGCATATTAAACAAAACAAATATTGACATGTACAATGAACTACAATAAAGGATTTACCATGTCACTGTCTACTGCAGCTTGACTGCAAAATTACATTAACCCATATTTGACAAATGGATTCTTCCATCGTTATCATTTGATTGAGTCCATTTTTAAGGGCATCAGTGATTTTTTAGTCTTTATTATTGCCTCAAGATTTTGTCAAGTGAGCGTTCTCTAGTTTTGAAATAAATGTGTAAACGTCGAGAATTTGCCGTTTGGGTTCGTTTCTGTAATGCGTAAGAACTTTTGAAGTACTTGAAAAATCATATTAAGTTCTCGCGATAATTTGGTTACCGAGTAATTTGGTTACCGAATATTTTGGTTATCGAATAAATTAGGTTAAGTTTTGTGATAATGCCGTTTATCTCGTCAAATGCTTACCAAGCCAATATAGGTAGTATTAAATGACATTAAAAGACGTCTGGCATAGTACCCGTTATCTCGGTTTAAAACAAAGTAAGACAAAATTATCGTTAGCTCGAGTGCTCGCGGAAAATGTGGTTACAGAACCGGACAAAGGTCAATGTGGACATTTTCTTGGTATGTCAATGCTAACACCGAGTGCATATACATCGAAGAAAATCTATTTTGTAGGGAACAATTACTCTTTTATAGCGATAAATGGACATTGAGTGCCTTTTAGCTTGATTGGTTGAGTGATAGAACACAAATTCCCTGTTCATTTTCTTAAGTATTGCCAGAAGATGACAATAAAAGTTTCTGGCGGATATGTTAATGACATAAGTTCCGAGAATTATGTTGAAATGACATTGTTTGACCCAAGATACTGAAATAAATGACACGTATAATAATGTCAAGATGTATTGACACGCTTTCGTCCCGGAGATACAGTTACTCGCCAATGGTAAGTCTGTGGGTGTGAAGCAGTTCGGTCGGTGAATGGATGTGAATACTCTGCAGGTACATAACAAGTAATTAACTCCACGGAATGCCACAAACAAACGACCATTCATTTTCTTGGCATGAAGAAGGGGTTAATGCCCTTCCGCATTCATTGTAGGAGTCAGTACCAAGTCTTATCAAACGAAACAAGCCACTCATAGAATTTTGAAAAAGGTACAAGTCGGCAATGATCAGGAAAATGCACAATTAGAAAGAAATTACCACTCCAAAAACCGAAGTGTGAAAAACTAAATTAACAATTAGGTACTTATACTAAGAAAACATATCCCAAACCGAGTGAGCAGCTATTTCCCAATAGGCGGCCACTCAGTTACCCGAACTTAACTAAAATATGGAAATATACAAAAAAGTCATAAGGTTCAAACAGCACTAAAAATCGACTCAAAATCATTAAAAATAGAACCACAACGAAAGTAAATGCCTTGGAATGATCAGTAATATGAAATAACAGGGAAGGGGTGTTAAGGGTGGGTAGTTGGGTGCTGAAACCAGTTTTACAGGACCCTGAATATCTTAACAAGGCAAAGGTGAGCAATTTCAAGGAACATGTGAAATCAAAACCCAAGACCCACCTTGAAAACCAAAGTGGCCAGAATAAAATTACAAATAGCATATTCAATCAGTAACTATTTAATACTGATACAATGAAATTATACAGTACGGATGAACGACCATTCATTTTGTGGGATTGGTCCAAGTTGGGAGTGCTTTATATGTATACGCACATAAAAGGCGCAAACAGTTATAACACACAAGCCATTAAACAAATAGTATCGCATTGGAACGATCAATATCTGTACATGTATAACTACACGGGGACTTAAACCGACCTGTTTAACGGACACAACTTAGAGTGATTGTACTACAGAATACATGCTGTAAAAACATGGGCGTTGACCAGTTGTGCATTCACCCGAGCATATGGTCTGCACCTTTGTTTTTGCACAGGTATTAATAATGTTTTCTCATGAAGGGACCCAAGTGATAATAGGGTCATAATTTAAACGGTTGACCAAGATGTAGTATTAATGAATTTAGGGGCTAGATATGGACTCTCTTATGGCATAAATGAAATCAAGTTTTTTTTTTTTTTTTTTTTTTTTTTTTTTTTTTTTTTTTAATTCACTTACTCAATTGTGGTTGTCTCCCTTTGACCAAGATATAATGGTCACCGAACATGACATGAATGGTAACTTTTTTTTTTTTTTTTTTTTTTTTTTTTTACGAAAGTTACAAAATGATACCACAATGTTAATGTTATATCAGGCCTGGACCTACCCCATAGAGACCCTGAATTTCTTTCTTTTTAGAATATGAGGATATTACAAGTTTATGTGTAAGTGGTCTGATTTTTGTATTGTTGTGGTATAGGATCATATTTTATACTTTATAGCACTAAATTTTTTGTTGTGTTTTAGTCTTATAGTGTTGAGTCTGTCAGGGTACCTGTAATTTGTTAATTCTATGGTCATTTTTGCCGGAATTTGAAAAGATGCCACTGAAAACAAGATTGACAATAAGTTCTTGGAATGTTCAAGGTTTGTTTAAAAGGAATGACAATGAAAGGGTTTCAAAATTAAATGAGGATGATTTTTTAAGTCATATAAAATCAGATATTGTATGCCTTCTTGAAACTAAAGCAGATAATGGAGATAATGTATCCCTTAAAGGTTATCGTTTACTTAAACATATTACTAGGCCTAGGAAAGGAAAGGGTATTTATGGTGGAATAGCTGTATATGCAAAAATGAATATTGCAAAAGGAATCACATTAATAAAGACCAACTCCACTGAATATCTGTGGATGAGACTTAGTAAAACTTTCTTTAATCATAAAAATGACATTTATTTATGTTGCGTGTATAATGCTCCAAAAAATTCAACATTTGTTAAGAAACAAACCAATGTTACCTCAATTTTGGAAAAACTTGAAGATGATATGTCAAAATTTTCTTCTACAGGTGAGATTATGCTTGTTGGAGATTTTAATGCACATACAAACATTTTAGATTTGGATTTTGTTGAAAATGACTATGAAAAAGACTCTGAAGATTTATTACCCAATTCGTATATTGGAGATGCAGTCCTTTTGAATAGAAATTCACTGAAGCGTAATACTAAAACTGATGATTTTGGGAGGTCTCTGCTTGACATGTGTATAAGTTCACAATGTCGCATACTTAATGGCAGAACTTTAGGGGATACAGAAGGCAAACCTACATCATATCAGTACAATGGCAGTGCAGTCGTTGACTATAGTATAATAAGCCAAAGTCTTATTAATCATATTAGTTATTTCAAAGTTGAAGAGTTTACTATTCATTCTGATCATAGCCAGATAACTACGTGTCTCAACTTAAATATAAGCAGACAGGAGGATAAATTAGGTCGTCCACCTCCAGTAGGATTAAAATGGTCAAAGCTTACTGAAAAATTATTTCAAGAAAAAATTATTTCTCCAGACATAGAAAGGCTTTTACAAAACTTCCAATTTACAATTAGGGAGAATAATGCTGAAGGTATAAATGAAGCAGCATCAGAACTTTCATCTATATTTAAACAAATCAGTTCAGATATTAACACCCACTCAAAGTTAGCATTGCAACATACCAAGAAACGAAAAACAGTGCGCAAACATAAAAAAATGGTTTGACCAAGATTGTGATACTCTGTATAGAAACTTAAAATCAACTGCCCGTTCTCTTACTAGCAACTGTAATGATACAAACAAGCTGAAGAATTATTACAAACTCCGCAAAAGCTATAAACAATTAATAAGAAAAAAAAAAAACAACGTCAATATAAATCTTAACTCTTGTCATCTCTGGTAGATCTAGAGAGTAAAGATTCTAAAACCTTTTGGAATGTGATTAATAAATTCAAAAATGGAGAAGCCGAACAGAATGACCCTAGCTCAAATATCTCTCCTGATGAATGGCATAGCTATTTTAATAATCTCTTAAGCGTAAGGGTAGAAGAATGTGATTATGAAATTGGCATAGCTACATTGAAAAATAATTTTGATGAACATATTACTGTCAAGGAAGTTACTAATGCAATTCGGACACTAAGGAATAATACATGTGTTGGTTTTGATACCATAAGTAATGAAATGCTAAAAAAATGCAGTTCAAATATGTTGCAATGTATCTGCAAACTATTCAATCTTATATATGAATCAGGTATTTACCCAGCTAAATGGACTGAAAGCATCATAAAACCTATATTTAAAGCAGGTGATGAATGTGATCCTAGTAACTATAGAGGTATAGCAATATCAAGCTGTTTGAGCAAGTTGTTTTCTAGAATCCTATATAATAGAATGGATAAGTTTGTTTGTGAGAATAACATTTTAAGTGAATGTCAAATCGGATTTAGGAAGTCTTACAGAACAACTGACCACATATTCACTTTAAAATCCATTATAGACAAGTATCTTAGATCTAAACAACATGTTTATGCATGTTTCGTTGATCTGCGTAAAGCTTTTGACACAGTTTGGAGAAATGCAATGTTTGCTAAGATGTTGAAATATGGAATTAATGGGAAATTGCATAAAGTAATCAAAAGTATGTACTCTACAGTAGAATACTCTGTCAAACTGTCTACTGGATTGACTAAATCACTGTCATCAAATGTTGGAGTGAAACAGGGATGTATTTTAAGTCCGCTTTTATTTAATCTTTTTCTTAATGACCTTCCGGAATGTTTAGGATCTAATGAGAACAACCCTGTGTTTATTGGAACAAATAAAGTTAACTGTTTAATGTATGCTGATGATGTGATACTGTTGTCTACTTCTAGGGAAGGGCTTCAGAATTGTTTGAATTCCCTATATGCATATGCCGATAAATGGAAACTAAAAGTAAATACAGAAAAAACTCAAGTAATTACATTTAATGGAGGGGGGCAACTTATAAAGGATAATTCATTCTACTTTGGCAATGATTTATTGAAAAACGTACAAGAATACAAATATTTAGGGGTAATTATAAAAGCATCTGGTAATTTTAATAGTGGAATATGCCATTTATCTAATAAAGCTTTAAAGGTGGTATATATGATAAGAAGTAGATTTCATACGTCTGAAGTGAATGCAAAATTATTATTGAAACTGTTTGATGCATGTGTCAAGCCTGAACTCTTATATGGAAGCGAACTATGGTCGGTATTTAATTTGAATCTTTATAAAAAGCTATCAGGTGAACAAGAGTGTGCTCTTGAGAAAACTTTCGATTCCTTTCTACCAGAAAAGATACACACGCGATACTGTAAGTACATACTAGGGGTGGGCAAGTATGCTTGTAACATGGCTCCTAAAGCTGAATTAGCTCGTTTTCCTATCGCTATCTCTGCCTTATTACAGTCAATTAAATATTGGTTATATTTGTTACAAAACCCATTTGAAAAAGCGACAAGATTTTCATATTTATCGCTAACGTATAATGATGGTGAAGCATTTGGCTCATTTAACCATCAAATAGGTTGTCTACTGAAATATCTCGGCTTTAGCCATGTTTGGCATAATAAAGGAACAATGTCTGTTAATAAGTTAATATATGCTATTAAGTGAATTTTACTTGACAGATACGAAGCATATTTTAATTCCGTCATATCAGGTACTTCTACAAGAGTTAAGACTAACAATAAGTTATTAACATACAGTGAATTCAAGAAGAAAATCTGCTTTGAAAATTATTTATCGGCAAATGTTGATAGATCTATACTCGCAAAATTTACGAAACTTCGCATATCTAATCATAGACTAGAGGTAGAAGTTGGAAGATATACTAGAACAGCAAAACAGTTAAGGCTTTGTAAAACATGCAACTTGAAAGCCATAGAAGACGAGTTTCATTTTAGTTGCATCTGTAAAGCATATGACGATTTGAGAAAACAGTTGTTCAAAGATATGTCATCCATAGTTCCTAATTTTGACAATTTTTGTCTTTATGATAAGTTTTTATATATCATGTCAGTTAGTGAACTGGACATGATACCAATTGTTGTCCTGTATGTAGATAATTGTTTAAAGATTAGGCAACAATATCAGGACTCCAGTCAACATTCAGGTACATTAGTTTCCAACTAGTTTTATTTGACATTTTATGGACATAATAAAAATACATTTATACACTGTTACGGCTGCACTGCCAAGTGTAATGGTATGTCACACTAACATAAGTCATATTCATAGTATAGTTTTGTACATCGTGGAATGCAAATGTACTGTAAATGTAGTGTACATGTAGTTGTCATTTTTCATCTTGTATGTATGTTATATGTTTCTGTCATAATCCTGTATGTTTTGGATTGAATGCAGATTAAACTTTGAATCTTTGAATCTTTGAATCTTTGTCTAGAAATTTGCATACAATTTAATGTTATATAGGAAACGGGACATGATTCTCTTTTTATGTCTGCCGAAAATAGTACAGACACCGTATAGGAATATCAGCCGTTCATTAACACTTTTAAATAAAATCAAATCAAATTTATAAAATCCTAGACTCAGTTTACATAACAAGTCACATGGAAAACAATAAAATGCAATACAAAAAACACATGGACCCCAGGGCGACCTCTTCAACAATGATAATAATAGCACAGGCTGTAATTTAATTTTGGTAAGATTTTATTAAGTATGAAATAGATTGTGAAGACAATTCTGACTCTTGGGTTGACAGAATAGCAGTATCAAACCTACTGGGCTCGAAGTAAGTGGACTTTTAAAATAGAAAAGTTCTAAATGACGATTTATGTAACTTTGTGTGCCAAAGAAATTTGCTAAAAGACCTTTGAAATAAACGTTTTGAATGACTGATAAACTTGAATGGAATGACGCTAAATAGATTCGACAAGGCTGTTTTCAAAAATGTCGCCCTTTATATGTCATCTTGAGTGTCACTTACTGTACTTCTATGACACTTAATGTTTTCACAGTCATTAGGGAAGGCCTTCTTGAGACAATTTCATAAGGGAAAAGGCAGAAAAACACGTCTTCGAACGGTCGGTCGGTTTCTCTGCGTATTTCGATTAGAAGAAAAAAGGAATCGAAATAAAATAAACTATTGCTATTCAGGGGACATGCCTATTCCTACCACTCTGTGTACTCCGGTCAGTTCGAGCGCACTTTGCAGGAGACAGATCAGAGCCATAGGAAATATTTGCCATACTGTGGCTGGAATTTGATTATTATGACGGTCATCGGTAGAGACATTTTTGCTTAAGTAGCCTGATATGATTTGCGAAATGAACCTTGTCGTGTTTTAGCATACAAGTACGCTAAAGGCACTCTAGGGTTAACGCTTTGTTCGCGAACATTCCTCGGAAATTCCATAGACTCCAATGTGCTGCATGTTTACAAGAACGAATATGCTGTCACTCCTAGTAGAAGTATTTTTTATGTATTGGTGTCATTTGAAAGTCAAATGAATACAGCAATTTATAAGGATTGATTTATTTACCTTTCAAGTGAAAAAAAATTCTGCTGTAAAAATTGAAGATTTCATTCGAAAAAAAATATTTTCCTTATTTTTTCTCAAAACGTTGATTGTTAATACACTTTAGAAGCGCCACGCCGACCCACAATCATGTTTAAGGACAAAAATAAGAAAAAATGAATATCCATACATACCCCAGTTTAACTATACTGGACAAAAAAAGTTAAGGGATCAAACTTTTAACGCGCAATTTCTACAAGATTTCGAACTGCTGGTAAAATAAAACATTTCTATCATCAAGGTAATTCAATTTGTAAGCTTTGTAGACTTGAGGATCGAAACAATAGTCGTTGCATTTAAGAAGACCAGGCTTTGAGTCAGACTACCCTTAAAATAAAAGTGGTATGAAATTCCCATAGAAAATTGACGGTGTGTGAGTTTGTTCGTGTAAAACTTTTAAAATGGCTAGACATTTCCAATCTTTTTAAGCTGGCCGACCTAAGAAATGATGAATTTATAATATTGACAAAATTGATTTTTTTTGTGGAATCAGTTTTATGAACTTTTTATCACTTTTGTTTTTAGGGTAGTGTGGTTTAACGAACAGCTGTGCTTAAGTCAGATGATACACAATTTCAAAATTGGCGACATATGAAAGTGCTACAAAAGTGCCAATCCATAATATAAATGAAAAAGTAATTTATTATTGATTGGCCCAAAAAAGCACCCTTAAAAGTTTGACCCCTAACTTATTTTGACCAATATATATATAAAAGATCCAGACGATCTGCAAGATGGGGCCAATCTTTTTCAGATATTATAAAGTTTACTTTATTTGTTTTTCCATGTGGCTCATTGACTAGCTAGAGAGTCACCACGAGGGCCGATCAACTAACTAAATGTTGTGAACCACTGCAGAAGCTGAGGGTCAGGTTAGGTACCTGTAAAATCGATTTTAACCCGCCTATATTACTGATCGTACCAAGGCGATACTTCTGTGATGGTTCTTATTGTTTTATTTCTTGGTGTTTAAACATTTTGTGCTGTTGGCGCCTTATGTATGTTATTATATTTTTAGTTAAGCATTAGGTGTACATCTCTTAGGTCCAAAATATGGTCTTTGGTCGCTGTGAGCTGCTATAAACCAATTAGCACCAATTAGCACCAACTAACTCTACCTGGATTTTACTGATAGGGTTGTGATGCTCAGTGGTCGGAACTTCTTTTCCCTCTATATCTGTTGATAAGCCTCCAGTAGCCTGAATTAATTATTTTCAGGTTTACAATATTCAAGTTTCTGCTTGCTGCTGCTTTTTTCCCCAGCTTTTATGTTTACCAAACTTATTAGAGAGCAATTTTGTTCGGGTTTCCAAGTTTATTTACTCATCTCATGTAAGAGACAACACATTATACCATTATAGTTTTGAAAACTCACCAAGGAACAATGATGCAAATGTCTAGACCATCTGAAAATCTTTAAAAGTAAACAATTTTCACATGTGTGTTTGTTTTGTGGTTTGATGTTCATGTCAACAATTGTTTAGTCATCCCAAGATTGAGCCATATCTTACTGGGTGTTATCCTGTTCTATTTGAAGTAAATGTGTCTTTCACAAAGACAAACCATGGCACATTAACAGTGTTTGACGCAGGGCCTCTCCATTCGGAATCAGGTGCTCTACCACTAGGTCACACCTCTCTAACCTAAAGGCTAACCCTTGAGAAGCTGGCAGTCAAATTTAAATAGCTGTTACACATTAGCGTATATGTGAAATGCGCATCGGGCGTGTTGAAAAAAAATCCACATACGTCAGACGTACGTCGGAGATACGTTCAAAACGCGTAATGTGTGAGTTTGGTAAGTTTGGTGTACGTCCGTAGCGCGTTGCTATACGTCGCTTAAAGTCAGTGCGCGTTTCGTGTGTGTTTGGGCTCAAAATGTTTTGAACATGCTTAAATATTTTCTAGAAGCTCGACCCGTCTCGGTTCGAATAAGTTCCATGCGCGTTATAGTTGCGTTGAATACGCATTGAATGCGTTGTATGTACATTTAAGGCACGCCAGTGTACGCTACATGTACATGCTCGTTCCGATTTACTATATATTCTAGACATTGCTTTAATAACGCGCCCAAATCGTGTATGAGATACGCGTTTAACGTTTGATGCACGCCTGTAGCGCGTGCTTAGCGAGTCTGGGACGGAACACAAACGTACTCAATTTTTTTTACTGTTTTGCTATTTTTATACGTTCGGCATAGGCCTCAATCATACGCTAATATGTGGCTGTAAAACGAGTTCATGAGACAAATGTTTTTAATACATCCAAAATCTTCAGCGTGTTTTGATTTTTCATACGCCCGGCGCGCGTTTCGGTTATACGCTAATGTATTCCGCTCGTCTACTAATATAATCATCTAGGAATAAAATCACAACAGAAACCAGTTTTTATATTTTATTTGCTATTACTGCAGCTGGTGTTGTGCCGTGTGGCGGCCCTAAAAAGTCTCCCCGTACATCATCCATAGTGCAGATTATATTTTTCTTTTGATCCTTTGAGATCAGTGAAGATATTTGGAGTATTTCAAATATATTGTACGTTAAGAATCATCATCTTAACATAATTTTGAATATTTGGCCCCTTTGGGAATATTAGTCTTTGATTTAGACTATACTGGTGAAAATTCTTGAAATTGCAGCAATCATGAATGGCTGGCTTTCGCTGCCAGTTTTATAAAGGGTCACTGATGAAGGTTCATTACCCGAAATTGTACAATATGGCCCACCTCTCTTTGAATGTTTTTACTGCTTCCAAAGGATCTAACAATTATATTTTATTTGCTATTACTGCAGCTGGTGTTGTGCCGTGTGGCGGCCCTAAAAAGTCTCCCCGTACATCATCCATAGTGCAGATTATATTTTTCTTTTGATCCTTTGAGATCAGTGAAGATATTTGGAGTATTTCAAATATATTGTACGTTAAGAATCATCATCTTAACATAATTTTGAATATTTGGCCCCTTTGGGAATATTAGTCTTTGATTTAGACTATACTGGTGAAAATTCTTGAAATTGCAGCAATCATGAATGGCTGGCTTTCGCTGCCAGTTTTATAAAGGGTCACTGATGAAGGTTCATTACCCGAAATTGTACAATATGGCCCACCTCTCTTTGAATGTTTTTACTGCTTCCAAAGGATCTAACAATTATATTTTATTTGCTATTACTGCAGCTGGTGTTGTGCCGTGTGGCGGCCCTAAAAAGTCTCCCCGTACATCATCCATAGTGCAGATTATATTTTTCTTTTGATCCTTTGAGATCAGTGAAGATATTTGGAGTATTTCAAATATATTGTACGTTAAGAATCATCATCTTAACATAATTTTGAATATTTGGCCCCTTTGGGAATATTAGTCTTTGATTTAGACTATACTGGTGAAAATTCTTGAAATTGCAGCAATCATGAATGGCTGGCTTTCGCTGCCAGTTTTATAAAGGGTCACTGATGAAGGTTCATTACCCGAAATTGTACAATATGGCCCACCTCTCTTTGAATGTTTTTACTGCTTCCAAAGGATCTAACAATTATATTTTATTTATTTAAATATGGCGCGACCTCCTGTGACCTGTCAGTCAATCGTTGAGATATTAATACGCCATCTAGGAGTTCAAATTATAGAAAAAGAACTTATAAATGTGTTCAAAAGCTTCAAACATAAACGATTTTATGTTTTCAATTTATTAATGCAATAAAGAAGTCGTCATCCCATTTTATTTTTGTAACAATCGTTTGAAATATTGGGACTAGTTTAAGGCATTTTATGCAATGCGCTTTGTAATGAGGGACTTTCATTGATCAACTGGTAGATTACGCCACCAAATTAAAAGCTAAAATACTTATTCCTTAACGCAGAAAAACGGTTGAAAAAACGGTTCCTATTAATTTTTTGTGAGGATTCCATTTCTTTCTACAATAGAAATAATTATGACAAAATTCATCTTTTTCTTAAAAAATAATCAATTCCCATACCTGGGTGTTACGTTATCAGGTTACACTTTTGATCAACTCTTGCAGCAAGACCGGTCAATATTAACGAAAAGCACATGTACGCACAGCGGGATTACAGCATAAGTACCAACCCGAGGATACCCGCCAAAACGCGATTTTAACGGGTAAACTCGGGTCCAAAACCTAAGACGATGTACACGGTATGTTTAGGTAACTGAGTGGCCACCTATTGGGAAAATAGCTGCTCATTCGGCTTGCGAAGTGTTTTCATTTGATAAGTACCCGATTGTTAATTTAGTTTTTTCCCACCTCGGTTTTTGGAGTTCGAATCTTTTTCTGATCGTTGCCTAATTGTACCTTTTCATTGTCATATGATTAGGGTATGATAATTTTTGTTCGTTGGCAATTCTTATTGTAAGTAGGAATACATTGCTTTGAACCAGGCCCCGAGGTTATAAAACTTTTTTTTAAGCTCAGCTCAGCTAAGCATGAAATTTCAACTGCTCATAAATGCTTAAATAGACAAAATTAGTGGAAAATTTAGGTTCATACCTCAAAATCTGGTAATTTATCCTGCTCATAAATGTTAAAATGCCAACAATTGTCATTTAAACATTTATGAGCAGGATAAATTTTAGTCTCAGCTGAGTTGAGCATGAAAAAAGTTTTATAACCTCGGGGCCAGGTGTTTCCATAAGGTGGCTAAATTATGAAACCAGACAGTACTGTTTCTTTATAGTATAGGAATTTATGTAATCAAATGAGAAAGCAGAGTTACTGGTACATGACCTTTAATGACATTTTGTACTCATCCTCTTATGTGCCTATCTATCCTTCTTTCTGTCATATATGAGCCGCCTCGTGGGAAAACCAACAATGTGGTTTCCGACCAGGTCCGACATAAACCGACCTGTACAGTCACAGAAAAGAGCTAGAAGCTTGAAATTTCGAATTTAAGTAGAAGAGGAATTGTACTATCCGAGTAGCGAAAACAAAGGCGCTGATCAGCTTCGCGGTTACCGCGAAGCTGATCTGCGCCTTTGTTTTCGCCTAGGCATATTGTTGGTTTTCCCATGTGGTGGCTCATATGTTGCTAAAGTAAACCCTTTCAGCTGTTGTACAAATATAATTTGAGCCGTCGCATCAGAAAACCATCAATGATTTTCGACCGCTTATGACACAAACCGGCCTGTACAGTCTCAGAAAAAGATTAGAAGCTTGAAATTTCGGATATATGAATAAGAAGGATTGTACTATCCGCGTAGCGAAAACAAAGGCACTGATCAGCTGTGCTGATCTGCACCTTTGTTTTCGTATAGGCATAAATCCGGGTTTCTCATACGGGGCTTATTTAACAATCCTTCGTGAAATCATTCTCAATATGAATGTTATTGATGCCATAACAATGTGACATATTGAGAAGGTGGTGACGTGATTATTCCGTCTAACTTGAATATCTTGACCTATTATGGATAACTTGAAAAATATATAAAATCTAGAATCTTAGACTTAGGACGTATAAACCAGAGGAACAATGGTCCTGTAAACGCTTACCTGAGACCTGAGATATATTTATGTACCAATTAACTTGTTAGACTAGAATGGTACAATGCATGTATATAACCCTAGGGCAGGGTCAGAATAACTCCTGGAGTCAATGTTTTTTTTTTCAAATCATAAAAATTCAGTCCATTTGCCAATTAACTGCAAGTTTTGTCCTTCAAATGACTTTTTAACAATTTTCTCCATTCAAATGCATGGGCGATCTAAGTTGACCTTGCCGTGAAATAGGTCAAGGTCATCCCAGTGTCATGATTTATACAAATTTTGTAGACCTCCATTCCTTAATGCTTCATGCCAAGTTTCAAAATCATAAGCCTTCTGGTTCTGAAGAAGAAGATTTTTTTAAATTTTTTTGCTATTTATAGCCATGGCGGCCATCTTGGTCATGTGACCTTGATCATTTATATAAACTTTCATTTCCTCTTCCTAAGGATGCTCCACATAAAGTTTGGCTTTGATTGGCTAAGCAGTTTTTGAGAAAAAGCTGTTGAATATTATGGTCATCTACATGTATAAAGCTCCGGGGCAGGGGCAGACAACCCCTGGGCCTAAAATATTTTCATAAGCATAAATCTTCTGTCCATTTGCTCATTAGTAGCAAGTTTTCTGCCATTACATGACATTTTCCTATTTTTTCCCATTCAAATGCATGGGCGACCTAAGTTGACCTTGTCGTAAAATAAGTCAAGGTCATCACAGGGTCATGACTTATTTAAACTTTGTAGAGCTCCATTCCCAGATGCTTCATACCAAGTTTCAAAATCATAGGCCTTCTGGTTCTGAAGAAGAAGATTTTAAAACGTTTTTGCTATTTATAGCCATGGCGGCCATCTTGGACCTTGACCATTTATATAAACTTTCATTCCCTCTTCCTAAGGATGCTCCACAAAAAAGTTTGGCTTTGATTGGCCTAGCGGTTTCAGAGAAGAAGATGTTTCAATATTATGGTCTTATACATGTATATAGCCCCGGGGCAGAGGCAGACAACCCCCTGGGCCCAAAATATTTTCTTAAACGTAAATCTTCTGTCCATTTGCTCATTTCTAGCAAGTTTTCTGCCATTTAATTACAGTTTCCTATTTTTTTCCCATTCCAATGCATGGGAGACCTAAGTTGACCTTGCCGTAAAACTAGGTCAAGGTCATCCCAGGGTCAAGATTTATATAAACTTTGTAGAGCTCTATTCCCAGATGCTTCACACCAAGTTTCAAAATCATAGGCCTTCTGGTTCTGAAGAAGATTTTTAAACGTTTTCGCTATTTATAGCCATGGCGGCCATCTTGGTCATGTGACCTTGATCATTTATATAAATGATCCCCCTTCCAAAGGATGCTCCACATAAATCTTGGCTTTGATTGGCCTAGCAGTTTCAGAGAAGAAGATGTTTGAATATTATGGTCATATACATGTATATAGCCCCGGCGCAGGGGCAGACAACCCCCCAGGGGCTATAATTTTCCATTAACATTAATCTTCTGTCCTATCCCCAGTAAGTTTTACCCATCAAATAGCATTTTACCATTTTTAGCTCACCTGAGCCGTCAGGCTCACAAGGTGTGCTTATAGTATACCCATGCTCCGTCGTCCGTCCGTCCGTCCGTCGTCCGTCGTCCGTCGTCCACCATTTTCAAAGATCTTCTCCTCTGAAACCGCTTGGCCAATCAAAGCCAAATTTTACATGAAGCATTTATGGGAAGGGGGAACCAATGTGTATATAAATAATCCAGGTCACATGACCAAGTTGGCCGCCATGCCCATATATGGTAAAAACCCTTCAAAAATCTTCTTCACCGGAACCACTGGACCGATTTCAACCAAACTTGGCATGAAGCATTAATGGCTCAAGCACTACAATGTGTATATAAATCATGACCCTATGATGACCTTGACCTATTTTGCGGCAAGGTCATCAAAGGTCGCGAATGCATTTGAATGGGAAAAATTGTTAAATTGTCATTTAAAGGAAAAATCTTGCAGAAAATGAGCAGTAGGACTGAATATTAATGATTCTGAAAAAAATTGGGCACCAGGGGCTCATCCGCCCCCACCCCGGGGCAATATACATGTATATCTCCATAATATTCAAACATCTTCTCCTCTGAAACCGCTTGGCCAATCAAAGCGAAATTTTATGTGAAGCATCAATAGGAAGGGGTAACAAATATGTTTATAAAAAATCCAGGTCACATGACCAAGATGGCCGCCATGCCCATATATGGTAAAAACCGTTCAAAAATCTTCTTCTCCAGAACCGGTTGACCGATTTCAACGAAACTTGGCACGAAGCATCGATGGCTCAAGCACTACAATGTATATATAAATCATGACCCTGTGATGACCTTGACCTATTTTACGGGAAGGTCAACATAGGTCACCAATGCATTTGAATGGGGAAAACTTTTAAAATGTCATTTAAAGTGAAAGTTTTGCAGGAAATGGGCAGTAGGACTGGATATTAATGATTCTGAAAAAAATTGGACCCCAGGGGCTCATGTGCCCCCACCCCGGGGCAATATACATGTATATTTCCATGATATTCAAACGTCTTCTCCTCTGAAACCGCTTGGCCAAACAAAGCCAAATTTTAAGTGAAGCATCTATAGAATTTGGGAATCAATGTGTATATAAATAATCTAGGTCACATGACCAAGATGGCCGCCATGCCCATATATGGTAAAAACCCATCAATAATCATCTTCTCTGAAACCAATAGACTGATTTCAAGGAAACTTGGCGTGAGGCATCGATGGCTAAAGTACTCCAATGTATATATAAATCATGACCCTGTGATGACCTTGACCAAGTTTATGGCAAGGTCAACATGGGTTGCCTGTGCATCTGAATTGGGAAAACTGTTAAAATGTCATTTGAAGGAAAAAGCCAACAGGAAATTGGCAAATGGACAGAATATTGAAGATTCTGAAAAAAGAAAATGGCCCAAGGGCTTATCTTCCCCTGCACTGGAGTTAAATACCATAATATTCAAACATGTTTATTGGTATATGCAGCTGATCTCAGGTGAGCGTTTACAGGACCATTGGTCCTCTGGTTTCCCATTCAAATGCATTGGCGACCTAAGTTGACCTTGCCGTAAAATAGGTCAAGGTCATCCTAGGGTCATGCTTTATATAAACTATGATGGATCCACGTCCCCGATGCTACATACCAAGTTTCGTGGAAATCGGCCCACTGGTTCTGGAGAAGAAGATTTTTAAAGGTTTTTGCTATTTATAGCCATGGCGGCCATCTGGTCATGTGACCTGGACCATTTATATAAACTTTCGTTTCCCCTTCCTAAGGATGATCCACATGAAGTTTGGCTTTAATTGGCCAAGCGGTTTCAGAGGAGAAGATCTTTGAAATTGTGGACGGACGACGACGACGACGGACGACGACGGACGGACGACGGAGCATGGCCATCCTATAAGATCACCTTGTGAGCCTTCGCCTCAGGTGAGCTAAAAAGGTTAAAGTAGACAATGATCAGAAAATGACACAATCAGAAGGAAATTCCCACTCCAAAAACAGAGATGGGAAAAAGACTTAATTGACAATAAGGTACTAAGGGAACATATCGTTAGACGAGTAAGCAGCTATTTCCCAATAGGCGGTCATTCAGTTAGCCGAACTTAACTAAATATATGAAAGCGTACATAAGGTACAAACAGCACAAAAATCAACACCAAAACATAAAACTATTAGAACCACAACAGAAGAATCGTCTTACCTGAATTTGTTTTTGATTGCTTGATTATCAAATGAACGTCAATGAAAAGTAAAAAGACAATGCCCTGTCTGGATAGAATTGATGGTCATTACCGCTAAATACACTTTTCTTCCACAAACAATGGACACATATGCAGTTATCACACCAGAGTGACTTACATGTACCAGGAACAGTACCGCATAGTTCCTTCACTTCCTTAGTTCCAAGGTTAGTAAAGTACGACAATCACGATAATCGCTGGGCAATTACATGTATCTCGTAAGCCGTGCAACGAAAATGTAATAAACAAGGCAGGTTATAAAGCAAACTGTCTTGTTGTTATTATATGCCATAGCCGTGTTGTTGCTAGTTTTTGATGCATAGTTAACCCTCCTTCTTATATTAAGATAAAATACATAATTCTGTTTCTTCTATGTTTGTACAGAAGCCCATCTTGCAGACCTGGTTGGAAGCACAAAACACAATAGACTGTTTTATAGTGTTCTTATGGCGCATTAACGATTAAGTACATTCAGGGCGACTGTTGAAATAATGGGATAAAATTATATTATTTTGACATTTTTAAAATTGTTGCATTGTCTTTTTATTTCTGGTATTAATGCTTCTGAACTAGGTGGTCGACCTTGAAGTAAAATAGGAATTCTAATTCTTAGAAACTTTATAAATCGCCATGAAAAAGAATTCAGGAATGAACTTTGTTGACGGTGAGGTTGGGCCCGTAAAACCGGTTGAAGCCCACATTAATTAAATATAACTGATCGTTTTAATGCGATACTTCTTTGCTTATATTTTGGTGTTGATATTTTAGATGTAAGCACTTAATGTAGGGTTCTTATTGTTTTATGTCTTGGTGTTTATTATTTTTTTGTGCTGTTGGCGCCTTATGTATGTTATCATATTTTAGTTAAGTTTAGGTAACTGACTGGCCACCTATTGGGAAATAGCTGCTCATTCGGCTTACTAAATGTATTCATGGTCTTAGTACCTTATTGTTAGTTTGTTTTTTCCCGCCTCGGTTTTTGGAGTGGGAATCTTTTTCTTTTCCTGATCGTTGCCTACTTGTACCTTTTCATATATTTAAGATATGTGAATAAAGTTATTTGTATTGTATTATGTATTTCACCCTCTGTACCCGTGATACAATCAATTACCTAACGTCGGAGACTGATACAACTAAACGCGGAAGATGGAGTCAGGTGAGTTGACGATTATTTTAATTTTACAGGCATTTATGCGGGGGAGTTTGGGTCAAGAGTTGGCAGAAAAATAAAGTGTACATACCTCTGTTTGTTTGCCATCAACAGTATTCTAAACAACATCTCCTTGCCACAGAAACAATAGTTTTCTCGGCTGAAAATTCCACCATCGTCACGAAAATTGATTGCATTTGCTAATTTCTCCAATCTTTCGTCACCTATTGACATTTTTAACGTTTCTATATAGACCAAAAACATTCTTTGTTACATACAAACAGAAAACAATAATGAAGTCAGGCTGGTTTGTTCACAATTTGGCGTTGAACACACACAGGGAAGATCGATTAGGATACAACTTACCCATATGAGCCAATTACCTCGATACAACTAACGTATAAGACTTTTGTATAGGAAATGATGCTCCTTACGTCAGAGAATAGAGCAAAAAATGATACTACTTACGTCAAAAGACTATTGTACATTAAAAAACCCACGGACTAGCGAGCACAAGTGTGTCAGGCAGGGCAAGTTTGCATGTGTTCCTTATATCAACATGTTCCAAGGGCTCTTGTTTGTGTAATTTTAACGATTGGTAATACGGAATGCTACTTATTTATTTATTTATTTATTTATTTATTTATTTATTTATTTATTTATTTATTTATTTATTTTAGTCACAACGCATCTAAGGTTGACCAACAGTTCACACGTTTCCACCAACAAACACATAAATTTTATCAGCAGAATGTATCTCAATCTCAATCTCAAAAAAAAAGAAAGAAAGAAAAAAAAAAAAAACAAAAAAAAAAACAACAAAAAAAAAAAACAAGCAAATTCAGAGAATTTATGTCCCCCGCCTTAATTGTTTAGTTACACAAATATAATCTGAGAATGATGTATATCCAAACCATATGCACTCTCTTAGTGTAAATGTCCGAAAAACAATGAAGTTCAAATTGCAAAAAGAAGTGCCAAAAATAAATCTATGTATTATATTCAAACCACATGCACAGTTTCAAAGCATGGTCAGGACATATGTACATTTTCAAAACAATCGGAATAAAACAATAGGAGGAGTTGTGCACATAAGGCACACACTGTTCATTCATTTTCATTGTAAAAATGCCTGAAAAATGTTCAAATGGGAACATGTTGATATAAGGAACACATGCAAACTTGCCCTGCCTGACACACTCGTGCTCTCTAGTCCGTGGTCTTTTCAATGTATAATAGTCTTTTGACGTAAGTAGTATCATTTTTTGCTCTATTCTCTAACGTAAGGAGCATCATTTTCTAACCAAAAGTCTTATACGTTAGTTGTATCGAGGTAATTGACTCATATAGGTAAGTTGTATCCTAATCGATCTACCCTCTGTGTGTTCAACACCATATTGTGAACAAACCAGCCTGACTTCATTATTGTTTTCTGTTTGTATGTAACAAAGAATGTTTTTGGTCTATATTGAAACGTTAAAAATGTCAATAGGTGACGAAAGATTGGAGAAATTAGCAAATGCAATCAATTTTCGTGACGATGGTGGAATTTTCAGCCGAGAAAACTATTGTTTCTGTGGCAAGGATGAAGTCAATACATTTAGTTATAATAGTTTAATACGTATCGTCCACGGCCAACAACTTACGTCATTCGCATTGTTTTATTTCATATGTTATTGTTTTTCTTAAAGTTTTCCTTCCCACCTGATGTCTGGTGAATAATTTTAAATTTAATTTTTATGAAGAACTGAACGTTTTATTCCTACTAGCTATTGACGATAATCACCATTTGTTTACTGATTTTACTTCAAGAGGATGGGTCTAGTAACAATACGTGATGTGTCATTTGAAAGACTCTTTCATTCTAACGGTATGTCAGTTTACATTAGAGTAATATTTTCTTATACTTGATGTTACGAAGTTCAGGCTTAGTGCAAAAGTATCAATCGGGTCTGATATCCATTCATATGTAGTAGGAATAAAAGAATTGCAAAGAAACTGATTTCAAATATAAGTTGGTATTTTTGCAGAACATATTATTAAGTTATAATTGTAAAACCAGAAACTGCTGTCAAAAGGTAGAATGTAAGTGTTCACAATCAACCTAAAGCTAAACGTCTTCTACTTGACCTACAACTGACATTTATTCCAAAATCTCATGTGTTCCTATCTTTTCTAAGCCATGAAACAAGAACCCTTAAGAAATTGTTAACCCCATTATTTGACGGTTCTTTTACGAGCCTGTCACGATAAAAATGTTATCGATGAGGTAATAATGAGACATTGAGACAATCGAGACGTGTAAAACCCGTGTTAATACAACTTCTGCTGTGGTTCTTAATGTTTTGTGTTTTGGAGTCGAATTTTTGTGCTGTTTGAGCCTTATGTACGTTTTCATATTTTAGTTCAGTTCAGGTAACTGAGTGGCCGCCTATTGGGTAATAGCTGCTCACTCGGCTTACAATTATGTTTTCCTCGTATAAGTACCTAAGTGTCTTTTTAGTTTTTTTCCAACCCCTCGGTTTATGGAGTGGGATTTTTTTTCTGATTGCACCATTTCCTGATCAATGCCTACTTGTACCTTTTGACATATTATGGATAAAGAAAAGCATCAAGAAAACATGTTCATGTAATGAATACCCCCTCATACCCCGCTCTCATATAGTAAAACTGGGGTATGCAGGGGTATACCTATTTTTCCAAAACATAGATTGTGGGTTCTCGTTATAACCGCCTTGGTGAGGCGGTTCTAACGTGTATCCACAATCTATGTTTGGAGCAAAAATAAGAAAACTATCATTCTTTTCTCTACTGAAAATTTTCATTTTTAAAAATCTCTGTATATTGCATGGGCATGTTTTCATAATGCATGCTCCACTTTTTTCAGACATGGTGTTGGTCATTTGTCTGTTTTATTATTTGCTTAATTATATGTCAAAGATAAAGGTTTGAGTAAAAGCTCACAAGTTTGTGTAAAACAATTTCCCTGCAAAATTAATTCCGAAGGATGTATTTTAGGTTCCCTTAATACTTTTTAATCGGGCTTCCTGAAATGCGGGCCCGTTTGTGGCTGACCAGCTGACGGTAGCTGAGTTCACAACTTTCTTCATCATTCGATCGGATTACAAAAGCGACAAGTTTCTTGCAGTTTTTGGTACGAGTTTTTCCAGGGTTCCTAACTCATTGATTCATCTCATTAATTTTGAAAACCCCATAGATAAGATAGATTTTGTTACAACTACAACTCCACGCAATTTTCTCCAGTGTAGCCCAGTTCTAAGCGATTGGAGAGGTAATGACGATAACTGTATTGTTTGATTGTCTTGACATTAAGAGTTATTTCAGTACATTTTAGGTTTCTCATCTTTATGCTTCCGAACTAGTTGACCACACTTTAGGTGAAATAAGAGACGATTAATGCCGTTTCTGCAAAGAAACGAGTGCAAATCTCGTAGGACTGGAAGTCATTAGGTCGGAATACGTCTTCGCGGAACCCATGAAGACATCAGGAAAACATGTCCATGAAAAGTTAATCCCCTTGAACCCCACATTTATATAGTTAAA
Source organism: Rugalucina vietnamica (assembly GCA_964017185.1). Taxonomy (NCBI): domain Eukaryota; kingdom Metazoa; phylum Mollusca; class Bivalvia; order Lucinida; family Lucinidae; genus Rugalucina; species Rugalucina vietnamica. The sequence goes on from OZ024877.1 coordinate 50,879,413, forward strand.
CTTGGGTTTACAGATTTATATCTAATTTCCTTACTTTTAAAAATCCAAAACATAGACTTTGGGTACTCGTTAGAGCGAGACGTTTCTAACGTGTACCCACAATCAATGTTTTGAGCAAAACTGTAAGAAATATCAAAATTTATTCAACAATTTTTTAAAAAAATTTTTACAACCGAAAAAAATTTCTGTATTGCATGGGCATGTTTTTGTAATGGAATCCACGGGAGAAAACCTTTTCTTTCAATCCTCAATCAACCCTTATAAAAACAAGGCCGGAAACGCGGTGTGCTAGTTTTATTGGGGTCATGGGATTTCCCGCACCTCAAACTCATACTTCATCCTTAACTGTTATTTTATTGTTGGCTGTTTACCCATGAGTGTCTAATTGTCTATATAGTAGCCCATAGACGAGGGTTAATTGAGGATTGACAGAAAAAGTTTTAAGGGTAAAGTAATGGAATTGACATATCGTTAGAAAAAAAGGTACAAGTAGGCAACGATCAGGAAACGGCACAATCAGAAAAAGATTCCCACTCCAAAAACCGAGGCGGGAAAAAACAAACTAACAGTAAGGTACATATACCATGAATACGAGGGGTGGCCCGGTAAATCATGTACTTTGTAAATATTTTCATAATTTGACGCCATATTGCCATTAAACTTTTCAAATACCTTCCACAATTCAAATTCATTAAAAAGAGGTGCATAAAAGTATAAGTTTATGTACAACTTGTAAAATGTGCATGACTGATTAGGTCAGTGTATGCGAACCCGGCGCAACCCAAACAAACACATTTAATAATCTTCTGTGTGTTCAATTAAGTAATATTATTCAGCCATTTCAGTGTTTAGCGCCAAAACGAGCTGTCTGCTCATAGCAACATTCTTTTAACATCACTAGAGAAAATTTCGAATGTTACATATCATCTGTTTGAAAATGGCACACATTTAAATGTTGTCTGTTAAACTTAAAACCTAATGAAAATGGCGACATTAGAGGAAGAGAAAGCGCTACGAGCGGCAATCCGGTTCTGTGTTCAGACCGATATGACCTCGGATGATTCATTTGAGCATCTGAAAAGCACAAACATATACAGCGGTATTTCGAGGACCCTTGCTTTTAAATGACATGGTCGATTTAGAGATGAGTGGACAGAGAGTACACAGCATGGACGGAAACCATTCATGAATGGCCGTAACGTTCTTTCATGATGAAATCGCATCTTCAGTGTAAACGTTTTCAGGACAGAGAGAAGTTCATGTAAGCGATTCAACAGTTCGTTGTATAGTCTATGGTTCAGTGACATGTTTCAAAAGTTGGTACAAACATCGCTTGTGTATCGCACACAACGGAGCGTACCTCTATAAATACATGTAGTACATAAGTGGACGCATAACAGTAGACGACGTCGTCAGCGTGCGCCGGATCTGCATGACTTGTAGTTTTGTATTGTGTACTGAGATTTTATTCTTAGGTGTATTTTTCTGAAATTTTGTATACATACCCAGAACATGTGCACTTAATATACTTGTAAATTGTGCGTTGAATAGTTTTTATACAGCGATCAAAGTCCACGATTTACTGAGCCACCCTTCGTACATTTCGTAAGCCGAATGAGCAGCTATTTTCTCAATAGGTGGCCACTCAGTTACCTAAACGTAATTAAAAATATGATAACATACATAAGGCGCCAACAGCACAAAAATTTTAAATACCAAGACATTAAACAATAAGAACCACCACAGAAGTATCGCTTTGGAACGAACAGTAATATAAAATTAAACCGGTTATACAGGATCTTAACCTCATCCTCAGCTTCTGCAGTGGTTCAAAACATTTAGTTAGTTGTTCGGCCCTCGTTTAGTTAGTGTTAGAGTCTCCGAACGCGTATCATTACGAAAACTTGCCCATGCAATATACAGAGAATTTTTTCAGCTATAAAAAATGAAAATTTCGTTGGAAAAATTTGGATATTTTAAATATTTTAGCTCAAAACATACATTGTGGGAACACGTTAGAACCGCCTTGCCGAGGCGGTTCTAACGAGTACCCACAATGTGTGTTTTGGATCAAAAATAAGAAAAATAGGTATACCCCCTCAAACCCCAGTTTTTCTATATAAAAGTGGGGTTCAAGGGGGTATACATCACACGGACATGTTTTCGTGATGTAAACAGGTCCAGTCATTGAGCGCCTGTGATGGATACATGTTCTAAAAAGGATGTCGTCAGGATTGAAAGAGGGCCACCAGTCAAGGGGGTTTCCAAAATGCTATTTTTGATATTTCTTATTCTCCTGCTCCCACACTAGTGTAAGGAAGCCGCTTATACTGAGATATGGATACATGTAATATAAAAGTATGTGGCAAGTCTCATTAGGATTGAAAGAGGTGTCAAAAGTTGTGCACAAGAGCTACTGTATGAGCAGGAGAATTAGAAATATCGGACATCCCTCTGACTTGGGGCCCTGGCTACATTCTCAACCTTCGTGGGTGCGCTCGAACTCCCCTCTGCGACCAAATTATTTCTTTTTCATGGGAAAATTTGAGCAAATACGTGTTGGTAAAAGAAGGAAAACGAACCTTCGTTAATAGAGTTGAACACCCTCTCCAGAAATCCTGGATCCGTCCCTGATAAGATTGGTCCTGCCTTGCAGATCATCACATCAGGATAACATGTCCGTGAAATTTATACCCCTTCAAGCCCCACTTTTTTGGGGTTTAGAGGGGTTTATCTATTTATATAGCCGCTTACACTGAGATTTGGATACATGTCATATAAAGATATTATGATTGAAAAAGGGTGAAAAGGGTAACGAGGACCCCAAAATCAGAGGGGTGTCCGAAATGCTATTTTCGAAATGTCTTCTTTTCCCAAACTAGCTCTTATACCAGCAAGCCGCATATACTTCGATATAGATGAATGTTATTAAAGTGGCAAGTCTCATTAGGATTGAAAGAGGATGGAAAGGGAAGCCAGCCCCCAATGTCAGAGTGGGTGTCAAAAATGCTGTGCATAAGAGCTAGTGTGGGAGCAGGAGAATTAGAAATATCGAAAACAGCATTTTGGACACCCCTCTGACTGGGGGCCCTGGCTACCCTTCTCAACCTCTTTCAATCCTGATGAGACTTGCTTCTTTATAGAACATTTATCAAAATAAGCGGTTCGCTTACAGAAGAGCTAGTTTGGGAGCAGTTTATTTTTGTAGTGACTTGAACGACTTTTCCTTAGCAGGCTCAAAAAATTGCATCCAATTTCACACCGGTTTAATTGATTGAAATAACATTAAAACGCTTTTGCAATTTTTTTTTTTCAAAAATGTCGTCCTTTATATGTCATCTTGAGTGTCACCTTACTGTACTTCTATGAAACTTCATGTTTTCACAGTCATTAGGGAAGGCCTTCTTGAGACAATTTGATAAGGTAAAATGCAACAAAACACGTCTTCGAACGCTCGGTCTGTTTCTTTGCGTACGTAGTTTGATTAATAGAAGAAAAAAAGGTATCGAAATAAAATATTAAGCTATTGCTATTTAGGAGTCTTGCCTATTCCTACCACTCTGTGTACCTCGGTCAGTTTAAGCGCACTTAGCAGGAGACTGATCAGAACCATAATAAATATTTGCCACACTGTGGCTGGAACTTGGTTATTATGACGGTCATTGGTCGAATTATGTTTGCTTAAGTAGCCTGATATGATTTGCGAAACGAACCTAATTGTGGTGTCATAACGAACACATGTCTGTGTAATATATACGCCCTTGAACCCCACTTGTATGTATGCTAACGCAGGGGTGTACCTATTTTTTCTCATCTTTGCTAAAAACATAGATTATGGGTCCTCGTTAGAACCGCTTTGTGGAGGCGGTTCTAACGTGCACCAAAAAGGAATCTATGTTTTGAGCAAATATATATAAAAAATCTACTGAAAATTTCAATTTTAGCATCGTAAGAATAAATTTTCCTTGTTAAAAGGAAAGCTTGGCTAGTCTGTATAAAATATTATTTCGTCTATACTGCAAAACTGGTCCCGGATCTAAATTCTTGGATGGGTTCCCATATGGGGTCCCATATTTTGATAAAAATTTCAAATGTTCGAATTCTTTGGATAAACGATGATTTACTTCATTGAAATGACCTTATAAACTACACACACATATGATAGTGCCTTTTTGATGACCGTAAAAAATGGTCCTGGATTTCGGTCCCGGGTTTTACTCCTTCCCCAGCAGAAGACTTCCTAGACCACTCCATATCACAAACCAATGTTGAACTTTGCTTAACCTGCCAGCTCTGGGTTTTTACTGGCTCATTCTATTGGTAAATACAACGTCATATCTGAGCGTCTGCAAGTTTCCTGTTCTGTTTATAGAGCTGCTGAAAACTCACTCTGATAACGAAAATTCAAATACTTCAAGTCCCAAGTATTAAATGCACAGAAAAGCCCACAAAATACCATTAATCCCATGTGCAAGCGTGGACCAAAATTTGGCTAATGAGAACATTTGCTTTTGCTATGCTTCATGCAGACAACTTAGGCACTGTTTAAATGTGGCTGTTAAAATATAAACAATATTAACATTTATTTCTGTTGGCACTGCAGTGCGTTGGCTCAATAGATTTGTATTACTAAGTGCAGCTATTAACATTGTGTTATAAAGTTCAGAAGCTACTTTAGGTAACAACAATATGTTAATTTTAGATCCTCTAGCAGACGCTTCTCCGGGGAAAATGCAGTGGAGCAGCTAAAAGACTTCCTCGGTGGATACAATCGTACTTGGTCGGACCTTGGACTTGTTCCGGGTTTTAGCATTATCCGTCCAGAATCATAGTTATGAGGAACGTATTAATAATTTCATTGGAACCAGTCTAATTTTACATGGTATATGTTTACCTCCGCACCGGTATATTTTTAGAGCCAAGCACGTCATTCTTCCCACAAGTCCTAGAGAGCACGTCTGGTTGCCGTTTTCAATTGCTTTATAATGCGACAAGAGTAGCAAAAAATTACGACTGGAACCAGGCCCCTGGCTGTCAAAGGGAAACCCCACAGATTGAAGGAAAAGACCCCGCAGATTGAAGAGAAATCCCCATTCCGTCTCAACTGCTTGGCGCTTGACAGCGCCAAGCAAAAATCTGTATATAACATGAACGTGTTTTCGTAATGTTTAGCATACAAGTACGCTAAGGACACTCTGAATTAAACGCTTTGTTCGCAAAGTTCCTCGGCGCTGGAAATTCCATACACTTCAATGAGTTTCATGTTGTATCTAAATATTAAAATTAAAGAGCGGAGTTACGAGTACGCTGATGACATTTAATGAGATTTTGTTCTTATCCTCTTAGATGCCTATCTATCCTCCTTTATGCCATCTATGTTGCTATACTAAACCCTTAAGATGTTATACAGCTTTAATTTAACAATCCCTCAGGAAATCAGTCCCGATATGAATGTTATTGATGCCATTACAATGTGACATTGAGAACGTGGTGACGTGATTATTCCGTCCAACTTGAACGGGACATATCTTGACCTATTATGGATAAATATATAAACCTCTAGGATAAGAATACCCTTGACTTAGGACGGATACAGTTTGTTTTTTGTTTGTTTGATTATTAAACGAACACCGATAAAAAGTAAAGACACGCGATCCTGACCGGAAGTGTCTGGATAGAATCCATTACGATAACTTGCCCATGCAATATAATGCAATTTTAATAGCAATAAAAATGAAAATTTTCAGCAGATTATTTATTTTGTATTTTTCTTATTTTTGCTCAAAACAAAGATTGTGGGTACACGTTAGAACCGCCTCGGCTAGAACCGGCTAGAACCGCCTCGCCGAGGCGGTTCTAACGAGTACCCACAATCTATATTTTGCAATGCAAATAAGAAAAATAGGTATACTCCTGTATACCCCAGTTTTTCTACATAAAAGTTGGGTATAAGGTGGTATGCATTTCACGGACATGTTTTCTTGATGAAAGGTCATTAATGATCAATTGCAAACCACTTTTAATTTAATGCTTTATTTATCTAAAGAAGATTCCTAACAGCCTGAAGACCACTCGTAGGGTTTCAATGCACTTTTCTGCAAGCATTTGTATCTATAAATGGACACATCGATAGATGAGTTTACCACACTAGACATCCTTACTAGGAAAAAAGCTGCCTATTTCCTCCATTACGAAAACTTGCACATGCAATATACAGAGATTTTTTGAGCTTTAAAAATTGAAAATTTTCAGCTGAAAATTTTTGATATTTTTCTTATTTTTGCTCAAAACATTGATTATGGACACACGTAAGAACCGCCTCGGCGAAGCGGTTCTAACGAGTACCCACAATCTATGTTTTGGAGCAAAAATAAGAAAAATAGGTATACCCCTGCATACCCCAGTTTTGCTATATAAAAGTGGGGTTAAAGGGGGTATACATTACACGGACATGATTTCGTGATGCACTTTCGTAGATCTACGGATTCGTAATGACCATCGCTGGGCAATTATCTCGTTAACCGCGTCATGAAAAATATTTAACAATACAAGTTATAAAGCAAACTTGTTGTTATCATATGCCATAGCCGTGCTGTTGCTAGTTTTCGATGCATAGTTAATCCTCTTTCCTACATCGAAATAAAATGCATGATAATGTTTCTTCTATGTTTGTACAGTAGTCCATCTTGTGTCAGACCTGGTTGGAAACACAAAAATACGACATTGTTTTATGGCATGCATATGACTCACGAACGAACTTCAGACTACTAAAAATTGTACGTTTAGAGCCATCTAAACCCGTTTAGGCCCGTGTTTTGATTAAAGCTACCTTGTGTAACTTTTTGAAATTGCCGAATATTTATCTAGCTATCGTCGCCGGTTTATAAAGGGTCACTGATGAAGGTTCAATAATGAGGATGCGCAATATGGCCCATACTGCCTCCCTTTGAACGTTTTCACTGCTTCCAAAGGATCAAGCTTTTTATATTGATTTTGAAACTTGGCCTGAAGCATCAATGAATACAGCTCTACAAAGTTTGTATAAATCATGACCCTGGGGTGGCATTGACCTATTTTGCGGCAAGGTCTGCTTAGGTTGCATATCCCAGTTCTCAGGCGAGCGTTTACAGGACCATAGGTCCTCTTGTTTGTTTTCTATTTTCAATACTGGACAAACATTCCTTTTAAAAGGAAACTTTTTATATTTCATCCAGTAATTACATTCAGGGCGAGTTGGAATAATGGGATAAAATTATAGTGTTTTAACATTTAATTGTTTCCTTGTCTTTCTAGTTCTCGTATAAAATTATTGCTTCTGAACTAGGTGGCCGACCTTGAAGTAAAAAAGGAATTTTAGTTCTTAGTCATCAGGAAAAACATAAAACACATAAAAGAGACTGCAATGTAGTTTAGAAAATGAAATACATTGCAATCAAGAAATTGCGAGTCGAACAACCAGAAGTGGGAGGGATAGCCATGTTATTTTAATTTATGCTAGTTTTCTTTTGCTCCTGAGTTAGTAGGTTATTCGGCGCCCAGGGATCTCCATCGTCGGGCAGCTTACTCAATCTGTGAGTCCTTGTTTTTGATTCATCAGGATGTTTATCATGATTTATTTGTTTGTTCTTGATGATTCATTGACTAGTTAGAGATTCACCACGAGGACCGAAGAACTAACTAAATGTTATGAACCACTGCAGAAGCTGAGGGTGAGGTTAGGATCCTGTACCCGCCAGTAACTTTGTGTTACTGATCGTTCCAATGCGATACTTCTGTGGTGGTTATTTTGTTTTATGTCTTGGTGTTTAAATTTTTTTTGTGTGCTGTTGGCGCCTTATGTATGTTTTCATATTTTTAATTAAGTTAAGGTAACTGAGTGGCCACCTATTGGGAATATAGCTGCTCATTCGGCTTACGATATGTTTCATGGTATAAGTACCTGATTGTTAGTTTGGTTTTTTCCCACCTCGGCTTTTGGAGTGGGAATCTCTTTCTGATTGTGCTTTTTCCTGATCTTTGCCTACTTGTACCTTTTGTTACTCTTTTTTATGTCAGTTCCGACAATAACAAAAATAGAATTCAAGAAGGAACTTGAGGGTGAGGTTGGACCCGTAAAAAGAGTTTAAGCCCTTATGCACTTAATGTACGGTTTCATATATTTAAGCTATGTTTTGGTTTATGTTGAATAAAGTTATTTGTATTCATCAGGAAAACATGTCCGTGTAATATTTACCCCCTTATACCCCACTTTTATATAGCAAAACTGGGGTATGCAGGGGTATACCTATTTTTCTTATTTTTGCTCCAAAACATAGATTGTGGGTACTCGTTAGAACCGCCTTGGTGGGGCGGTTCTAACGTGTACCCACGATCTATGTTTTGAGCAAAAATAAGAAAAATATCAAAATTTTTCTTATGAAATTTTAAATTTTTACAGGTGAAAAAATGTATATTGCACGGGCGTGTTTTCGTAATGCAAAGTTGGGGGGGGGGGGATAGCCATGTTATTTTAATTTATGCTAGTTTTGTTACTCTCTTTTATGTCAGTTCCGACAATAACAAAAATAGAATTCAAGAAGGGACTTGAGGGTGAGGTTGGGCCCGTAAAAAGAGTTTAAGCCCTCATTAATTTTATATAACAGATAGTTTCAAAGCGATTCTTCTGGTGTGGTCCTAATTGTTTATGTTTTGGTGTTGAATTTTTATGCTATATGCACTTAATGTACGGTTTCATATATTTAAGCTATGTTTTGCTTTATGTTGAATAAAGTTATTTGTATTCATCAGGAAAACATGTCCGTGCAATGAATACCCCCTAACACCCCACTTTTATACAGTAAAACTGGGGTATGCAGGGGTATACCTATTTTTCTTATTTTTGCTCCAAAACATAGATTGTGGGTACTCGTTAGAACCGCCTCGGCGAGGCGGTTCTAACGTGTACCCACAATCTATGTTTTGAGCAAAAATAAGAAAAATATTGAGATTTTTCTACTGAAAATTTTCATTTTTTACACAATCTATGTTTTGAGCAAAAATAAGAAAAATATTGAGATTTTTCTACTGAAAATTTTCATTTTTTACAACTTTAAAAATCTCTGTATATTACATAGGTATGTTTTCGTAATGTTGTAGTTTGTATTTAGTTAAGTTTGGGTAATTGAATGGCAACATTGTATGTGGTAATATGTGTTCTCTTTGTATTAATACCTGATTGTCAATTTAGTGTTTTACACCTCGGTTCTTGGAGTTATAATTTCTTTCTGATTGCGCCATTTCCCGATCATGACTTACTTTTACCTTTTTTTCAAATGGTATAATGAAGTCAATACATTTAATTATAATAGTTTAATACGTCTCGTCCACGGTCAACAACTAATGTCATTCGTATTGTTTTATTTGATATTTTATTGTTTTTCTTATATTCTTTCTTCCCACCTGATGTCTGGTATATAATTTTAAATGACTGAACGTTCTATTCCTACTAGCTATTGACGATAATTACCATTTGTTTACTGGTTTTACTTCAAGAGGATGGGTCTAGAGTAGGCAGCAATATGAGATTTGTCATTTCAGTCTATTATGAAAACATGCCCATGCAATATACTGAGATTTTTATAGCTATAGAAAATGAAAATTTTCAGCAGAAAAATTTTGATATTTTTTCTTATTTTTGCTCAAAACATAGATTGTTTTAAGCAAAAATAAGAAAAATAGGTATACCTCTGTAAATCCCAGTTTTACTATATAAAAGTGGGGTTTAAGGGAGTATACCTTTCACGGACATGTTTTCCTAATGTTATGACATTTTTCATTCTGACAGTACGTCAGTAAACATTAAACTGAGTCCTATTCTATTCTGATTTCTGCTACGAAGTTCAGGCTTAGTGCAAAAGTATCAATCGGGTCTGATATACATGCATATGCAATAGGAGTAAAAGAATAGCCTAGAAAATGATTTCAAACATAAGTTGGTATTTTTGCAGAACATAATTATAAAGTTATAATTGGGAAACCAGAAACTGCTGTCAAAAGGTCATAGTAATGTTATGTGTTCACAATCAACCTAAAGCTAAACGTCTTCTACTTGACCTGAAACTGACATGTGTTTCGAAATCTCATATGTTCCTATCTTTTCTAAGCCATGAAACAAGGACCCTTAAGAAATTGTTGACCCCATTATTTAACGGTTCTTCTACGAACCTGTCACGATAAAAATGTTATCGATGAGGTAATAATGAGACATTGAGGTAATCGAGACGTGTAAAACCCGTGTTAAAACTACTTGACATATTATGAATAAAAAATATGCAAAAATATAGAATAAGCACATACTCCACTATTTTCAGACATGGTGTTGGTCATTTGTCTGTTTTATTATTTGCTTAATGTCCAAGATAAAGGTTTGAGAAAGCTCACAAGTTTGCGTAAAACAATTTACCTGCAAAATAAACTGCAAAGGAAAATGTTGAAAGCATAAAAAACTTGGATGTAACTATCACAAACGATTTGAAATGGAATACACATATTTCCAATGTTTGTATAAAAGCAAACAAAACTCTCAGATTCTTGAGAATTTGTGTTCTTGTCTCCTAGATGTGAAAGAAGCAGCTTATAAAGGACAGGTGCGGCCGGTCTTGGAATATGGAAGTTCAGTTTGGGGCTCTCATACTCATGGCTTCCAGGAAAGACTGGAAAAGGCCCAAAATCGTGCTGCAAGGTTTGCGACTGGAAATTATGTTTTTGAGCATGACTGACATTTTAGGTCAACTGAAATGGGAATCGCTTAAGAAAAGGAGGAAGGATAGTAGAATTATACTGCTAAACAAATGTCTGAATGGTAAAGCCAGAATACGTACAGATGGCCTTATCCCGAAGCATAGGCATTATAGAAATCAACACTCTATGGCATTTCAGATAGCATCAGCTAGCAAAGAAGCATACAAAAGTAGTTTCTATTAGTAGTACAGACTATATGGGACTAGAATGACCTCCCTGATTCTCTGATCTCCTTTGCTGAAATGTCTGTTGATTTTGTGTCCAAGTTTGCATCTCTTGTGAGAGCCAGGGACTGATTTCCCTCCCGGCGCAGCCCCTGGTGAAGTATTGACAATTTGGCGTGTCATCAGTAAACCATTCAGATTTAGATTCAGATACAGAATATAGGTTCCCTTAATACTTTTTAATCGGGCTTCCTGAAATGCGGGCCCGTTTGAGGCCGATCAGCTGACGGTAGCAGAGTTCACAACTTTCTTCACCATTGGATCAAATTACATGTGGGACAAGTTTCTTGCAGTTTTGGTACGAGTACTGCCATGGTTCCCTTCTCGATAATTCATCTCGCTATTTCAAAAAAAAAAAAAAAAAAAAAAAAAAAAAAGCAAATAGATTTTATTACAACTCCGCGCAATTTTCTCCAGTGTAGCCCAGTTCTAAGCGATTGGAAAGATAGTGACAATAACTGTATTGTTTGATTGTTTTGACATTAAGAATGATTTCAGTAGCTTTTAGGTTCCTCCTCTTAAAATGCTTCCGTACTAGTTGACCGCACTTACTTTGGGTGAAATTAGGGACGATTAATTCTGTATCTGCAAAGAAATGAGTGCAAAACTCGTAGAATTGGAAGCCATTAGGTCGGAATATTTTATACGTCATCGCGGAACCCATGCAGAATCAACGGTAGAATATCAAGTGACATGTGACATTCCACGTTCGATGGATTAGGCGGCAAGCCAGAGGGTAAATTGCTCCCCTCATGGAATTTTGCAGACATACCATATCTTAAAGAACAATTCAAGCTGAGTCAAATAAGAGATGTTTGCATCCTGAGCGGTAGGGCGTTATCTTGTAACAGCCTGTTACATACGTTACCATAACAAAATTAAGAAATTATGATATTGTGTTTTCAGCTACAGAAAAATGACAATAGTTTATCATTTTGCTCAACTTGTGCATATAGTCTGCATGCTGTATGTCAATACTACATATTGAATTCGATGTACAAAAATCTGACCGACAGAAACTGTACATAACGTACTTACGTAAATTAAAATGTCTTTAAAAATAACAGTTTTGAGTGATATAATTTACTATTACAGTTGCACTATGCATTTTTCCAAAGATATGAGATTTATGATGAATACCGATGGGTGCAAATTGCGTCCCTCTGGTAGCTGATTTATTCTATACTGCTACGAAAGAGATTTCATGGATTCTCTTAACCATGAAAATCAAGCTGATGTTATCGAGGCTTTTAATTCGACTTCCAGTACCTTGATGACATTTTGAACATTGACAGCCCTTATTTTGAAGGCATGGTCAATCAAATTTATCAACCTGAACTACAGTTGAATAAGTTCAATACAACATATACCGAAGCTACGTTGTTAGACTTACATATTGCAATTGCAAATGGATTTGTTTCTGCTAACATTCGTGATAAGCGCGATGACTTAATTTTGTAATAGTATTTTTACTGGTTTTGGATGCTGACGTTCCTCGCCGTGCTTCTTATGGTGTATACATTTCGCAAATTATTATGTTTGCTAGAGTCTGCAATTATATCACGGACTTCAACGCACGAAAGAAGTATTAAAGAACAATGTATCTAGTCTTTGTATCGACTACCATGTTGAAAGTTGCAAAATTTCAGTAATTCTCTTTGGCTCCATGTTGCCAAAGCTATAGATTCACTGACGAGACTTTAATAGTCGAAACCGCGGTATGGCCCATCCCCTTTCTCATTAATGTGTTCACTGCTCTTAAAGGCTCTAAGATTTAATTTTTATTTGCTATTACTGTAGCTGGTGTTGTGCCGTGTGGCGGCCCTAAAAAGTCTCCCCGTACATAATCCATAGTGCAGGTTATATTTTCTTTTTGGTCCTTTGAGATCAGCGAGGATATTCTGAGAAATCAGAAATTCATTATCGGTTAAGGTTCATTTTCTTATCACTGTTTAACATATTTGGCCCCGTTTAGATAATACTAGTCTTTGTATCGACTACCATGTTGAAAGTTGCAAAATTTCAGTAATTCTCTTTGGCTCCATGTTGCCAAAGCTATAGGGTCACTGACGAGACTTTAGTAGTCGAAACCGCGGTATGGCCCATCCCCTTTCTCATTAATGTGTTCACTGCTCTTAAAGGCTCTAAGATTTAATTTTTATTTAACAGCCAAACCTAAAACAGGGTTATCGGTATCATAAACTTCGAATAACATTTTCTAAACTTTATCGCAGTCACTTAGAATTTATTTCCAAATTTAATGTTCGGTTAAATACGCTTTACGCGAGGACCTCAGTTTCGGAACTAGAATTTTATGGTGACTTAGTTTTCAAATTTAAGAAACTTGTAGGAAGGAATGATTTTTCTTTTCAGTTTAGAAAAAAATCATTACACGTTAAAAACTTTAAGGATATAACTTAATTGTGAAGCAACAGTCTGCATGCTTAGTTTTTATCCAAATCATTGTTGACAACAATGCTGCATTCTTTAATTGCACGCCAGTGTGTCGGGCGTCAGACTTTATGATGACCCCCCAACTTACAGCTATTCACTTTAGTTAGTTGGGGCCGGAGATTCTTATCCGTTGCTTGGCCTACCGGGGTTCAAATGGTTTTTTCGTTGCTCCAGTTTAACATTAAGGTACAAGTAGGCAACGATCAGGAAAAGGCGCAATCAGTAAAATATCCCCACTCCAAAAACCGAGGTGGGAAAAAGTTGTTTGACCGCAAAGGGATCCCTATCGCCGCACAACTTATTGTATCTATGAGTTCTCGTTTTTGATTCATCTTGGTGGTTATCATAATTTATTTGTTTCTTGACTGGTTTCACCACCAGGACCAAACAACTAAATCGTTGTTGTGAACCACTGCAGAAACTGAGGGTGAGGTTAGGCGCCTGTTAAACTAGCTTAAGCCCCCCAGTAATTTTATATTACTGAGCGTTACAATGCGATGTTTGGTGTTAAATTGTATTGTTTGCACCTTATGTACTGTATGTTTTTATTATTTTAGTTCAATTAGGGTAACTGAGTGGCCGTCTATTGGGAAATAGCTGCTCACGGGGTTTACGATATGTTTTCTCAGTATAAGTACCTGAGTGTTTTAAAGTTTTTCCCCACCTCGGTTTTTGGAGTGGGAATTTCTTTCTGATTGTGTCATTTCCTGATCATTGTCTATTTTTTCTTTTCTACATAAACTCCACTTACCCTCTTTAAGAAATGGAGAAAATTACGAGTTTCTGAAAAGTAGAATTTGAGATCCTCTGACGGTATATGTTCGAATGTGACAGCGACATAATTGTAGTGAATTAACATAAGAACGAGTTCAAATGTTGAAATTAATATGGGGCTTATCTAATTTGATATCTTGATATTACATTCATGTGAAAGTCGTGTCTGTCTGGTTGGCAGACATGAAGGACTTTATCATAAAAACCATTATGAATATTTTTGCTAATCAGACATTCTTGTCGAAACCTTATTTTTATCATATTATTTGAATGCAACTATACATTTGGCTAATGCTATCATATGATATGAGCTGCGACGGGAGTAAACGGGTATTCCGGGTTTCCAGCCAGGTCCGACATAAACCGAACTGTACAGTCTCACAAGAAGACTGGAAGCTTGAAATTTACAACTGAATAGGATTGAACAAGGCCTAAATCGAATCGCATGTAATTGAATTAAATGTAAATGCACTATTTGACATTTGTATCACCTATATTTTATCTTTATACTTAACCCGATCATTAAGAAAAAAACTTACAATCTTAATGAATAAAAAACTTAATATATTGAAGAAAGATACATGCAGTGAACTCATTAGCTTAGCAGTACTTACATATTAGTGTACTTGAAGAAACACAGCAAATTAGTTGAATAAGTTCATGAGATAACATTCTTTTTTGGTATGCGACAACAAGACAATATTATCTGAACAGTTGTTTCGCAGTAACCAATCATTATCATTTAGACTACATCCTTCATTCAGCTTTTGAAATCCTTCTATGGCTATATACGATTTTATTTGAAATGGATCACCTAAGATTTCAGGGGATGCGGCTCCTTATAATAAGAGAAGAAGCCTTGGTCAGGACAGTTCTTATCTACTAAAAGGATTCGACTTAGCAAAGACGGAAATTTAATAGACATTATCAGATCACTAAGTTGAAATAAAATTAAAACTGAGATCCTTTAAGAGCAGTGAAAACATAAATGAGAAAGTAGATGGGCCATACCGCGGTTTCGACTATTGAAGTCTCGTCAGTGACCCTTTAGAAAGCATCATAAAGTAATTTAATAAAGACACGCTGCCACTTCAGAGGATTATTTCGTAGGTTGAACTCAAAGCAGTATATGAATGATGTTGCTCCTTTATACATAACAAAATTGCTTTTCCCTATTTCGGCGGCCCCCGTGGCCGAGCGGTTAAGAGCACTGTATCTTTATCACTCGATCATCTCACCGCTGTGTCTGGTGTGGGTTCGAGCCCCGCACTGACCACATTTGAGACAAGCCAAGTTCTGCTTGTGGGTGTGCCATGGGTGTACTTGTGGGTGTGCCAGGTGGTTTTAAGCCCCCTCAGTAATTTTATATTACTGATCGTTCCAAGGCGATACTTCTGTTGTGGTTCTAACTGTTTTCTGTTTTGGGGTCGAATTTTTGTGCTGTTTGAGCCTTATGTACGTTTTCATATTTTTAGTTCAGTTCGTTTAACTGAGTGGCCGCCTATTGGAGAATAGCTGCTCACTCGGCTTACGACATGTTTTCATGGTATAAGTACTTGGGTGTCATTTTAGTTTTTCCCACCCCTCGGTTTATGGAGTGTGAATTTCTTTCTGATTGCGCCATTTCCTGATCATTGCCTATTTGTATTTTTTCTCGGGGTTCTCCCGTTTTCGCCTCACCTACCGATTGGCCCGTCTCATAGGAGCTGAAATAATCTTGAACGGGACGTAAAGCTGAATAAAAAGTCCCTATTTCGTTGAACTACCTTTAACTACTTACTGAGTGGCCGTCTCAGTATTGGGAAATAAACGCTCACACGGCTTACGATATGTTTTTAGTACACGTTGTTTCCCACCTCGGTTTTCGGAGTGGGAAGTTCTTTCTGTTTACGCCATTTCCTGATCATTGCCTACTTTTACCGTTTTGTATGTTTCTACATGTACTATCCTACCGGTCTACCTCTGACATAGATAATACCACATGGAGAGTGAAATATATCAGACAATACCAAACGCTTATTGGCATCATGGCTATGTCTGAAGAAATTACTTAACCATGATTTGATTTGCGAAGTGGCTATTACCAGTCAACCGTCAGTAGCCAAAACACGTTAAAATGGCTATTACACGTTCCAGTCAACTGTCAGCATCCAAAAACGTTAAAATGGTTAGAACAAGTCAACTGTCAGTTGCTTTTTCTTCAGTAGCAAAACGTTAAAATGGCTATTACCAGTCAACTGGCAGTAGCCAAAACACGTCAAAATGGTCACTTTGGGGTATTGCTGCTCACCCGGCTTGTCTACGGGTTGGTGTTGATCAACCTAACGACAGAGGTTATAGGCACATCGTTCTTTTGGGTGGCGAAAGTATTGAATTATACACCTACATGCTCCTGCAAATGCCAAATGTTTGAAGTATAGTTATAGCATCTACGTTAAATTAATTGTCTTTGTGATAATGCTGATTTAAAATATATTTTCGTAATAAAGGTGCTGTTACTTTATTTACCAAATTTTGAATAATTTTACCCATGCTAACAGGAAAACAATTTTGTACTGAACGCAATT